>OX235267.1:7061431-7661431 GCA_944472135.2 Trichobilharzia regenti | reverse complement strand
GAAGAAATGGAGGTGGACTGGAGGCCATACTCTGAGAAATCCATCAGGTGACATCACACACCAGGCCATCACACTAGTGGAACCTGAATGGGAAGTGGCGAGTCAGTTGGTCGTCAGTGCAAGGGTGGCATGGCGGAGGTCATGTGAAGAGATGAAAAATGTGGGCGGACATGGAGCCAGGTGAAAACGTTGTCTGGGAACCGAAAGCAATGGAGACGTGCGGGTGAAGCCCTATATTCCTCTAGGAACTAAAGGAAACAATAATCATAATAATTTTTAGTGACCTCATTTTTTAAAGTGGTCAGTCGAAGAAATAGATAGATATGAGTGGATGTGTACAACATCTAAAGACTCAGTTTAACACGCCTTAAGATTGGAAAATTGACCTACATTTTTAGAGTTTAAACTTGACAAAGTACTTTCTTGAATTTTCGTTCACTGAATAACACACAGTCTGTTTATAATAGGGAATGAATAAGTAATGGGACAGTTTAAATTATATATATATATATATTATATTATATATATATATATATATATGCATATTCCAAATATTATGACATTTCCACCTTTATTTTAAAACAATAATTCACTATGACTCAAATCTACTGTATGGTTGCTATTGGTTACGATACATCTTATCTGTAACCTATAAAACTTGTATGTTTTAAAGTAGATTGTTATTTAAAAGTATAAATTTTGACCTTCCCTATTTTTATAAATTTACTGGACAATTTCATACTTTTGAATATGACTTAATTCACTTAAAGTTTAAGATTCCTCTTAGTTGGCGGATTGTTTAAAACTTGGGCTACGGAAAACTTCCATCAATACATATTGCATATAATTTGTCATACTCAGTTTGTTTAAATCTAGTAAAATATGACCTCTAATAGTGTTATTTACTCTGATGAATATTTAAAACATTTACAATCTGCTGATTAGCAAGTTGATTCTACTAAACATGAGAAGAAGCATTATCCTCGATGTCAACTTATCCCACTACGTGAGATAACTGTTTCTGAATGGTGTCCTTCGCCAACAAAATGTACTCCTGAACTTTTATCACTGGCATTCAACAAAATGTTGTAAATTCTACAAAGAGATATCACAATGGATTGGTTTTTGCACTTCAGGTCACAAACAGAACTGTGTTACACAATCTACTGTCAGTCAAATCTTTTATTTGAATATGCTAGACGAAGAGGAAATATCATGCAATAAACTGCGCTGAAAATTCTGTACATTCTGTATATAAACATTGTTCAGAATAAAGCTATTTGATATTATTAACACTAATATGCTCCGAAGTGTGACTTCATCTCTCTCCTCAGACCAGTGAAAAGCAACAAATTGACCTGTAAAACGAATCATGAAATTCCTAGTGGATACAAGAAATGGACTTAAAATTGTCCTATAGGTGACTGGTTCATAGAGAAGACTAATGAATTTTAAGACAGTCATTACCACAAAGAACACTGAATATTTATTTATTCCATGTGCCATATAAGGAGGGGACATCTGAGACCCTCTCCATGTAGGATTCTCAATAAAGCAGGAATTCAAACCTACACATTCACTCAGATAGTACAAGCTATGTAGGTTAAACGACCCGGTTGACCAAATTAAACAAAATAATATAATTTACAAAATACCTTACAATAACTGTGAGTTAGGTCAGCTACATAGGTCAAACTAGTAGGTTGGGGGTACTCAGATTCCTGGAGCATAAGAATTTAGTGGCCAAGGTAAGAATGGTTGATCCCACGAAGATAAGTAATTTAGGAAAACACGCACCCACACAACAAAGTGGGTGGGACAGAGTCAAAATTCTAAAAAGTAATATAGGTTAGGTGGAGAGCGGGAGAAATTGATTACTGGATCCTGCTTCATCGAGTCTACACACCAGACACAACACAGGCAATAGAAGCGACTCAACGCAAATACCAGAGATATGTACGGTATTATTAACACCAGTCAAATAATCTCAAATTCTCTTCCAATTCACAGACATTATAACATTCTAACAAGTTACTTATTACGACTATAAAAACACTCGTCTTATTTCCCATCTGATTGTATTTGATCAATCAATATTATTTCTGGATGCACACTATCCAATATTGATTTTTATTCAAATGTCTAATCAATCTTTGCTCATGTAAATAAACTAAGCAAGAAATTTGTGTGAGTGACTTGATATGATAGTGAGTGACAAAAGTTTGTACTCGAAACGTGGTCATCAGTTAATATCACTGTACAACCACACTGTGTGACACTTTATCAAAATAAAATCTTATCCATAAGGGGAGTTATACTCTAGCACCACAATGCCCAAGTTTTATACTTATATTTATTTATTTATTCACCGTAAAACTCTTCAATACTACGAATCCAAGTAGTTCTGATAGGTTTGAAATACTGACTACAGTATACACTAATTCACCTAAATGATAAGTTATTGTTTTCAAAAGTTACGTGACAATAATAAAGTTACGTGAATACTACCAGAATCCATAAACAAAATGTGTAAAACATACTGAGATTTAAATAATAGAAAAATATAAAGCAAGGAGAAAAATAAGTGAACACTAACCGGTGGTGGTTCAGAGGTAAACTTGGCTCACCAACCACATCTCACGTGGTCTAGGGTTCAATTCCCAGCTAGCGTACACCTTTACCTCTTCAAGCCGGTTGTAAGCCCGACAAAAAGGAAAGGTTCGACCCTACACTAATCAGAATAATGATTGATGGATTAAAGGATTATGTTTATAATAGGCAGTTAGCCAGGCATTAGACTGTTTTCCACAGAAAAAGACCAACACTTTAAAAATAAACAGGAAAAAATGATACAGTGGAAGCTATTCAAGGAGAAAATCAAATCAAGGAAAAGTAAACTTTTACCATGGGAAGACAACACATAACTGACTAGTTATAGGATTTCATCATAAGCTGACAATGGTTAAAGAACCATTGGAAAACCAGCACTCCAGTACTGGACAGCAGCCGGCTGTTTTGTCCCAATTTAGGACTCTTTATACGAAAGCACCCATCGGAGCTCTGACCCAGGATCTTCCAGTTAAAAGGCGAGCTCATAGGCATAACTGATTAACCTATACAGCTGATCGAAAATAGGTGTAGTCAAAAGAAATTTAGAGTATTGTGCACCATCAATGTTTAAATTTAAAAAGAGTGAAGGCGAAGAAATGTCCTGTAAATTCAACAGTTAAAGAAGTTTTGTCTTTTCTGAATTCAAGCAAATCTAAGTGAATATTCAGACTGAATTTTGTCGACTGCCATTGAAATCTTTTAGAAAAGAATCAGTATTGGCAGCTGTCGCATCCCACTTCCTGACACTTCAGTAATAAACAAATGATTCTCGCTGGTGACTACTGGCTACAACAGGACGAAGTTACCTTCAGTTTTCTGTTGAGAAATCGTGATCAGTGGGGCCTCCCCAGTCGGTTGGGAGTGAGGACAACTACTCTCCAGTAATGACATTAGTTGGTGACAGTCGCACTAAAATCACCAATTGGTAGAAGTTAGAATTTATGGAATACTGACTGACTGACTGGTCACTGAGGATTCGGGTGCCAGTAGCTGGATGAATCGTCTGCGAGCTAGCTTGACTTGTGATATGAAGGTGTCAGGCTGGAACCGTGGTAAAATAAGGTGAGTCCATAGTGCAAATGAGTCCGAAACTAGGCTGACGAAGCAACCGACTGTTCACTTCTCGAGTGGGAGTTTTCAAAATTTTTCTCTAACTTTTATCAATGCGTGATCAAATGCTGAAGGAACATAACTGTTGTTGTGAGTACTCAACCTTTTTAAAAAGCTTTTTTAAATAACTCATATCACTACATCAGAATATATGGTATACAAAGTTTTAGGTTTATAAAATTTATATCACAACACAGAGGAACGTTTTCATACTGATAAAACCCTGCTGTCCCTAGTATTCATGACGAAATCTATAGTTTGCATGGAGGATTTAATCATCAGCTGACATCAGTCAGAGAACCACTGAAAAACCTGGGAGTACTGGACAGCTGTTTCGTCCAGGATTCGAACCCATGACCTTCTGGTTACAAGGCGAGCTAGCTCGTAGACCATTGAGCCACTGGGACCCGATCCAATGGTTCTTGAATTCTAATTTCTCTAACTGATGTCAGCTCATGATTAAATCCTCCATACAATTAAACAGAATCCCTACAAAACCAATACATGAAGATATCTATAGTGACAATATATTCTTACAGCAAAATTATTTTTTGTTTTATTAAACAATGAATGATAAATATAAAAGCTAATCTGGTCACTTTTTGAAAAGTGTAGAATCAGACCATATGAAATAGAAAATAAGAAATAAAATTAACCAAAAAAATTATCAACATCAACTGTTGTATCAAATGACCTTTCATGGCATTTTACTTAGAATCTGTAGGAATAGATTTCAACCAGGAAATATTCTTAAATACCGTTTTTCGAAAAAGGTATCCCAAATAATCTGCTTACGTGTTATGATCTATCTCAACTGACAAGGAACACTATACTCATGTGCTTACCGATAACTACAAGCGAGTACTCAGTGCTGAATATCATTCAGTGAGTTTTCGACTTGTTACCAGGGAATAGTCTTATGGACTTAGAATATGCAGATGACATAGACCTGTTAGGGGAGGATGCTGACAAAATGCAGAGTCTTCTGAACACCTTGAGCAGCAGTCTTCGTATGTTTGGCATGCGATTCGCCCCTGAAAAATGTAAAATGCTGCTAAATGACTGGTCTACGTCAACTCCTGGCTTAGTGATAGGGAGTGAAGTGATAAGAACATGTTGACCACTTCACTTATTTGGGAAGTTGTATTAGCACCAACAGACTGATTGGCGATGAAATCTCAGCCCGGATCCAGAATGCTCGAGCTGCTTTCGCTGACTTACACCATCTGTGGCGTAGGCGTGACATCCGGCTACCAACCAAGGGACGTGTGTACTGCTCAGCTGTTCGTTCCGTCCTTCTCTATGGCTCTGAAACATGGCCAATACGAGTTGAAGACATGAAAAGGTTGACTGTTTTTGATCACAGATGTCTACAATCTCTTTCTCACGTTAGGTGGTTTAATAAGGTAAGTAATGTTGACGTTAGGCTTAGAGTGTTGGGCAAAGAGGGAAAATCAATCAACGAGGCTATAAAGTTACATAGACTAAGATGGCTAGGTCACGTGCTGCTCATGCCTAACCACCGCCTCCCCCGACGGGCATTGCTAGCTGATATAGGTTCAGGTTGGAAAAGAGCCAGTGGTGGCCAAACAAAAACATGGCCTCATCAATCCATGAAGTCCTTGACAGTTAAACTGAGTCAGGTAGGGAGATGCAGACTTCCGGGTTGGGGCCCTCGGGACTCTAGAAATCAATGACTGGAGACAATAGGTGAAATGGCTCAAAATCGTTGTCAATGGCCAGCGCAGATGTATTCAGTCTCTGTAATCTTTCATATTCCTTTCTACCATTACCCATTCTGTTTTACTCTTATACTTGTCAAACTGTATTGATTCTCTTCACTTATCTTCTTGTCTACCTCTGTATGCTATTTGGAACGTGGCAACTCGAACTGGTGCACTTCGGTGCCAAGTTCTATGTTGAATCCAGACAGACAGACAGACAGACAGACAGTGAGTTTTCCTTTAACCTAATAAATTCGATCATAAAAACCCCTCCCCTAGTGCACACTTGAACTTATACTTTCTTTTGTGTACAAAGGTTTTATGTTTATTAACCTTATGATTGAATCAAATAACAATAAAGAAAATAATTACCCATAATTTGATATCATTAAAAGTTAATGGTTACGTTGTTTTACTAGGATAAAAACGTAAATTTAGCTCTGTAATGTGTAAGTTTACTCAAACACTTTTACTAATTTGAACACTATAAAATGAAGAGGCATTATGAAACTCGGTTCAGTGAGTTTCTGTTAAACGGGTCAACAGTTTTAATCGAAAAACAGCACACTGCAAAATTAAGCAGTGGTTTATATGTAGGAGGAGTACGCGTACGCTAATCAAGTGTAGACTTAATATCGACTTTAAACTACTTTCTTTACATCACTTAATCAAATCAAAAAGTGATTCAGGCGTCGAATTCTACAGTCGGAATTTTATGACAAGGATGCGACAGTCTTGTATACTCTAAAACAGATTTTATTAAGTCATCTTATTCATTACAAAATATTTGCATGCACTTCATTGAATGTAAGGACATTAAAGCATTATGATGTAGTCATACAAAAGAATAAAAGTATGTCATTTTCTAATATAGCACGACAAGCTTTCATTACTCTCAATTCTTTATGGAGGTCAAAAGCACTTAACATCAAAAATAAGATCCGAATTTTCAACTCCAATGTGAAATCAGTGCTACTAACTATACGGATCAGAGACTTGGCCAGTGCATCATAAAGAGCACCTCAAACAAACTACAGACCTTCATCAACAGTTGTCTTCGCTCAATACTCAAGATCAGATGGTGGCCAGAAAAGATCAGCAACAGGGATCTCTGGGAGCGAACCAATCAGGAACCGATTGTGCAGCAAATAGACAGGAAGAAATGGAGATGGAGTGGCCATACTCTGAGGAAACCAGCAAGTGAGTGACATCACTAGACAAGCCATTGCTCGAGTGGAACCCAAAAGGGAATTGGCGAGTTGGTCGTCAGTACAAGGGTGAATTGTAGGAGGTCATGTGAAGAGGAGACGAAAGTATGTGGGCAGACTTGGAGCCAGGTGAAAATTCTAGCAGAGAACCGGACGCAATGGAGACGTGCGGCTAAAGCCCTATGTTCTTCTAGGAATTATAGGAAATAATAATAATGTTCTGATATAATACTATGATTTAGACTTCGTGATCAAGGCAAATATATCTGGCAGTTTATCTACAACAAAGCGTAACGTCTTTTGACCCTTTAAATATGAACTAATCTACTTCTCGGCGACACTGGTTCAGCGGTAGAGTGCTGGCCGACCACGCACATGGTACGAGGTTCGAGCCTCAGCCGGCACAAAGCTTTTCCTACCTTAGCTGATTATAGTGCGGACAAAGAGGACAGGTTGGGTGCGAGGCTGGCAACTCCACCCCGCAAAACAGCAACACTGTTAATGAAACTTCAAAGCGAAATCTTGAAGCATTATGTTCCACTGAGAACGCAAAGGAATAAACAAAAAATGAATTTCTATTCGAATTATCATACATTCTGTATGACATTTAGCATAACAAAACTCTCTTTCTGTCAAAAAAATTCTAGGGTTTGAAATTGTAAATCTGCAGTTAGGAAGCTACATATGTAAGATAATATCATGACTCCAATTTCTGTAATAGTTCCCGCTTAAAGTTTTAAAGTGGTATACATCTACACACAGAAGTTGCTGAAACCGTATTGAAAATTAAGGAAAGGCTGAGAAATGTAAATATCTCACATTTTACCTTATTTCATAATAACTAAATTTAGTAAAAGGAACAAGTCCAAATTTCTGAATGTTACTGGTTCCAGAAATCTTGTTTTGAGTAATGCCAAGTCCATTTGTTCATAATGAAAATAAAATGTTTTTCAATGAAGTGCAGATGAGCTAAAATAAAAACTTTATACCCTACATGGAATTTAAATACTAAAACATACTCTGTTTCCTGATCAAGTTATTAACTACTTGGATAATCTTCGCATACGGTTTGGTCTTATTCATGCTCGGTAATTAAGTGTGAAAGCATACTGAAACCTTAACCCCTATTTATGGATTAAATGATACTATAACTTCTAAGAGAAAAAAATCACGATATATGTTTACAATATTATATCATAATATACAAATATTTTGTTCTAATCAGCTGGTATATTTAACTCGTTTTCTGAGGATAGCTTTTTCTGAGTCTGTTTCAACGTTTAAGAAGAAAACAGCGATATTCTAAGCCGAGTGTTTGTAATATTTCATGTTAAAAATTAACATTCTCACCTTATGTGGAGCGGAAGCAAGTTCGAGTGGAATGCATCCAACTTCTTGGATTTTGGCTAACACGTGGAGACTACAATAATGAACTTCTATCAACAAAAATGTTTCAGAAACATCGTGTTCGGCCTCAAAAACACACTGAGATTACTTTAAATAAATTCATGGACTTTTATGCATTAATTCCACCGTTTCTATAAATTTAACTATCAGTGTGACTAAAACTATCCCTTAGAGGTAGGGGATCATACTAAAGTTAGTCATTTAGAAGCAAGTCTAACATAATAACTGTAAAAAAATCACAAGTACAGTTCCTAAATCGTACTTTTCAAAAACATTCATGGCGGGCTAAGATTCGTAAATTTTTTTGAACTATTTTTCATTTTTGAACCACCATTATTTTACACGAATACATATAATTCATGAGGTATTAATTTGCTTTCTAAAATGTATAGAACATAATAGCTACCCTATTAACAATTCATGTAAAATTACTTTTAAGTATTTCTTGATCAGCATCCCATTTTTTGTATCTTTTGATCTGTTCCTGGAAAGATAAGAAAAATTACGCTGACTAATAGACATACTAATCGAATAGCAGAAAACAGAACTGCTTTCTCGTGATCTGTTAGTGCATCAAGTATTTCCTGTTCCACTTGCATATTTTTAACCATACGCTGAAATAATTCACTCCTCGTTGGTTCTTGAATCATTTTATCCTGCAGCTAAGGAAAGTAAATCCAGGGTATCGAAAACAAAATAGAATTTCTAAAGTAGCGCCTTATTAGTACAATTATGAAAATTGGCACGTTTAAAAATCACCATCCAGTAAATTCTAAGAAGTAGTATGAACCAGGCAATAGATTTTCAGAATAACCCTATGGCTTTTGTGTCATCTTTCATTAAATTTACCTTTTTTAAACAATGATGATCCTTTCTATAGTTTTGGTTTGTAAGGATTAGTTATGTTTTACGAGTTGATCACGGATTGATATCAGTTAGAGAACCATTGAAAACCAGGGAGTACTGGACAGCTGTGTTTCATCCTAGTTTGGGAATCATCGGCAGTACGCACCCACTGGGTTTCGAACCAGGACCTTCCGGTTACAAGGCAAGCTCGTATACCATTCAGCCACTGGAACCCGATTCAATGGCTCGTGAATTCTAACTTCTACCAATTCGTGATTTAGCGCGACCCCAACCATTGTCGTTGGTGGGACATCCATCCACACACGTGACATCTAATTGGACCTCACTGGTCACGACTTGCCTTGTAACCAGAAGGTCCTGGGTTCGAAACCCAGTGGGTGCGTACTGCCGATGATTCCAAACTAGGATGAACAGGTCCAGTACTCCCTGGTTTTCAATGATGATCCTGTTAGTTTTTGATAGGACTATAAGGAACAGGAAGCCCTAAATGCAATGCCCCTACTGAACCTAAAAACTGTCACGTTAATAGCCAGTAGCTGTAGTGCTAACAGTCAATAGATGCGGTGAAGCGGAGAGTTAAGATCCAAGTAAATAAGGTGATCTCATAAGTGTCGAATTCTAGTAAGAAGGAGGACGTAATGCCAAAGACAGTATCTACAACCAGTTCTATTACTGATGGATAAGTGGGGAAGAATCTTCCTATTGGCCACTCGTCATGTCGTCCTGGGAATAAACGCGTGCACGCCATTTAGCATACCCAAAATCAGATGGACATTTGGTTTAGACATAAGAAAACTTCCTGACTTGCATTACACTACCTTCTTCTCCCACTGCCTACTGTGATAGGAGGCTATGTCTACAAAATTTTTTCTGATATATGGCCTGACATCGGAACTGTTTCATTCTGAAACGTGTTACTAATCTATGAACAGCATTCTGGTCATAGATCCTACAGGCGCAGTTCCTAGGTGTCTGTAATACCGTAGACAGTCCATCCAATCATTTATGAAATTTATGAACACTCCATTTAGGTAACATCTCTTAGAGTTAAATTACGTTTTCTCGCGGTTCAACAGGTATTTCATCTGGCTTTCTGCCGTGGCACTCTTTCTAGTACCTCTGATCTGCTTGAAGTAATTTCCGTGGTCATTTATCACACCTCTTTCAAGTTACTTTTCAGCTAGACCACATGTTCTGATGCTATCAGTATACCCTCACCGTGTGTGCCTGGAGTCAGATCAATCGGCAGGCAGAGTCCTTTTCCAGTAATTACATAATGAAGCACCTGACGTGTGTACAGCTTGCTGAACGCTCGCTCTGTACGCTAGTAGACGCTGAGAAAGAGAGATACATCTGCCCCGTTCCCCAGGATTACCTTGGTCCACAAATGCCTGGAGGAGGGATCTGAATGACTGACTGGTGCTTTCAACTAACCCACTTTCTTGTGGGTGTTGTGCAGTGGTTCCAAGCAAGCACCGTGAAAAAGATTTCTCTAGTAACGACAGCTTCAAAGCTAAACCACCAATGCGAGTGTTACTGAAGTTGTGCTAACCCAAAATTGGTCCCGCTGGTTGTAGTGTTAGTTTAAGAAACAGCGATATCGTCGTACAGTTCCGTGAAATGGTCTACCACGACTGTTATAGGGTTAGTATATCTCAAGGTAACTGTTAGGAAGAGGCAAAAACACATGCAATTATCAGGTCATTTTCATGTCTCAGTCAAGTTATTAGCGTGTCGTTGACATGCATTAGTTTCTGCTTTCTGATTGGACGCTTGCACAATTCCAGACTCTGAACCGGATTGGTTGATTTCCAGTCTACCTTATTTTTGTATAAATACAGTCACCTTTGCCATAAATAGATGATTCTGGTTTTGCCGCTGATTCTCGCGTGTTCTGCTTTACCAGTTAAGTGGGCACTGGTCAGTAGTTAAGCAGTTACCTCGTGACAAAGATCTAGCATCATAACAGTAACTAGGAGAGGCCCAACTAAATCCACTTTTATTAATTCATGTTGAATGTCCGGTTATGATATGTTCTAGGGAGACCCTATTGCATATGTGTTGAAACCTAATATTTTCGCACGTCCCGTAGAAAATCTACGATATCCTTTCTCTGATGGGACCACTGGAAACCCATTCCAGCCTATCCTGTATATTTGCCCGAACCCCCATGGCCTAATTGTTGCTGTATTGACAACAATACTATGTGTAATGCTGACTGTAGGGCCACGACCCGATGAATATATGCAGGATAGTACTAGTTGTAAAAGATGTTGACAACTCTCATGTTGTCCAATTTGGATCCTGCACGTCGTATGCTGTGGCCAATCAGACGCAGTAGATGATTAGAGGGTTCAGAAGTACAGGACGAGTAACTAAGTGGGAGCTATATCTTCTTTAAGATTTGTAGCACTTGCTGTATCTACTTAATGGCAAATGCCACTACTGCATGTTTGACCAGGTCCCCCTTCACTCGCTCTCTGCCATGCTTTCGAAAATAAATGTTTGAAACCATAGTCTTTTACAATTTTACTAGATCTCGGTTGCCAAATTGAATAGCTACCTTCACGGAGAATTCCGTTCCTAAATTCCCAAAGAGACGACGAAGTTTGGCTTTCCCATCCAAGCTTACTTATCTCTTAGGCTGTTAGTCGTTCGCCTACGCTTCACACAGGTTCCCAGGCCACAGGTTAGGGCTGAAGTTCAGGTCAGCTGTATGAATTACGCGTCTGCCATTCGAGCACGTAAACTTGTATCTCAGCGCATTACGGATAGTCACTGTGATACTTCAGTAGTTTTCTTGACAATATATTTGCACTTCCATGGTTTTTCCTAGAACTATGTCGGCATTTGAAGTCCCTGTTGCAAAGGTTCTTGTCATCATGAAATCTGCCCTCAGCTTCCTTGAATATATGTGGCCAGCCAGGGTCCTTGTAATCAGGCCGTACTACAAAGTGTCTACTGAGGAGTCTTTAACAAAGTCGACTAGTACTTGCACTTCTTTCCGTGAGGTGCACCAATTCTTTTGGCCCCGTTGTGTGCACGACTTGCGTATCCCGCCATCCTTTCTTTTCTATCCGCATCTTTTTGCGACAGACAGCTTTTATACCAGCGTCACTAGCATTTGTACCGAAGATGAACGGACCTGACTGCTAAGAAACGTCAGTATATGTCAGGAAATGAGGGCTACATAGAGAATTTTCAAGTCACTCGAGCACTTCAATAACTGATGCAGTTCAGCTGTAGTCCCTCGTTTTAAGAATGCCGCTCAAAGAAATTGCAAGTGGAGAGGAAACAGTTACCAAACGTCTATAATTAGAGGCTGGTCCCAAAAACTATGTAACACGGAAGCTGAGTTGAGAGCCGGCCAGTCTCTAACTTCTTTTTCTGTCGTCGGACCACATTTGGTGTCTTCGGCTGATATACCATGGCCTAAGAAACACGCCTCCTTCCTGAAAACTTGAAATCTTCTTTGGTTCATTCTTAACCCAGCCGTTTGCATTCGTGCTAGTGCTTTAGAAACGTCTTTTATCGCCTTGCGGTATATAACAGCACCATATAATATACCAGGCATAACTTGGTCTACACTAATGATAACATATACCCTCATTTGTTTGTACATGTGGAGCGCCAGTTTACAAACATTATCAACTTGTTAAACAATGTAAAGGTGATGGGATAATATAGTCCTGTTTGGAAGAAAACAAATTACATGATATATCCTTAGGCGTCTTTATTTTTTAAAATTAACGAAGATATGCTCCCCAAATGGACACCACGTTATATGTGGTAGATACGGCGGACTATTCACCAAAACTATTGAGTATAACAGTCTCTGTGATCAAATGTGACAACCCATAACTCTTCGTGGATGATCTCAAGATAGTACATGATTATAGGTGCGATAGCTACTCCCGAAAAGGGTAACACGCATAAACATTCTCGATCCGTATACAACCGGTAAAATGGCTGTCCTTATAGTAGATCATGGGGCAAGCCTTCAAACATTCACATTAAACTAAAAATGAAAGAAACGTACTTCTGGACCGTACGCATACACTCAGGAAAGGACCTCTACCTCCGCATAGACTCAAGCCTGGCAGACCGAATCAAAAGGCGGTCTGTGTCATTGGATTTTGATAGCAAATGATGCCCGGAAATCGTTAGTCTACACCATTCTTTAGTCAACATGGAATACTGACTTTTACTGCTTTGGTCTTTTTCTGAAGGTAGGCAGTCTAATATTCTCGTCATTCGGCACATTGCTGTGTTAGGTTTCCTCGTTGGTGCATGATCCTTAGTTAGTTAAGCGATCGTAATTACATTAAATTTTTTACCCCGAAATATTCTAGTATTTCGGACGACCGAATTGTTGTTGTGATCTGCCATTGGGCTAAGCAGAAAAAGTACTTTAGTAGTCGGGGTATAAAGACGTCCATTTGCATATAGCATGTCTTGCATAACTGTTGTCATCCATCTTCTACCTCCTGAAACAGTTGGCCGAATTCCACCACATCTGAAAGAACCTCGTAATTAAGCGTTTTCCCGTAGTAAAAGTTAGGGTCTGATAATTCCCATACCTCTGAGGAAGCAAATAATTGAAATAGCGGTTTGCTACACTAATGCCCGCCTTCTGTAGAATAGAGGACTGATCTCGGTAGTATGAATTGTACTCAAAATCGAGATGCTTTCGGCGCAACGGAATCAGTACCAACATCCAAAATCAGAGACAGGCTTGCTAAAATTCAAAAATTGGAAGTGCATAAGACAAATCAAGTAAACTACAGACATGGTGGAGTGGCTGTCGGTTTAAAGAAGTAACTGACTTTGCGCAACATAGGACCAATCGAAAGGGTGAAAGGACCATTCGAAGTTCTGTATCACAGACTAGCATGCAAAAGGGAAGGCATTGAAGCCGTCGCAGCACCTTGCAGTCCGGATCACAATGAAAGGATTTTTTACATGGACATCCCATTGTCACTGTCCCATTTGCAGTGATTTCAAAGTTCATGAATTTACTGGACAGACCTTATGACCCTACCTTCAGCCAATTCTTTTGACCATAAAATAACAGGATCTGTCAATTTGATTAGCTCTAATCCGGAACATCAAGACAATGACGAGTTGTGACTCTCAGTATTTCTCCTCATCCGTTCACCTGGCTACCCCTCGCAATGAGTGCGTGAATCTCATAAAACATCCTCCATCCTAAGTAAAGAGTAGCTCATGCCCTGATCACGTCCAAGATAATTGTTGCTACAGTTGACTGGGCAAAGATCCTAGCACGAATGCCATCATTTGTGCCACTAAGTCATGGGATTAGCATTAGCGAAGCTTAAAACTCACGAGACATTTTATCTGAAGCATTTGAATATTCGCCCACGAGTCCATGATACAAACTGCGTATCAAGCAATCCTAGAATGCACAAAGGCGTGATGACGAACGCATTTGAAATGTGGTGTAAATGTCCCGGTGTCTGACAATAGCCACCTACAAGCTCAGTTTAGTTAGAAACAAACGCGCCATTCACATATGTGACACAGTAGCGTGTTTGGTTATTTTAAGTCATTTAAACCTCCAGGAGTTACCACAAGACACGAAGACCCAACTATTATTCTTTGAGAATACGTTCAAATGTGAACAGTCTAAGATTTAGGGTGGTCGAGGTAGAGAAATTTTCCAATGCCAGTCGTGCTCATGGAGTTGTAAGAATGCTTGTGTTCCTAAGTTGTCTGTGTAATGAAAATATCTCTTGGTGCGACAGATATGCCATTGTTAGATAGACTTGATATACATGTTTACCTCTTACGCCCTATGTTTCCTCCTTGAGTACAATTTGGGCAGCGTCGGAGTCGTTCTGCGAAATGAACACGCGTTCTTTTACACCTTTTAAAAAGTAACACCGCCGCCTTAAATACTAATGAGTACCTTCGTTGCGTCAAACTTCTTTCTCAACTGTTTCAGTTAGTTCTGATCAGGAGTGGCTCGCAAATGAAACAAGAATTCTACGTCCGGCTGGCAGACGTTATAGCCCCAGTCACTTAAAGAATGCATCGAAAACCGCCTGACACAGAATTTAAGTGGATTTTCGATGACTTGACTGTGTACCTCTTCAGGGAACTCTCATTTTCTAGTAGCTGCTGAAAAGGGTTGCTTACTGATATTTATGCACGAAAAATTGAGCGTCAGCGACGCACGAGAGACACGTGAATACTTCCTACCACCAATAAGTGGGTGTAGATAAATCAACTTGACTAGTGCCAGCTTCTACTAGATGTTGTTTTTATCTATCTTGGTAAAGCATGAGGTATCCTATTTGGGTCTCATTGGTAAAGAAAAAGTCCATTATGGATCAGATTTTATTTCAATGAATCACAAAGTGTTGTACAGTTATATTGACTGATGACGTTTCGAGCACAAACTATTGCTCATAATCATATCAAGTGATGTGATATTATATGATTATGAGCAATAGTTTGTGCTCGAAACGTCATCAGTTAATATAACTGTACAACACTATGTGATTTATCGAAATAAAATCTTATCCATAATGGACTTATACTCTACCACAGTGCCCAAGTTTTATACTTATATCAGTAAACAAAAAGGTTTTAATTAGACCAGCGCCAATGCGAGTGTTCTGGGGACTAACTAGTGGACTGAAGGTAGCAGGTAAGGGTTGATGGGTCACTGTCACGGTGGAAGGCAGTAATAAGCGGGGTAGTTAAGGGAATTGTACTTGGTCCCCTACTATTCCTTTTATGCGTAAATGAAATGCTAAAAATTCTTAACTCATCTTCCAATATCCAATATCGTTTTTACGAGCTAGTATAAACCAATTTGATTCCTTTGTGTTCGCTTCTTGATTGTAAGTTATAGGTTCCTGACCTTCGGTAGACTTTTGCGTAGCTTGTCCCGCCACTCGACTGTCTTAGCTTTGGTTGACTCCAAAGGGAGTAGTGCTGGGATTAATTATATGTGGTTTGTAGTATGAGGTATGTTAAGACTGTTACTACTGTGATTGGAGTTGATCCTTTCGCCAGTTAGTCCTCCGGTATCGTCGACAAGAGAAAAGAGATAGTAATAATAATAATAGATATAATTAGTGAAGTTATTCAGACTAACAGACAGAAACGGAAATAAGAGAGCGTAACAACAGTCAGCTCATTAAGTTTGAAGAATAATATATATATCGGTAATAATAATAGTAATTATAATATTAACAAGTTGTCAAGAGAGTAAGACGGGAGAGAATGTAAAGAAGTAAAACGACGAGTTTAATTGTCTACCCCTGAATGGTGTATGCGATTTTAAGGAGATAGGCCATTTAGATGCAGTCTTTGTATCGCTGTATGGTTGTCCAGCCTTCGCTTAAAGGCGTCCAAAGACGGTGCCATGGCTACATCTGCCGGTAAGGAATTCTAGGGGCGGCAAACCTGCAGTGAAAAAAAGTGGGAGCGCACCCGGGTCCTTGCCCTCTGGTGAGCAATCCTTCTGAGATTTCCATGTGGGAGCCTATACCTACTCAATAATAATAATACATAATTCTTCCTGTTTATGCAGGAACATACCAGTTGTACAGGCATGGATAAGTTATTATATAAATTACACATGATTTGATGTAAGATGAATTTACAGTTTGGTTGTTCTTTCTGACATTAGAGTCAGTCGGAACAGTCTACTATAAAGTCTGTTTGTGTAGCACATAAAGAGATATAGAAATATTGTCTTCGCATTAACAAAAAACCCAGACATCAGATGAATGTAATACAGATATCTGGGAAAAATAAAGCTTGAAGTCAATTCTCCTATATAACTTTGTTGTGAACAGCACCCTTGGCTTAAAGATTATTGATGTATTATGTTGAGATAAGTGATATATTTATTCCATTTTCCAGCAGTCTTATCGTAGTTTTATAACAGGAAAGAAATTTGATCGTGCAGGCGAAAACTAGATAAGGTCATGTTAAGTTGTTTTACTGCGTCAAATGGTGCCGAGGCCGATTCCAGAATTCTCCATCTGCTCCATTTGTGTCTGCATGGCGGACTGTATTCGTAAGTTGAGTAAAATGTTGAAAACTATTTGAAGACCAGTTGCTTCTTCATTTCAGATCATGAATACTCATTTACAGCATGTTCGCCAGCGTCTTCAAATGGTAGAATTGGATCGTTCATGGAATTTGAGTGGTTATGAGATAGACGGTTTGGAATTAATCCTCATTTCAGTTTAGATGCAGGGTTGTTCGGCCTGGACCAGAAGATGAATAGGAGCAGCAGAATAGCAGAAAGAGAAAGTATGTGAACATGAAAAGGATATCAATGTATATGTATAAATGTTTATGTCAATTGTATATTGTACTTTAGTAAACATTTACCTATATTGTAGTTGTGTTTTCACGTATTTATGCGAGGTCTTAGAGTTTATTTAGTGTCATAATGTGTATTAATGAGTCTGAGCGTTTTAGTGTTCTAATGACTGATTCGTTTTAGAAATAAGTGATGGTTCTGGTAGGGATAATCATTGGGACAAAACAGTTTATATTGCAAGCGTTTGAAGGTTATGATAGAGTGACAGGTCCTATTTCTAAGGGTAAACTAATCCTGTATGTTCCGTACTAAGTTTCTATGCGTTTTTTAGGTGCTGTAGTAGATTAGTAGTTGATTCGTTTTAGGAGTAAATAGTTTATTAATATAATCAGTAGAGTGAAACAGTCTGTATAGAGAGCGTTTGAAGCTTGTAACCGAAGAGCAAGTTCTGACATCTAGGGGTAGGCTATTCCATATTTTAGAATACATGACTGTGAAGAAGTTTTCACGGAGTGTTGACTTAAAAGAATGAGTTGTCACTGTGCAAGTTTGGTTACGCAGATCGTAAGAACCTTCCTGTGCGAATTGTATGTCCCTGTGTGCGTCGGTGGCACAGTGGTTAGGACTCTCGCCGACCATGCACATGGTTCGGGGTTCGAGCCCACGCCGACGCACAGCTGATATCTATGGTCGGCCTGCGAAATTTGGGCTACCGATATCCACGCTGAAAATTCCATACTTGTACCAAAAATACGGTGTGGAATCAATCTGTAATCAAAATAAAAAATAAAAATAAAAAAATCTGAGAATGATATTTTGTGAAGGACTTTAAAGAAGAATATTAGGTTTATAATAAGTCGTCTTGTCCAAGGTGGGTCAAGTTTTAGGATCATGCACCATGAGATGTAGTCTTTCTTACAATCGTAGCCAAGTAGTTTTCAGGTAAAATATCGTTGTGTACTTTTCATCCCTAGCTTATCACATGTGCGAGTGCTGCTTGTAATAAATGGACAGTATTCTAGTAGTGGTCTGACACATGTTTTGTACAGAATAAGCTTGGCTTCATTGTCCTGAAAGTTCCTGAGTATGCATCCTAAGAGCATCCTCGATTTTCTAGTCTGTGATGCTACTTGCTCAGAGAATGTCAAGTCACTAGAGTACCTCAGGCCTAGGTCAACGACACTTCGGTGTCTTGTTAGGTTAGCAGATTGGAGCGTTAATTTGAGGTCAATTGAGGGTGCGCCGAAGCAGATCCAGCCACACTTGTTCAGATTAAATTGGAGATTCCATAAGGACGACCAAGTAGTCATTTTATCTAATTCCTTCTGCACTACATTCTCGAAGTACCCAAAGTCATCGTATTGGAATGTATAAGCCACTTTTAGGTCACCTGCAAAGATGAATGGTTTCCGTGCGTGAAGCAAGCGCATATGTCATTGATGTATAGTGTAAATAGGAGGGGTCCAATGACACTACCTTGTACTACACCAGAAGTGATAGGGCTAGGTTTGGAGGTTGCAGACCGGAGTTTAACTATTTGCGACCTATTGTTAAGGAATGATTTAAGCCATCCTAATAATGGGTCACGTATTCCTAAGGAGCTCAGCTTATTTGTTAGCAGTAAATGGTCAACACGGTCAAATGTTTTAGAGATATGAAAGTAGATGACAAGTACTAGTTGCCGTCTGTCACGACTGATGGTTACAAAATTGAAGAAGTCTAGGTGACACGTTAAACATGATCTGGATTTCAGGAATCCATGTTGGTTCGGACTTAATAATAATGTAATGTAATTCATACAAATTTTAAAAGAATTTACATGAAAATGCATGCCCTTTTTTACAGGCACGATCAAGTAAGATATAGTCTCAAATCTCAGATTGTCTACAAGTTAATCATATTTCAACTGTTAAATATTTGATACATATAATACACTCATTTTCTGAACTAGGCCGTATAGTTATTGAATTGTACAGTTGTCCTCCAGGTTGAGCGGGAAAATCGACTTCGTTTCGTTTTCATCCCGTGGTTGTAGGCATACGATAACCAACCAATATTCAGGTAAGTACAACGTTTACAAGGGATTGAAAGGTGTTTTAAAAAATTAAAGGATCTAAGGTGAACCAATAAAGTGTAATGAAATAGGTAAGTGCAAGTATCATTAATAAATGCATTTATAAAGGAAACTCCCTAGGCTGACAACGTTCATTTGCAATGTATAATGCTACACGTATATCTCGTACTATCATGATGTCCACTTTTGGTTTTAATACATATAATACTTATAATATTGCAGCTAAGCGTATGCTTGATTAAGTTATCTTTGACTAGTCTCTCCATAATTCTAGATGCTGTAGGTGTGATATTGATCGGCCGGTAGTTACTGACTTCAGTTTTCGAGCCAGATTTGTGTTTAGGCATAATGAATGTTGTCTTCCATATGTCAGGGTAAGTTTGGGTTTCTAGGGACATTGTGAATATTTAAGCAGCAGTAGAGGAATGTCAGGGCCACCATATTTAAAGAAATATGATGATATGCCGTTGGTACTGAAACCTTTTGAACTTTTGAGGGTTCTTATAGTTTGGTTAATATTAGCGTAAGTGAATTGAACAGTGCTAATTTGGTTTGGTGTGAGTGGAGATAAAGTTTGTGCCATATTAGTAATAGGGTGTATATCGAGTAGCTGGACTGAGGGCTTAAGGTAGTTACCTGCAAACGTTTTTTTGAATAGTTCACATATGTCTGCAGAGTCAGTGCATGGCCTACCTTTGTCTATGAGGAGAGAAATGCTGTGATTTTTGCGATTCATTCGCTTCCTTAAGATTTCTGTGAGTGCATACACTCTAGCAGGACTGTATACTGCGATGCGTTCTTCCTTTCTCATACGGAAATCTCGGGCTTGTGAGATAGAGCTAAGGGTGTTAAGTATTAGACCTAGAGTGCCAAAGTCGTGGTGTTTGAAGTAACTTGTTGAGAGCCTCTTCAGTTTCGTACGATCCTTTGGTTTTATGAATGACTTTCTGTGTGGGGAAACCTTTAGTGTTTGGAGTGGAATGACAGCATCTAAGCATGTGTTAGAGTTATGGTAGAAGATGCTTAGAGCTCTCGATAGGTCATCAGTAGTGAAGTGTTCATCCCATTCGGAGGATCTTAGCATTGATTCTACCAAGGCCCAGTTTGCCTTACCATAGTTCCTATATATTACTTGTTGTGAAGTGGAGGTATGAGATGCATTGCTACTCAGCGGAATTGGCAGTGCACACATTACTGTTTTGTGGTCGCTCCCTGGAAACTCAGAACCTACTAGCGTTGAAAGGGGGCTTATATTGTGGCAGAAGATTAAGTCTAGTACGTTGTTACCTCTTGTGGGAGTAGTGACAGTTTGTTTCCAGCCAAGTATATCCAGTGTGTCTAAGAACTTATCAAATTTAGTTGGACCTGTGGGTATATCCCAGTTGATTTCAGGTAAGTTAAAGTCCCCACATAGGATCTTATGATCGTATTGTAAGTCGGATAATTGCTCCAGAGTATTAACAAGTTGAGTCTCGTAGTTACCAAACGTGCCAGGTGCTCTGTAGGTGCATCCAATTAATGCTGTTACGTTATTTAAGTGTACATTAACCCATAGAGTCTCAGACATGTTAAGTGTACTACTTTCTAGCTGTGATACAGTAAGTGCATTCAGAAAGTACATGAGACAACCCCCTCCCTTACCACCTTCCCTGTCACACCGAAAGTGTGTGTAGTTATCTAAGCTTATTTCTTCATCCAGGATGTTCGAATGACACCAAGATTCAGTGATGACAATTACAGGGGGTTTGTATATTACTGTGAGTGCTCTGAGCATCGGAAATTTATTTAGAACAGATCTAGCATTTATAAGGATTAGGTAAAGATGAGAGTTGAAACAGCATTTGAAGTATTTAAGTTCGTTAGTCAGCCCCGAATGTGGTTCAGCACCCAGTAGTTCTGCTGGACATGACGATCCTATGTTAAGAGGGGTTTCAGCGTCATGCTCACCTATGTCTATCGAGTTGGTGTGTGCTGTTTTCGGTGGAGAATTAGGAGTTGGAGTACCGGATTTGCTATAGATTAAGGAATTTTTATTTTTAGTTGGGCTAGAGAAGTGGGTAGCGTTCTTTATTTGACCTATACTTGTGCAATTGTCATGTGTGCCTAATGGATACGGGTGCACTAGACCGTTCGTGTTTCCATGCAAGGAGGGAGCCAGCACTAGTGGTTTAGGAGTGTTAACATCCCTACCAGCTGTTTTTTCAACGCAGACAGGGACGCGGGGGATAAAAAATGATTGGATCCCTGTGATGACCATGGCGTATTATTCCACCTATTGTTTCATGCTAGTTGCGTCCTTGTGTGCGTTGCGGGTGTACTGCATTGTGGGTGAGTTCCCAGCAGATTTGTACCATATATCCCGTCAAAATTCGCTTGTGTGCCACAAACTGAAAACACTGAGTTCTTGGTAGCCGAGTTCGGAATATTACCACTTGTATTTTTGAGGGTGAAATTTCTCAGCCACGTCTCGTAAACCGTCAATGCCCAGCTCTTGCTACGCTGGGACTCACGCTGTTCCTTGAAGTTTCTCAGAAACGCTTAGTAATAACGGACGCAAAACCAAAACACCGATTGGCCACTCGAGAATTCTTTATTGTAACACCAACATATAGCCAACTTTAAAATGAAGTCTTAAAACTAAGGTCTATGAACAAATATTACGATAATAAATCACAATATTACTTCTGACGGTTGTCTCCTGACTTCTTTCTAAACAGCGACCGATGAGGTGATGACTGGTGTATTGATGCCTCTGCGAAAATTGGGGAAGTTGGTTTTGAGCAAACAACCATGAATCGATCGTTCATCCTTCAACTACATTGACACTCCTCGGCAAAAAAGGATCCATCCTTTTTTCCACCACGACCAATATACGTTGACTTGGATGCCATTGCGAGAACCTGGGTCACTCGGACAGAGCTGAAATGGAAAGCAAACAGAAAAGCCAACACACCACAAGCATACCCACAGCACAATCTCACACATCGATGACGACCTGCGCCTAGAGTTAAAGGCATCCTCTTGACATCTTGCAACACAGTCTCCACTTGCTAGAATGACTCTTGCAGAAAGCAACATGACCATAGCACCACCTCATGATACTCTTCGCACATCCTCTTATCTACTCACTACCAATTACCACTGAAATCGCTTGTCACTCATTCTGCCTCAGTTCTAGTAACGGTAACGTATGCGAGCCTCAGTCGTTTACACTCTTTCTCCCCGGCGTGTGAGACCACAGCTAATCATTATCTCCGTATGCATTTCATTCTCAGTAATAGCCTCCCCGGCGTATACGACCCATCTGCTGTCTCTAACATCAATCAATTCATTCACGGATGTAGAAGACTAGAAACAACTTCAGAAGTAATCACGACGAAAATTTTAACAAAATTACGTAATAACAACAAGACACGAAAACAACGAGTAAACACAATTAATCCAAAATCACAACTTGAGAAGACACACCACACGTATACACAAACAGTACAAATAATTTCGCGGATCATGTCTTGGTGGAATTCCTTTGAAGAATTGCAGGACTTACACCAGTATGCCTACAACCCTTCTCAGGTTGACGATTGTAAGTTGTGGAATGTCCGGACACAAACAAGATTAACCAACAATTACAATAATTGGAACTCACACAATTATTTAACACGAACATATGTACAATCAGCACATCAAAGTGGTGGATTCTGCCTTGACGAACTACCCTTGAAGAACTGTAAGACTTACAGCAGTACGCCTACATTCCTTCTCAGGTTGATGATACGAGTGGAAGACGTCCGGACACAAACAAAATTACCAACAGATAGATGACAGATGATACCAATTCAGTGTATACGATATGAACATATGTACAAAATCACACACCAAGTACGATGGACTGCGCACCGACGTACTACCCTTTGAACAATTGTAGGACTTACAGCAGTACGCCTACAACCCTTCTCAGGTTGACGCCCTAGGTTAGCAAATCGTCGCAGAGTTCATTTGCTAACTTCCTTCTATCAGCTATATCCTCAAATCTGAACGGCAACACGCTCATGTCATCGTATCGTAGAACATAGATGACGAACAAACACACGAAGTATCTGGTCAACCAAGCGTAGGCACAGAGTAATTTACACCAAAGATAATAGCATTCAAATAGTAACTTGAAACTAGAAATGCCTTTATTCGTGCAAGTCAATTTAACAATTACTCTCTCGTTTACACTTGGCTTATCCTCACTAAACTGAGCAATATCTTTCGTCCTTTCAAACGAACTGATACTAGCATAGTCATTGCACAAGATACTTGAGTTGATGGGCGTCTGTTTCGCTGTGGATGACAGCACCAACGACGACTGATTGATATCAGTTGATGAAGTTAGCGGTGGATCAAAAGCTGTTGTTGCTCGACTTTCAGATAGTTGTCTACCTGCAAGACCACCACCATTGCCGTCATTTACTATCAGCTCAGGTTTAGCACTAGCATCTGATGATAGGTGGGCTACATGCTGATCACTCACACTGACGGTCTGACAAGTATGAATGCCTTCTGCAACTGCATCTGCATTTATTTCTACTTCACGTTCAAGTTGTACAGAAACTTTTTTCAACTTAGCAGTAGTAGGCATATCCCTCATTTCATCATGATCAACCAAAGACAAATGTGCACTATCATGATCATTATCACGAATATTCACTTTACCGTCAACTTTATCATTTTCAAACTCTTTAATAACAGAAGTAGACAATTTTGGTTCCTCCTTGCAAATCATAAAAGGTTTTATAACTTCACTTTGACTAGTAATACCTTGTAAACTTGTAGGGTCAGAACTGCACTCTGAAGCAGCAACTCTATTCTGTGAAACCCTATTCAACAGTGGCTTACCCGTTGCAGCTACAAACTTCTTGACCGCACCGTTATCGTCATACAACTCAAAGTCAGGCCTGGAGTTCACATTGAGCTTATCACTGAACTTGCTTACTGGTTCACAGCTCACCTTTGTATGCACCTCTTGCAAACGTGTACAACAAAACCGTGTTTGTCTTCCACCTTGTAACTTATCTGTTGAGGATGTACTACGAAACCTGTTACACTCACTAGGTCCATATGCATTACTATACATCATGGAGCCTTCTCGATATCCACCTCTCTGAGACCTATTCGTCATCAATGAGTGCGTTTTGCCCTCAGGCTGCTCTATTCTAGGGGTGAGATGCAATAGACTGGCGAACTTGCTCATCGATTGATTGACACTAGTATTTACCAGTTTCAGGATATCATCAAACTTTGGCTCGATACCCTCATCCTCCATACGGGAGCTTATCTTCACTCACTTCCTTTGCAGTCGAGTAGGTAGACGTCTTGCTATTACTTCTAGTATAAAACTCGAGTTGAGGTCACTCATTCAATTCATCGAAATCAATGCATTCTTGTATATCAGCAAATTATCCAAAAACTCAGTAAGTTCCTTGGAGTCATCTTGTATTTGACTACCATTACCCTTAACAGCCTCGAATAATTTCCCTGCAATCATCGAAGGTCTTCCAAACCTTTGACGTGGTATGCTCATAGCCTCGTCGTAGCCCTCTTTCGGCTTCATAAACTTACAGCACTGTATAGCTCTTGCAGCAATTCCAGTGCAATACCTCATCAAATACACTAACTTCATTTCATCAGTTAATAAAAAACCACTCAACATGATTTCAAATTCCCTTACAAACTGTAAATAATCAGCTGGGTTACCGTCGAAACACCGTGGTTCAAATTTAGGGAGTTTGATGTTCCTATTACCCCTGAACGGTGAAACGGTAACATCAACCATAGCATGCTTAACATCAGACACATCGTTACAAGTAACAGGCAAGTCACCATGACTTACTTTCCTGTTTGCATCCAAGACGCTCTGTCCCTTCTTTGACCAAGGCATTGTTGAACTTGACCCAATTCCAAAATAGTTCCAGATATTGCTTGTTCAAAGAGGACTTGACCGGCATCAGGAAAGATGAACGGTGACTATCCAAACTGTCACCAACTGTCCAAAACCGTCAAAAACTGGTTGTACCTTCAGAAACTGTCAGCCACGTCTCGTAAACCGTCAATGCCCAGCTCTTGCTACGCTGGGACTCACGCTGTTCCTTGAAGTTTCTCAGAAACGCTTAGTAATAACGGACGCAAAACCAAAACACCGATTGGCCACTCGAGAATTCTTTATTGTAACACCAACATATAGCCAACTTTAAAATGAAGTCTTAAAACTAAGGTCTATGAACAAATATTACGATAATAAATCACAATATTACTTCTGACGGTTGTCTCCTGACTTCTTTCTAAACAGCGACCGATGAGGCGATGACTGGTGTATTGATGCCTCTGCGAAAATTGGGGAAGTTGGTTTTGAGCAAACAACCATGAATCGATCGTTCATCCTTCAACTAAATTGACAACATTGTTGTGACTTTGGATATTTTTGTGTGCCGTGGTGCGATTTAGCACGTTTTGAGTGCCAACACTATTGGCCGTGGGGGGGGTGGGCTTTTTTATGCAGCCACTGTTTTTGTTGGTATGATTTAGGGGCATATTTTCCTTATCTTTAATAATGGAGTTATGGCTAGGAGAGGGCAATATCGAATTTCGGGTCTTCGACTTTTTTCTGGGGTTATTTAGTGGCGTTTTAGATTCTGCCGTGATAGTTGGTATGGTTTTATTATTTATTTAGTTACAGTCTAGTATCCTTTCGGCTGGTGTTGCACTCTGATGGGATAATTCTGTGTGTTTTGAGAGGGGTGATGCAGTGGGGTCTACTGTATCTTTCACAGGGTTGGGAATAATGGCTGCTTGCAATGTCCTATTACCTATTTCACAATTAGTCTTAGCGAGATAATTGTATGCGCGCCTTTCTATGACTGTTTTGTCCACCCCGACCTTTATATGTTTGTAGTTTCTGGCTTGCGATAGGGTGTGTTGAGAGTGGATGAATTTTCTTGTCTCTGCCGGTGTTTCGAACTGAAAACGAATAGGACAACACTTTTCGTGTTGACTCTTCTTCAGCCCATAGCACTTAGTCTTGGAGTTAGGCATTTTCGCCTCACTAAGTAAGATGCGCTGTACCTTTTTTATTGCCTCATTGTCCGGAATGTTGTAGAAAATAGCACTCAGTCTTGCGTCGAGTCGTTTTGTTACTTTTGTGGTAACAAAGTTAATGAGGTTATCTACCTTAGTTACCGATTCTGTGTCAAGCTTGTTAAGGTTTACCGTTTTCATGAGGATAGTTAGAGGTGTTAGTTCACAGACTTGCGATCTGATATCGCTGATCTGATCTGATAATTTGGATATCTCGGTATCGGTTTCGATGTTTCCAGCATTTACTGACTTACTGTTTTTTATTTCCCTTAACTCAGCCTTAAGTTCTCCCATAGACAACTTTGAAAGTTCTATTTCTGAAGATAGTACTGAAAAAGAGCTTGATGGCTGGAGTTTGTCGATAAGGACACAAGGTGAAGGGAGGAGTTCTGTATGAGCAGAAGGTACTGAATTTTTAGGAGCAGTGCTAATACTAGCTGTCAGTACAGTTTTATCCTCAGTTCCAGCTCGACGCTTACGGCATACAAGTGAGTTATGTGACTCACTATAGCCGTTTGTAGGGGGGTGTTGCTTGATATAGCAATCAAAGACGTTAAATTATACACCAGTTTTACAGGGGATTGGGTTCGTTGCTTTTTACTTTGATTAACCATAACTATTAGAAATGAGAGTTAATGGTTACAAGTATGGAAATAGTATAGTACTTGTGCAAGTATTACAACAAGATAAATTTTATGTAACGAATCACGTAAAAATGCAACGCAAACGTTGAACGTACCGCGATACGCTCAGGAGTGAGTGCACCTAACGATCTATGCTTAAAGCGTATGACCGCATATGCCCTCGCTACATCCCCTGTGTAATTTACGCTTGTGTCCATTTTTTCCGTTAGAACTAGACCTAAGTCGCGTTCCGACGTTGTGCAGGACAAGCTTTCATTGCACAGGGTGTAACTTGCATTCTGCAGTCTACAGGTGCGCAACTTCACTACTTTGCACTTTTTCAAGTTGAAAGTCATGCCACTGGCCACCGCCCAGTCTTCCAGAAGGTTTAGGTCTTCCTGTAGCCTATCTGAGTCCTCCGGACACTTTATCGCCCTCCATATTTTTACGTCGTCAGCGTACAGGAGAGTCGGGCAGCTCAGACGGCGTGGTAGATCATTGATGAAAATCAAAAACATCAGTGGTCCTAGGATAGAACCCTGCGACACTCCTGATGACGATCTGTGCCAAGATGATCGGACTCGGTTAACCTTAGTGCAAAATTGCCTGTCGGCTAGGTAGTCCTTCAACCATGACAGAAGTGGCTCACCTATGCCTGCCTGGCTTATTTTATGTAGGAGAAGGTCATGGTGAACAGTGTCAAATGCCTTCTCAAAGTCTAGGAAGACCACATGGACTGGTACGTTCAAGTCCCAGCATGATGTCCAGTCGTCCCAAGCTGACAGTAGGTTAGTGACGCAGGATCTGCCTTTTCTGAAACCATGTTGGGCTTCATGTAGTATATTAGTCCTATCGAAATATTCCCTGATGTGGTCGTCAATAATACTTTCCAGTACTTTTGATACCACTGGGAGTAGAGCTACTGGTCTATAGCTAGCAGCGTTTTGCCTGTCCCCACCCTTGAAGATTGGAGAAAGGATGGCTCTTTTCCACTCCCTTGGCAGGGTCCCCGAATCCATTGAGTGTTGGAACAAGTCGCACAGGGGTCTACAGAGAGCCTCGGCGCACTGTTTCAGAACAGATGGCCTGATGTCATCACAACCTGGGGACTTCCCAGGTATGAGTCGCTGTAGCTTCCTTAGTACTATTGCGGGGTTTATTTGGGGAGTAGTCGCTAGGTCTTCCTCCTCTGAAATAGTGGTGCCACCATTTTGGTCCGTAACTGTAATATCCACATTGCTGTTTAGCTGTTTAGCGAAGGCTGAACTGAATGTTTCAGCCATCTCCAGACTAGTGAGATATTGACCGTTTGGGCCTACTAAGGCGCATGCCCCTTGGTTTGTCGGTTTTCTTTCCGACATGAATCGGTACAAGTTTTTAGGGTTTGATAGGAGTTTTTTAGCAAGGTTAGCCTGGAATGACCTTCTGTCCCTCCTGACTCTTGCATTACACCGGTTCCTGAGTTCGAGGTATGCATCATGG
Source organism: Trichobilharzia regenti (assembly GCA_944472135.2). Taxonomy (NCBI): domain Eukaryota; kingdom Metazoa; phylum Platyhelminthes; class Trematoda; order Strigeidida; family Schistosomatidae; genus Trichobilharzia; species Trichobilharzia regenti. The sequence goes on along the minus strand of OX235267.1, from coordinate 7,632,902 downwards.
TCGGTCTGACTCTTAGATACACGCCACGTAAACCAAGCCTTCCGCTTTGCTTGCAGAATACGTTGCGTGCCTCTCTTCAACCATGACGTCTTTCTCTTAGGCTGTGTTGTGACTAAAGGGACGGTATCCGAGATTGCTGTATGGATAATCTTTTTTACCACTTCCCAGTGTTCATCCACAGATAGGTCGTCCCATGCTAAGGGCCAGTCTGCGTCGGACAAGAGCCTCCGCATTTCAGCATAGTCAGCCTTGCTGTAGCACAGACATGGTCGCGTAACATCCCATTGCAAACGCTCACGGAGGACAAGATCGAAACCTATGACTGCATGGTCACTGCTTCCCAGAGGAGTCATGATCTGGACCTTTTCGACGAGTAGCTGGTCACTAGTTAGAATATAATCTAGTTTTGATGACTTTCCACTAGGGCCCCACCTAGTGTCGTCTCCAACATTCTCAGTCAGTCCCGTGTTTCGAATAGTTTGCAGTAGGTTTCGGCCAAATTTTCCCTTAGCACACCCGGAGCCGAGGTTCAGTGATGGAGCATTGAAATCTCCAGCTATGGTGATTTGGTCGTAGCCCAAATCTCGTATTCCTGTGATAGTGCTGAGCAGTAGCTGATTGTGCTCTGCCCCACAGGTGGGAGATCGGTAGATGCCACCCAGTAAGTGCTTGGTGTGGCCTACGGTGAAATGACACCATATGGAGTCTGGGAGTTCGATAAGTGGTGGGTCCGTTGCGCGCACACATTTAAGTTGCCTATCAAAGTATATAGCAACTCCCCCTCCTTCCTTATTATCCCTGTCTCTCCTGACCAGTACCATATCACCTATACTGATTTCATTGTCGGCGATAGTGGGGTTTAGCCACGTTTCAGTAAGAATGATTATTTTCAGTTGAAGGTGTGCTTGGAGATTTCGGAGTTCACCTACTTTCCCTCTCAGCCCCCTCACATTGCTATATAGGCAACTGACAGTGAGTCTAACAACCTCAGAGTGTTGTGGGGTAGTTGACGTGAAACCGTCTGCTGGTGGGGGACTTGATGTTGGAACTAGTTGGCCGATTCCGATAGAACCGGCCCGTTGTAGTTTTTTTCAATGGATTTAGGCAGGACACTTGGGAGACACAGACTATTATTCTCAGAGCTGCATCGCTCTAGTGTCACCGAAGCTTGGGGTCGTATTAAAGCCTCAGTTTGCTGCCTCCTTATATTTCTGGGTCTGCTTTCACAGCATCGGATGTGTCCTCCAATTTTTCCCTTGGTCTCATACCACCGTTGAAGTGATATGGACAACTGCTCCGGGGAGTTGAATGTGACACACAGCAGCTTTGGAGAGTTAATCAATGTTAGATGAGCGGGACGAGGTAGTCGGAAAATGGAGATGGCTCCAGAAGCGCCAGGGGCCATCTGAGATGACAGCCATCTCCATTGTTGTACGTCGTGCATGTGTTTTTCACAAGCAGTGCCGGTTTCCAGCTCCGGAACACCGTGTACCACCATAGAGGTGGAAGGCATCAGTTCCGGTGACTCCCTCGCCATATTTCTGATAGCCCATGGTCTATCTTGCCGCGCCCTTATGTTAGAACTTCTGTCCAGGGCTAGTACCTGAGCCATTAACAGTACTTTTTCGGCCTCTTCGGCAGAGTCCAGTGTAACCCGTAATGGGGGTGGCTTACCCTGAGGCGTGTGGACACCCCTGTACAGTCTGCACAGTTTTGCTGAACTAATGTTCAGACCTAGTTTGTTGCGCAGGTTGGACCACTGTTCCTGATCAAACAGGGCCCGTTGTTCGAGCAAGCTATCCGTGCTCACAGGTACGTTAAAGAGGATGAGAGAGTTAGACCGACTACCCTCAGACTTAGGTTTGGCCTTCGGCTTCTTGCAGTCCTTTGCATCATTAGCAACATTAGGCTTCATCGGTACCTGGACAGCCTTTTTTGTGTTGCCAGGCTTGCTAGTGGATGCAAGTGGTGCCTTTGTAATTTTGACTTCCCCTGATGTGGATGCAACCTTGCTAATCTTCACCTTGTGAGAATTGGCATTTCCAGTCAGTAGGGCTGGTGTGTCCTTCTTTAAGTCTTTGACCAGTTTTGGCAGTGCGATTTTAGCAGGGGGGAGCTGCATAAGACTGTGTTGGGGCACAAGAGCGTAATGTTTCTGCTATTCCCAGACACGCTTTGTGGGACTATGCCAGGGCGACAAAGTGGACACACGTACCAAAACCATGGGCATGGGTTATTTCTCATAAACTCATAGTATGCTTTCGGTACTTCTTTGTCACAACGGCAGTGCACCCATCGTTTGCAAAAATTACATTCAAACGCTGAATCAGTTTTAGAAACTGTGATGCTGCACGCCTGACATTCATCTCCTTTCCTTGATGACGCCTTCGAGGTCTTATGACGTCTTGAACGTTTCCTTTTAGGCTTGATGTTTTTCACACACTGGCCTACAGTTGATGCAGGTGTAGAATCCTGTCCTTCTGGTATTGCCTGTGCCGTTTCAGTACTAGACTGTGGCAATGCAGGCGTTGTATCAGGGCAGACTAAAGCTACACGAGACTTTAGGATCGGTATGCGGGAAGGGGTTGAAATCCCTGGTTTTTTCCTTCCCTGGCTGAAGCCCTTGTGACTACAGAGTACGGTATTCTAGTGGCTTTTTTAAGGCTGCTTTCGACAACCATATTAACAATCACTATAAATTATGCTATATACGACTGAGAGAGCAACAGTTTCTATCCAAAAGAGCAAGAATAAGACTGAAAAAGTATAAGGCAAGGAAAAGAAAAGGTTTTCGACTTTACCTAGTACTTTCTGGATGATCGGCTTCACGGCAATCACGTGGTAGACCAACAAGTCTTGTTTATCTGAACGAGTGAGGAAGATGCTGCTACAAAAGTAGCACCTGAAGCTTTGGCAGTAGTTCGAGACAACTGGACTTACCACACAGAGATTTATTATGTAAGTAATGGTTGAAATACATTCACCGGCTAGGAAGATCAGGTTTCCCAAACGTCTTTCATTGGCTAGAATGGTGGCGGTCAATTGGAGTTTGAATTGTCCTTGGGTGCGTGCTGTCGGGTGCTGTCTTTGCGTGGTTGTGTTTGCGTCGTTTGCCAGCATATGTGATTACTATAAACGTGAATAAGACTATTGTAACGCTTTGTTTTTCTTTGTTTGTGCATGTACTAGGCTTTATTTGTCGTGCAATTCGTTGTTTGGTCTGTCGGTTGCTTGCGATGTCAACGAACCGGTGGGTTCTTGTGTTTTTCTGTAATTTAGGTTATACGTGCGGTATTTTCTTGATGGTTATCGATCATCCCTGTATTTCAATGTTGTTTTTTTACGATTTATCTTGGAATAGTTGTGACATAGATGGATCCTAATTGATAATTTTATTTTAGTCCGTTGCAGGTAGTCAATTAAAGTGACAGGAGCACAGATTTAAGTGGAATTTTTGCTGAATACATACTTGGAAGGCGTTTCTTCAGCTGGTATGAATTTGGGAAGTCATTAGCAGAATTCCAAGAAGTGAGGAAGTCATTTAATGCTAACAATATAGTTGTCCTGCACTCACTATGTTCATAATTATAGCAAAACGATACCGGATGACAGATTTAAGTACGCTTTTGTTGGTTTTAAATGCACTTTTGGGGTGAATCGTACAAGACCTGGATTGAAATTGAAAAATAAGTCGTAAGAAGAAGTGTAGTATGATTTCATGAATATTTCAGGTCTAAATGTTGCAATTGCTCGTCTTCATTTCGCGTGGTTTTGCGTTGTAGTGAATACATAATTGCTTCCCACAATATGGTACATAACCATCCATGCAGCAGGGTGTACATGCAGAATGACCCATGGTATAGACGACTAACAGTTGAAGAGAAAGAAAATGTGGAACCACTTCTTCAGCAATCCCACTCATCCGATGAAATAATAATGCATGTTAAGGAGAAGTACCACAAGGATATAACTCGCATCGACGTTAAAAATATGAAAGCCGCAGTTAATAAAGGTAACGTTGACGTAATTGTTAAATACTTTAGGTATTTCGAGTCGTCGTGACATTTTTGAATTCCTAAAATCCCGTGGGAAGTTAATGGAGTATTATTCCGATGAACCGATCAGGAATTCACTAACAAGAATTTGTTTTGCAACTTATGAGCAAATGGAATTGTATAAACAGTTCCCTGAGGTTGTTGGTATTGATTCGACGTATAATACAAATAAGGGGAAGTAAGTTTACCAATTCATTAATGCACGTGCAGGTATTCTTTGTTCCAGTTACTTGTGACGGATAATTTTGGTCGTGGACGACCAGTTTTATTTGCGTGGACTGGAAAAGAATTCAAACGAGATGTAGTTTGGATATTAGACTGTTTCCGTCAAATAATGGAAGACACCTCCAAAACAGAATCTTTCATTATGGATTGTGCGCAAGCTGAAATAGCAGCCGTCAAGTTAACGCACAGAGAAGCGCACATTGTTTTGTGTTCTTTCCATGTTTGCCGAGCCTTCTGTCGTAAAGTAAGTTTTTCAAAGCATACTTTACATTTTATTCGTAGACAAGAAATCCCATTGTGAAGAACTACCTATGCCGTCTAGTGCAGTGTAAAAAAAGATCAGAGTAATGCCTTTAATATTCTCATTTCCCAGATTTAATTTCTATTTCAGAGTTATTAGCAGATTGGATGCTACTGTCAGTCAATATCTACAACGTCGTTGGATGCATCGACGAGAATTGTGGGCAGCATGTTTCAGAGACAACGTGCTGACTTTTGGGAATGATACAAATAATCGCGTCGAGAGTTCCCACAAGCAAATGAAACGGTACTTGCAAAGATCTGATAGTCTGCATAAAAGTATGCTGAAGGTGTATAAGTGGTATAAACAAAGTTTTTCAAGAATACAGCAGGAGGCGATTATTGCTCAGACGCGATGCTTCACTTATCCCTGTTCACAACGTCTAATCCCAATTATACGATTGCTGACGCCATACGCTGCGAGGAGGGTAATGCGTGAATACGAAAGGCGACGATGGGCTATTGTTGAGTTTGAATCCTTTGATTATGTATTCTTCAGAGACAATGGGAATAGAGTGGAGGTTGATCTGAGTGCTTGCACCTGCACGTGCTTTACATTTCATACCTGTCGGTACCCCTGCCGACATTTGCTTTTGGTTCATTTCAGAAAGCCATATTTCACAGGTATATTTGCGTTTTTATGACTCCGTTTTCAATTTATGTCGACCAAAACTTAATTAATTAATGTTCTTATATACGGAAAGTTGTAATTTTCATTACCCTATTCTTGTGTACATTGCCTTAATTGGGAACAAGACACAAGCGCTGCCATCATTGCACGTGTAGTATTCACTTCATAGTTATCTTTACGTTTTTTGTTTCACCTTTTGTAGTTAACCATGTGATGCAGAATTGTAAACAATGGGCGTGGTCTCGCAACTTGTTCGCATCTCAGTGCACGTCAGCTGTTGTCCCTCGAAACCTATATAAGTATTATGAATGTGGGCATTAGGAAAATTAATGACAAATTTGGAGAAGTGTTTGCCAGGAATTATTCAGTAGAAGTAATCGCAGGAATCAATCGTACTCTGAATATGTAAATAAACTGAATTTGTATCACAATTAAAATAAAATTTTCATGTCAATCTTGTTGTCTTTCAATTCATGTGTTCCCTTATTGAGCACGGCATGCTAGACCGGTGCTCTCTAGGACTTTAACTACTAACTGTACGTAAGTGTAATTGTGTAGGAACGATGTCGGTCGTCATACGTGTTAAATTATAAGTATTTTAGTGAGGTTACGTGCATACGTCTCATAGTCATATACAAGTCTTTAGGGACAAATGACAATAGTAGACATAACTTAGGCACTGCATTCGAGTTCCAGTTCTTATACGGTTACGTGTATTCGAAAGTATTGCATCATTAATGTTTCACTTAAAGCGTGATGTCATTCCATATGACTAAGGCTGTTAACATGTAGCGTAAATTTCAGTCTACACGAGACAAATTATTGAATTCGTTCAGCTTTAGCACTCGTAGCTAGATTTACCTTACACTACTATATGCCACCAATTACTTCGTCAGGTCTCATTAATAAGTCGCGCCTGCATCTAGTCATCATGACAAATATATCTACAATCAGACAGAATAAAAAAGGTCTGGTTAGCAGGATGTTAAATATATCTAATCAAAAATAATAACAAGCAAATGTCTTTACGCAGTTGTTCGTCGTAATAATTTGGACAATGTCGAATCAATGTGACCGGGTTGAATGACGTTACCGGATATCTGCAGAAAAGTAAACAAAAAAGTAGTATTTAAGTTAAACGCTTCAGATTTGCCTACCTTTGCTGAAAATGGTTCATTCTCCTTTCTCAGTCTTCCTTCATGACAGCATTCTTCTGTGGTTTTTACTGTCACACATATTGTTCATCTTCTAAAGGATAGCAGCAAGCAAATAATAATAATTAGAACAGGTTATGATGAGTGTTAAATTGTAAACCCTCCACAATGAACACTGTACATTTGGCTAAGTGCTATGTCCTTGGAATGTTAGTATACATTTGCAATGTTTAATGCCAACCATATCGGTGTAAGCATAGAAAATATGACGTTTTCCATGAAAATACAGCTTTGTTCAAACACTGGTGCTGTTGTGTTTTTAATAAAAGCAACTAGACTGTAAGCAAGCAACTAATAGGCACAAAGAGTAAGTCTCAGCTTTAATAAAGGCATATCCAGTTAAGATAAAATGTATTGTAATATCGCACAAATAAAAAGACCATAGTGAAGTATATAAGTGATATTTCAGTGACAGGTAAATTGAAATATCTGCAACCTTACAATTCCTAAGACAACCTGACATGCAAGACCTCTGACGAATTTCTGTGGGGTACCATGGATGGTTTGCCGTCAATCTGAGCTTTTGAAGGATGATTTACAAATGCAAAAGGTAATAATCATCGAAACTGAGGTAGTATTTTCTAGCTGTTCGGCATTTTTTCCTTTGATGCAGTTTCTTATCAACAGTTTGCAGTATTCATAGTGAGTTCATAGGAACCTTCATTGTATCATGATTTTCACCAAATATCCCTTAACTCACAGAAGCAGGCAATAACCCCATACACTGAAGCATTGTAATCAGAACATCACAAAATGCTTACAGATAACTTGTTTAGTAATAACTGCTTTAAATATGTGGGCTATAAGTGCATCTTCCATATCTTTCATAGCCACAATTAAGTCATTAGGGATCTCAGAATATCTTAGTGATCTGAAACAAAATAATTATTAAGATTAATATAACCTATGTAACAGGCGTAGTAGTTGTATGACACAGCTGCTAGCTACTAATCGACAGAAAGCTGATACTCATTTTAAGTACTCTGACATTAAGTACTCTGCCATTGCCTGTAGTATATTAACAACCTTAAGATTTGAAACAACTTGCGAAAAACAAACCCTCAACGCACTATAATGCAAATAATAGTCTTTCTATGCAAACTTTCTTAAAAAGGATGAATTCTTCATTGATAATCCGTCCGAGCTATAATATACAATTTTACGCTTTACTACGAACAAAATACTGCTGTCTGGCTCCAGAAGTCGAAAACTAGTCAAATATGATCTATTTCCAAAAAATAGGCGATTATAACGCCTGTAGCCGTGAACGCGGTAACCGATGAAGCTGCGCGACAACACCTGGTTATAGCCTATATCCTCACACGAGGAAAAAGCACGTCGTATTCAGGGAGCGCGCGACAAGGATCGTTATTTGCGGAATATGTTAAAATATGAAAAACTGTAAATAATAATGATGATAGGCTAGTATTACAAAACGATTGAGATAAATTAGCTGAGTGGGCTAACCTCTAGAGTCTGGATACTAATTCCAAGAAAAGTGCGGTAATGCACCTAGGTCAAAGGTCTTACACGTCGAACTCCCTGGGGGACAAAGAGCTATCAACGGACTAAAGGGCTTGGGAATTATCGGCCATGATTTGAAAACAACTGTGAATTGCAATGCATCTGCAGCTAAGGCCTTCTGAACGCTATGGAAACGTCGATGGGCTCTCAAATAATTAAACGAGTCTATTTTCTAGGTAATTTACTCAGCATATGTCAGGCCTTATTTAGGACACTGCATACAAACTGCAAGACCATACCTCAGGAAGGAGGCACATCTCTTTTAAAGAGTTCAGAGGGTAAGAACCGAAATGATCACCAGCATCCCACATCTTCCTTATAACAAGAGGATGGAGCATTTAAATCTCTTCCCATTCTCTTAGCAAAGGATGAGAGGCGACTTAATTTTTGCATACCGTATATTAAAGGGCGATTTTAGAATTTGCCCAAACAATTATCTTCCTCCAGGATGCATTTACGAGGTCATCATAAAAGGTTGAATTTAGATTCTCTCATAGAGTGGTCAACGACTGAAACTCCTTACCTGATTCATTAGTAAAAGCTCCGTTGGTGAACACTTTCAGAGAGAAGTCAAATCTTTTGCAGAGATACATGTCGCAAGGATGAACATAAGCAGCAAGAGTCTACTATCCGTATTATCTGAATCTGGATCCCTTGGAAAATAGTATTGGCCTTGAAGTACACCGCGTCGTCTAAAACCGTGATGGCGTTTCGGTCGCTAACAGAAAGCTTTACGTTTATGCGGAATAATGCCCTTCAGAATAGAAGCTTTTTTCGTGATGACGTAAGCCCGCATTTCGTATTTGTAACTTATTTGTCCCTAAACCTGTCAGGGTTAAGTCTTTCTTACTTACTCCAGTATCATGTAATTTGATCTGCTTTTACTGGATATGGTATTGTAACATTCATGGATATGTAATTGTAAAGCATAAAAGGAGTTTGTTGAAAAGATCCTCTCTTTCAGGATTTTCTAAATAAACTACGGGAATACTTAAATGACTGAAGTGCGTATACGTATATATACGTATTATAATTACACATTTCAGTAATTTATCACTACATTCTAATGTAGTAATATATACGTATGTGTACATTCATTTATATATCAACAGTTTCTTCGCCATTCTAAAAAGCTATCTAGTTTGCTTGGCTATTTCACACAAGTTCAAATTACTTTCTTGGGGGATTTGACAAAATGTGTTCTGCCATCCTCTAAACTTGATATGCTATTATTGATAAAGATTGTAGGAGAGTCGTTATAAAAATACGATTGTCCTGGGAGTACCAGGGTGCCGGATAATGCCTTGAAAATTGTTTCAAGGGACTTCCAGAGTACTTGGTCCCATGCTTTGGTCGCACATGCTTCTTTCTCTGTGGGGACTTCTGCTCATCGTCGTTTTAGTACTATGCAGTGTTCTACAGCATTCATTTATCTCCAAAACTTCATTTTCATGTGATCAGATAGCTCTTTGGTTGAGGACAGGAGGCTTCCAGCCTGCTGATCCTATTGTAATAATAATATGTGCTTATCTAATTTATTCTTGGACGAGTAGATTAGAAGCGTAGGTATTTCTTATAGAATTCGACTCAAGGGGTTTATGATTGGCTAGGAGAATCAGTACCCCACAGTAATATAGTTCCTCCTTGGCCTCTATTTCAATCAGTATAACAGGCAGCACTATGCGTTTTTGTTTCACATGGTATCTGGAAGTTTAGTTCGGAATAGAGAAGTAATCTTTGTTTTCTGTTTGCTGTATAATCGGTATCACACACTCAACTTAGTAGAGTTTCAAAATCAGTTTTTGTCAAAGACATTTTGATTAATATTTAATCCTTAAAATGCATTAATTATTTCATATTTTGGTGTGAAATTTTTCTGATAGAATGCAGTATACTGTATATAACGGCAAATCTTCTTCTACCTCGCTTACAAAATCCGGTGTTCCACAAGGCGCTGTCCTCTCTCCTTTTCTTTTTTCTTTCTTCCTACATGACCTGCCCCATTCAAACGAAACTAACTTTGTTAAATATGCAGACGATCTGACTGTATCACTGCCTATCACTTCCGAGTCTGACAGCTCCAAACTTAATAGCTTTCTGTTAGACATCAACAACTGGTCCAAATCAAATGGTCTTATGTTAAATCCTTCCAAATGTCAGGTGCTTGACTTTACTTTCAAGCATCGACGTGACTTACTTGAACTAGTTAACTCTCATGATCCCTGTAGCATAGATGGCACGGAAATTGAAACCAAATCAAGTATTAAATACCTTGGACTAGTTTTTTCCTCTGACCTTTCATGGTCATCCCATATCTTATCTATCTCTAAGAAAATGTTTCGTCTTACCTTTTACATTAAAAAGTTAAGACAATCAGGTATCAACCAACCTTTAGTTTTGCAATTTTTAAACTCCTGTATTTTACCTATTGTACTCTACTGCTCTCTATTAATCTTTCCTGGGCTGCTCAAAAAAGATTATATCATATTACGAAGAGTATTAAATGCTGTGAGTAGAGCTTGTGGTCTGCCACTGCATGAGCTCGCTAATACTATAGTCGAGAGGCATATAAATTCCTGTACGAAATGGGCAAAAGCTATAATGTCAGACCCTCTGCACCCCCTTTATTCACACCTGTCCCCTTGTATCTCATCAGGTAGGACGAGAAGTCAATATAAAAAGATATATGCTCGTACTACTAAGTATAGAAATTCTACAATACCCTATTTAGCGCGTACTTTATGTGACGAAGACTCCGTTAGACGTGAAACTTACAAGTTACTATGTAATTAGCACAGTGAATCGACCCTTTTATCGTTCATCTTTCTGTATTTTATGGTATTACACTTTCTATCGTTTAAATCGTTACTCTGCTATTTTATATTAGTTGGTATTACTATTATTACTACAATTTTGTACTTTATACATATTTTTCTCCGTATGGCACACAGTATTCTGCTACGCAGCTGTTACAACAATCGTTTTATTACTATTATGTATTGTGTATTTTTAATTTTTTTTTGTCGTTTTTGGGTAAATTAGATGCAATATTGTACTGAATGCTGAAAATTCCTTGCTGTATCATGAGTACTGTTTTTGGAATAAAGCAATTATTATTATTATTATTATTAAAAAAAAAAGAATCTATTAACTGTTGTTTAAAATTGAAATCTCGTGTATTTCAGCAAAGTATCGTTCGAAATTTTGCTTTTCATTTAGAAGTCTGACCAAGAGGCATTAGTGTCAACAAAATCTAAGCATAGAAGTGGTGAAAGAGCGTCTTCTGAAAAGTTTCGTAAAGAATGGTTTGTTTTTAATTTGCACCTGTAATAATCAATAATTCTTGTAGGCAAAATAGTGTCAATTCGCTTCAATACACCTTTAGCATGATACGACAAAAAAGTAAGTACATATTTGACTAATGGCTTTCTAATTTTAAAATAAAATTTTTGTCTTTTAGTGAAAGAAGTTATCGCACTACATGACAGACATCTTATGGCATCGAATTTAGATGATAATTTAGATGAAGATCAAGAAATAGAATTTCAAACAAAAGAGCTTACTCAGGTAGGTAGATATGTGGTTACTCTAAACTCACTTTGTATATTTCATTACTCATTTCCTGTGTCGCTTGAATCAGTATGGAGACTACACTACACTCTGTGGTTTATTTTCCTTTGTATATTTTGAAAAATGTTGAGTTGAATAGGGACACTGAGCTGCTGACAGACATAGTGATCACGAAATCATCTGTCTACATCAACAGCTATTTGGTTTCCCAGTCCCCCTACTTAAGAGAGAGTACGCAAGATGATGAAACGAAAAGTGTATTTACAAAAGGAAGTATTTTCGACAAAACAATAATAAAACGTAATTTATGCGAAATGTGTAATGTATTTGCGAAACACATTTCGGGCATTTTGATATCCTTACCATTCACGGGGTGATCAACGAAGTCTGTTCAGTAAATAAAGACTCAGGGTCTGTCTGTCTGTTTTCGACATAGAACTTTGCACAAATGTGCGGAAGTTCAGGTCGCCACATTCCGTGTAGCACGCGAAGCAAGAGAAGAAATTACAAGAAAAGCATAATAGAAACAGTGAGCAGAGGTGTGAGACAAAGGAGTAATAAAGAAATACAAAACAGTTTCATTGAAGATCATAAGTCACAGGGAGTGGATGCATCTGCGCCACTGAGAAAGATCACTTTGAGCCATGTCACCAATTGTTTCCAACCATAGATTTTTACCGTCCCGAGGACCCCAGCCTGGAAGTCTACACCTTTCTACGTGGCTTAGACCAACTGTTGTGGATTTCATTGACTGATGCCAAGTTTTTGTTTGACCGCCGCTAACCTTTTTCCAGCCTGACCCTATATCCGCTAACATTGCTCGTCGAGGGAGGCGATGGCTTGACATACGTAACACATGTCCTAACCATCTCAGTCTTTGTAGCTTCACGACTTCGTCGATTGATTTCCCCTGTTTACCTAGAACTCTACGCCTAACCTCCATGTTGCTCACCTTATTATGCCACTTTACACGGGAAATAGAACGTAGGCACCTATGATCAAAGACAGCCAGCTAGTCTTTTCATGTCTTCCACTCTCAGTGGCCAGGTCTCACAGTCAGCCATAAAGGAGGACGGAGCGGACTGATGAGCAGTACACCCGCCCTTTGGTCGATAGTCGAACATCTCGTCTACGCCAGAGTCGGCGTAAACTAACAAATGCGGAACGAGCCCCTTGTATTCGTGCTGAGATTTCATCAGAGACCAGCCCGTTGGGGCTGATGGTACTTCCCAAATAAGTGAAGCGGTCAACGTGCTCTACCACTTCACTTCCTATTTTTAAACTAGGCATCGATGTAGTCCAGTCCTGTAACATCATCTTGCATTTGGCGGGAGCGAATCGCATGCCAAACATTCGTAGATTGCGGCTCAAGGTGTTTAGAAGACTCTGCATTTCGTCAGCGTCTTCGCCTAGAAGGACTATATCGTCTGCATATTTCAAGTCAACGAGATTACTCCCCGGTAGCAAGTCAATTCCTGAGTCACTGAAGTCACCTAGGGTTAAGTCCATTAACACATCTATGATGAAGTTGAATAGAAAAGGAGATAATGGGCATCCTTGACGGACACCACTGGTCGTCATCAGTTCAGATGACAGCTCGCCGTAAGCCCTCACCTGGCTGTATGAGTACGAGTAGAGTGCCTTAATCAGTGCAATATATTTTCTTGGAATTCCCTTTACAGCCAAGCATCTCCAGAGAACTTCCCGATCGACAGAGTCGAATGCTGCCTTTAGGTCAAGAAATATAATGACTGTTGGACGCCGGTAGGAATTAATTAATAGAACCAATTGCAATGGAGCTAAACTTATCTTCATACAGGAAACGCGATCTATGCTGTCCTGTAAACCCTCACATCTGAACGATAGTGTCACATCCCATTGTGCTTACCAATTTACATATATGTGTGGACACACGTACATAGGCAGGACCCATCGGTCTATGCAGGTTACAACTACAGAACATATTCCAAAGTAGTGGCTGCAACAACAAATAAAATAACCGGATACAACTGACCCCTGAAACTGATGTGCTTCACAACAGATCAGACATCTTAGAGACGGGTCACAAGGTGTTGATTTCAATAATGCCTTTAAACGTACATATAAAACAAGGTTGAGTCACATACCTGAATTCGTTGAAGCATTGGTTATAAAAAGGCTTAAACCTGCCTGTGTTATGTGTCCAAAAGTTATTTGTTATGACTTTAAATTTGCCTTGGTAATCCACCTTAGAATCAAGATTCAATTTAGTTAATGATAATCCCACCGTCTTCCTTCTTCTTACCTTTCCTACCCCAGACTCTTACATCATCTTCCTACTTCTTATATGTGGTCATTACCTGTACTGTAATAATCTATGTTATCTTGCCTAATATATAGATGTATATGAAAAGTACTCGTGTGTGTGCGTGATCAGAATGTCCAAAATGTGTTGCACAAATCTATCAAGGAAACTAATTGCTTTAAAAGATTATATATATATATATATATATATATATATATATATATATATATATATATAGGCCAATGATGGGGTGGGAAAAGAAAATCCATTAGTCATCTGTTTACTCATCTATAAGACAACTGATTGGTGGTATATTTCTAGACTGGAAATCGACGACCATATCGTCCCCTTGAAATACTATTTTTCATCCGTTGGATCACAAGTTCGAGTCTCACTTACCCCCTTCATACAATAAGTAGTATTCATCTAATGTGTAAGAGTATGCACATATTTGTTGAGTGTATGCTACCATCGTATTGGAGTCTCCGATTGCAATGTGGAGGTACTTACAGTGTGATTGTCTTCTTGTTAACTTGTCTTTACTATCGTATAAGTTTATTCAATGCAAACACTGACTAAGTGACTGGTTTCAGCATAGCACTTTGCACACATGTACACTAGTTCCAGCTCCCAAACTCCCTCCATGTACCACACAGGAAGAGAAGAGAGTAAAGGGAGGTTCAAAAGACAAAAGAGTTAACGCATCTGCGCTGTCATTGACAACGACGATTTTGATCAGTATCACCAATTGTCTCCAGATGCTGCCATTGGTTCTTACGATCCCGAGGAACTCAACCAGACTGACAGTCTACACTTCCATGCTTATGTGTCTGACTGGCTGGCTTAAACTAACTCTTATGGATTTCATGGAGTGACGAAGTCATGTTTTAGTTTAATCGTCATGTGCTAGCTCTTTTTCAACCTTATTCATCCAATGTCAGCCAGCTGACACTGCGAATAACATAATGTTTGTGCTTTGTTGTTGTTATTATTATATTTTCAACTGTTAACTAGCATATAAAAACTTTAAAACTTCCTCGTGTGACATAAAACGTCTAATGCAGTTTTTCCTGCATAAAATTGCTTTCCTATATATCAAGATATGAACTGCACTTATTGAGGACTGATGATAGTAATACTAAGCCATTCAAGATGAAATAGGTGGACTTTGGGATTCAAATCCTCGACTCAGTAGCTGAAAGTTGAACGCTTAAGCTGATAATATGATATAAATACTAAAGACATACTAGGTTTTCTAGTTGACATTCACTTCGTATGTTCTGATAAAAGGAGATTGGTAGAGTTAGACACCGGTAGCCACATGTTATAACTGTTTAATTTTATTATAGATATACTGATGAACTTAGCCTTAACTAACTTCAGCGACTCAAGGATAGACTTGTTACCATCAGGGAATGCTTGTCTTGTTGACTTAAAATATGCGGATGATATAGTCCTCCTTCCTAGGTGAAGACGCTGACAAGATGTAGAGTTTTCTGAACACCTTGAGCAGCAATCATCGAATGTTTGGCATGCGATTCGCTCCTGTCAAATGTAAGATGATACTTGCTGTAGGCTGACTGGACTACATTACCTCCTAGCTTATAGATGGGCAGGAGTGCAGTGGTTGTTGAGCGTGTTGACTACTTCACTTATTCGGGGAGTTACATCGGTCCCAACAGGTTGATCAGTGACGTAATCTCAGCAGAGATACAGAAGCCTCCTTTGGTATTCGCCAAATTACGCCATCTCTGGCGTAGACGTGATATCTGGCTGTCGATCGAAAGGCGTGTGTATTGCTCAGTAGTTCAGTCTGTCCTCCTTTATGACTTTGAGACATGGTCACTAAGAGGGGAAGGTATGAGAAAGTTAGCTGTCTTTGATCATAGATGCCTGTGTTCTATCTCCCGTGATAGGCGATATAATAGGGCGAGCAATATTGAGGTTAGGCGTCCAGTGCTAGGCAAGGAGGGGAGTTACATCAAATGAGGTGGTTAGGACATGTGTTCGCCTTCCTCGACGGCGAATGTTAGCTGACATAGTATCAGGTTGGAAAAGAGTTGGCTAGTGGTGGTCAAATCAAAACATGGCTTCACCAGTCAATGAAATCCACAATGTTTAGTTTTAGCCAGCCACGTAGGAAGGTGTAGACTGCCTGTGTAGTTGAGGTCCTGGGGACGGTAAAAACCAATAGCTGGAAACAGTTGGTGATATGGCTCAAAGTGATCGTTCTGAATGGCTGGCGCAGATGCATCCACTCCTTGTGACTTATAATATCGAATAAAACTATATTCTTCTTCGATATTACTATTCTTTTTGCCTCATATCTCTCTTCACTGTCTCTATTTTGCATTTACTTTTACTTTTTTCTCTTGCTCTGTGTGCTACAAAAAGGGAGTGTGGCAACTCGAACATTTGCACATCTGTGTAAAGTTATATGTTGAAACAAGTCAGTCAGACAGGCAGAAGATCGTGTGCTTGGTGTGAACTATACTATAGTATGTGCGTTTTTGTATCAATACATTAATTTCTTCTGTCCTCTCTTTCTTTTCATGCTGCCTCACTTCACTGTTGTTAAATTGTTGATGTAAAAAGTTGTTCAACTTATCACATGGCCAGCTTAGTCAGCTATCTAAATTGAAACGTTCTTCAGCATTATGGCAACAATCTCAAGAATCAAAATTAGCTGAAAATGTTCTGTGTAGTTTGGCTCGAACTCTTCAGGATCTTTCAGTTGCATTCCGGAAAGCACAATCAGACTATCTGAATAGTAAGTTTCGTTTAATTTGTGTAAGTAATCTGCCAAATTCTGAGACATTTTTCGCTGAAGTCTGTGTATACCGTTCCTACGTCGTCAACATACTCGTTTGCATGCCAAACGTAGTTAAGTTTGAAGAATTCTGTGCTGTTTTGTACGTCATACTTTATGCGACACAGTGCATCTCGATCGATGAAGTATAGTACTTCCTTAAGGTCGATAAGTATGTTAAGTGTTCATTTGCAAGTAAGTATACTTGTATTTCAGAACCTGTCAAAGGATATATATATATAATTTATATATATTATATTTATATATATATATATATATATATATATATATATATATTAAATACACTTGCATCTGAACCTGAAGCCTAGTTGGATTCCTGTGATGAATACAGGAGGATTTACTTCCCTCCCTAAACCCTGAGATGTGTATTATTTTGTTAAAACTGTCTTTGATTTCCATGCAGTAACTAATACGTTGACTAATCTAGTCAGTAGTTGGCTGTCATCATTCTTAAAGACTTCTGGAGTCATTCTATCAAGTACTGTTGCTGCTTTGTCTCGTTTTTAGATTAGAAACACCTGTCATAGCCTCATATAATGGTTGAGTGGGGGTACCTCTGTCTACAACTCTAACCTGAATGGAGTTGTATCGTAGGCAACTGTAAGCAATAAATATGAACTCTATAAACTATTTGGTACGACGTTCTGGTCGTCTTTCCTGAGAAGTTATTCTCAAGTCCTATCCTTCTGTGTGTGTGTGTGTGGGGGGGGGGGTCATTTAATTTATAAGAGCCTGTTTAACCGAAGAAGCCTGAATAGTTGGCGAGTATTGCCTAACTTATTACTCATGTCTTTCCCCGAAATGTTTTGGACCCCATTGGGATCAGTCTCTGTGTATCTTTCGATTTGGATAAAATTTTGGTCACTTGCTAAATTCTTACTGAAGGTTATCGGTATCCTTCAATACTGTTTTTTTGTACCAGAAACTGGATTTGATGTCAGGCTTCCTCAGGATAAGTATTGCTGCCATACTGGAATCAATAACATTTTAAAAAATGAGAGTGAGGATGTTTGTGGGATTGTTACCTTCTGGTTACATACAGCATCGACTTTCTTGACATACCACTCAGTGAAAGTGAACTTTTTATTACCCAATCTTAGGGATTGAGGATTTGGTCCTATTCAGGTAGGTAGTTACCTGCGGTTCCAGTGAGAAGTCGTGACCAGTAGGGTGCAGCACATCGGGTGTGAGGACAAATACTCGCCGAAGACATTGGCTAGCGGTTGCGCTATATCGTGAATTGGCAGAAGTTAGAATTCAAGGACCATTGGATCGGGTCCCAGTGGCTTAACGGTCTACGAGCTAGCTTGCCTTGTAACCAGAAGATCCTGGGTCCTAACCCCGTGGTGTGGGTGCGTACTGCTGAAGAGTCCCAAACTAGGCTGACGAAACAGCTGTCCAGTGCTCCACTACCGGTTTTCCAATGGTTCTCTAACCAATGTCAGCTCATGATGAAATCCTGTAACCAATCAACCAAATCCCTACAAACCAATACTTGAACTAAGGATTCTGTTTGAATGACGAGCATGAAAAATACGTATTTGTAATTGATATGAAATGTTCCCTTCAGAATTATGATTGTATTTTTAAAAGAATAGTTCCTAAACAAAGAATATTCTTTACGATAACCTGCTCTTCATCATTAGGTTCTACAGTTATATACATACATACATAATAAATACATACATAAATAATAGTGAATGAATGAGTTAGTGTTATTAACAACAACATTAACGTTGTTTAAATAACATCGAATCAATAATAATAATATCAAGGGATTACAGTTCAGTAGCATCAATATGACAATACACACTGAATATCGGAAAAATTAGGAAGGATAATAATACAAATTCATGAATTTATAGTCTCCACTGATGGCTGGCCAGGGCAGTAGTAGTGACTGGACTTGCTTCTTTTGCACACAAAGCACTGGTTGTTTCAGGCGAATCGCGATAGCCTCTGCTGTTTGGAGTATGCGGTACCTCGATGTTTCTGGCAATTAAATTGGTAGCCGGTGGATAATAGAGAAGGACTCTTCAATACTGAGTGGCTTTGTGGCCGGTCGGTTTAGACTAGGTGGTCTAATATCGAACTATTGATGGTTTCTACTACACCTTTACTTAGCCATACTCGGAGATGTTCTCGAGTTTTAAGTGGGTATTTTAGAAACCCACCTACAAGCTACACGTGAAATGCTCAAGAAAAGGGGCAAAATCTGTTAAACTATATGTGTACGTAAGGGCTGACGAAACCAATTTCACCTAAACTATTTTGTGTGATATGCATTGTTTCGTATATTGATTACGTAGCTAAGAATTTATTGGAGATAATATAAAGAAGAGAAAAACAGAGGTTAAGACCAGACAATGACACGAAGGAGGAAGGCAAAAAAACACAATCACAATACCATACAAAAATGGTACATTAGAGGCGATTCGGAGAAACCTTAAAAATATATTTGGATTTGTACCACGTTTAAACCAACAAATCAAATTGCAAATAAAATAAATCAACTGAAAGATTCAATTGAAATGATGGATAAAAGTAGTAATGTTGTGGTAAGAGAGCTGGCTGCAAGCCAAAATTGTCGACAACAATTTACATCAGTGTTCACGTCCCTAATCGGGGTCATGAGAAGAAAAAAACACAGTAACAAAGCTTAACTTTGAGAAAATCACCAACCAATCACTGTGGAGTTAACGTGTGGAAATATGATTCGCAGATATATGGCTTAACTTTCTAAGAACGGTCACAAAGAGATGATAGAATAACCTCTGAGCAAAAAAACAAATAATCAGAAGAGATTGCTTCTCCGTTAACAATAATGTACATAAAAATCTATGAATACCTCTTGATTTTCTCAATAAACGATCTGTTGCCTGGCCCATGTCTTCTGTCGTTACAAAGTAATTTATAAAATGTCTTGTACTGAATGTCCAACTGAATATGTGAGCCAAACGGGGTGAGATCACTCAAAATAAGAGTGAATGAACATTGAACACCTAACTAAAGGTCATACAACAGGAAGGTGATGTGTATCCATATATATATTATATATATATATAAATATATATATATATATATATATATATATATGGTAGTCTCTCTTTCTGTTGCTCTCTTAGTCTGTGACCATTTCACTTTGATGAACCTGTCTCCTTTAACAATGTATATTCCCCTTATAGTATATATAATATGTGTGTTTGTTAACAGTCTGTTCTTGGTGATATATATATCCATATAATATGTGTGTTTGTTGACATGTCTGCTATATTTTGCTATGTATATATGGATCGATACTCCATTATAATTAGCCAATCATGTTAAGACTGTCTATTGATTGTTCACACACTTGTTCGGACATTCATATATATTTTCGCTCGCACACTCTTGTGTGAATTGTTTCTCCTGGTGAATTGAATTTTTGATTTTCCCGTGGATTGATTGATCCAGCTGACGAGTCCCAAATAGGACGAAATGCGCATCCTGGATTCCACTGCTAGCCACCATCCACCAACTGTATGTTTCTCCTGGTGTTTTGGAAAATAGAAGTATCATCGCAAACCTAGTGGTCTTCTGATTTCAGTCTTTCTTGCGTCAGGACTATTACATTCTCGACCAGTACACACAATAATTTGGCGACGAGTACATAACAATTTGGCGACGGGGAAAACTACTATTAACCACTCAGCAGCAGCAACATAACAGAAGGAACATAAGCTTACTGTAATTTAGAAGAAAAATTCAACTATATCTGCTCATGCATGGGATAAAAACCACAATATTGATTGGAACAATGTTTGTATTCTCAAATCTAATATGAGCAAATGGAAAGAGAGACTAATGACAGAATCTATATTCATTAAGGCCACGCCGCATACATTTAACAAGTCTGTCTGTCTGTTTTCTACATAGAACTTTTCACAAATGTGCGGAAGTTCAAGTCGCCACACTCCGTGTAGCACGCGAAGCAAGAGAAGAAAGTACAAGAAAAGCATAATAGAGACAGTGAGCAGAGGTGTGAGACAAAGGAGTAATAAAGAAAAACAAAACAGTTTCATTGGAGATCATAAGTCACAAGGAGTGGATGCATCTGCGCCACTGAGAACGATTTTGAGCCATGTAACAAGGATGACTCAGCAGCACAACCGTCAACAACCTGGAATATAATTCTGAATACACAAAAATGAATGAACAAAAACATTGAACTATATATCTATGATTAGAAATCATAAATGTGTGAATTAAAAAAGAAAGTAATTCTAACAGTTGGTGTGTGTGATCACGGGCAGTAAATTCGCTCGAAATATTACCAAAACACAAAAACTTATCATTGTGTGTAAACTATATTGAAATATAACAAATCTCTTATAGGATGAAACTTTCCTCCACCATCACCAATAAAGCAAAAGAAAAAATATTTTCCTCTACGATTTCCCCATTCAAGCAGAAGTTTTCTGATAGATTCTTCAACTTGTAATAAATCAAGATTTAAAATGTACTACTTGTGGTGAAGTTATCCAAATTTATTCATTGGGATTTCATCATGAGCTAGAGAACTATTAGAAAAGCATCTGGGAGTACTGGACAGCCAGCTGTTTCGTCAGCCTAGTTTGCGACTCTTCAGAAGTATACATCCATCCGACCCCCCTCCCCGCACTGCTAGGGTTTGAGCCCAAGAACTTCCGGTTGTAACGTGAGCCACTGACACCCGATCCAATGACCAGTTCATGAATTCCAACTTCTACTAATTCACTATATAGCATGTAACTGGCCAATGTCATCGCTGGCGATTATTTGTTCTCACACCCAATCTACTGCACCCTAATGGTTACGACTTACCATTAGAGTCCCAAACTAGACTGACGAAACAACCCTACAGTACTCCAGTGCAGGTTTTCCATTGGTTCTCTAACCGATGTCAGCTCATGATGAAGTCTTGTAACCAGTCAAATCACTGGAAGCCAACTTTCACTACTTTCGTTCATTTTCAGAGGAACTACAAGCGTACGTATGTATGTGTGCATTCTGATTATCAAACAAAGTTATTTAAAGATTATATATATATATATATACGTCGATTGTAATGCTTCACCGAAAATATTTTTAATTCTACGTTTTCTTAGAACTACGATCTAGAGACGAAAGGATACGCAGTTATCTGAACATAGATTTGAATATAGGCGATAATTCATCCTCGAAACTTGTAAATGAATTTGAAGATGACGATTATGCTGTAAGTTAATGAGGTAATTTGATATACATTTTCTCTCTCTCCCTGTCGTCATATTGTTATGTGTTTAATCAACTAGTGGCCTTTTAAGTACACCGACTAACTGTAGAGTTAGACTTTACTGCTTACTATACACTGTAACATCATACCCTCATTAGTAACTTGTCATATATGTATTACCGTGCCTGCATTGTGTATGTCTGGGGCATAGCGGTAGAGTGCTCGCCAACTACGCTGCACGTGGTTCGGGGTTCGATCCCCGGCCACTGGACGCACTCCTTTACCTCGCTAAGTCAGTAATAAGACTGGTAAAGAGGGAAGGTTGGGCATGAATGAGACTAGCAACCCCATCCCGTAAAAGTAAACACCACTGCTACCGAAACTTCAAAGCTCTAGCTGGGAGCACTGTTGCCACTGGGAACGTAAAGGGATAAAATAATAAATCTGAACTGAACTAGTTTCAACATACGACTTTGCACCGATGTGCAGGAGTTCAAGTCGCCACACTCCATGTAGCACACAGAAGAAGATAAAGTAAAGCAGAGAAGAAAGTAAAAAGAAATGCAAAATAGCGACAGTAAACAGAGATATGAGGCAACAAGAATAGTAATATCGAAAAATAATATAGTTTTATTGGGTATTATAAGTCACAGGGAGTGGATGCATCTGCTCTGTCATTGAGAATGATCTTGATCCGTATCCCCGCTTGTCTCCAACCAGGAAGTATATACCTCCCTAAGCTTCTTAAACTAACTGTTGTGGATTTATTTCATTGACCGATGAAGCCATGTTTTGGTTTGACCACCACTGGCTCTTTTCCAGTCTAACCCTATGCCAGTGGCTAATATTGCCTGTCGAGTTTCTGACCCATACAGAAGCATTGACTGACTGACTTCATATCTGTGTTGAACACAATCCGAATCTTGTTGTTTATGCTGGTGGAGTGGCGAAAATTTCCAAACTGATTTAAGATTGATGAAGGTCTTGTTTTGTTAGGCTATCACAGTCTCTCAGCAGCAAGGGGTTATTAGGCATTAGAGCTAAGTTATCTTTCTCCTCCGATGTCACCGGTACAATCGGATGATTGCTCAGAATTCTTTAAACTCTAACAGAATAAGTAACTAAAGTATCATTGTGCAAGGTCTGGCCGCCTTAGAAATCGCTAACATTAGTCTGCGAACCGAGCATATCATCCTTTCCCATATCTCACCCCGCTGGCTAGTAAATAGAAGATTGAAATGCCATTGTATACCCTTGAATATCATAAAATCATTTGGGTTGTACTTATTCCACACGTTGGTGGTACAGCGGTTAGGTAGCTCGCCGACCACGCACACCTGTGATGACAATGGTCGGCCTGCTAAATTTGGGCTACTATAGTTGTACCAAAATACTGTGTGAAATCAAGCTATAATAAAATTAAAATTAAAAAAACACTTGAATATCAATGAGATGCTCACTAGCGACTGGCCCTACTCAGTTACCTGGGGTTCTAGTGAGAAGTCATGATCAGTACGGTGCAGCAGGTCGGGTGTGAGGACAAATACTCGCCGAAGACATTGGCTAGCGGTTGCGCTATGTAGTGAATTGGCAGAAGTTGGAATTCATGCACTGGCCATTGGATCGGGTCCCATTGGCTTAACGGTCTACGAGCTAGCTTGCCTTGTAACCAGAAGGTCCTGGGCTTGAATCCCGGTGGTGCGTGCTGCTGAAGAGTCCCGAACTAAGACGAAACAGCTGTCCAGTATTCCCAGCTGGTTTTCCAATGGTTCTCTAACCAATGTCAGCTCATGGTGAAATCCTGTAACCAATCAAATCCCTACAAACCAACACTTGAATAAAAAATATAACTTCGTAACTCAGACACCGCTCCAATAAAATTCTACTCATTGCGACGTGTACTACTGCTAACATTTATCAGTAGTATATAAAGAGACGTTCATTGGCATAAAAACATCAAATAGCAAGGAGATAGATTTGATTATCGAGAAAGCAAATGATACAGCGTTGCTCACGGAGATACATGGCAGATGTAAAAGGGTCACAAAGAAACCCACACAATATGAAGGGAGGGCAGAAGTAGCACAACTGGGAAGATCCGTGCAAATGATGATTTTAGGAGATAAGATGTACATCAATTCGCGATATAGAGACACCAAATTCTAGGCAATAAACATTCCGTTACCAAGTCTCTCGTCTTTTACCGTTACACTATTGTCACTGTAGATTTCTGTGGGTATTAGTTCTAGTAGTATGTTTTGTGTTGACCCACCTACTCACCACTTAGAAAAGAGGCTGGGTGTAGAGTTTGCGAATGCTACATAAAACCAGTTTAACATATATAGAGAGAGGAAATCACACTTTGAAGCCATAGCTCATTGAATGAAATAGGCGTCGGACTTCTAACCATTTTGGACTATGGGTTCGAAGCCTGATCCACAGAGGTTTGGGCGACCGGCTGATAGTATCGTTAGCCCTCACATTAAATAAAATAATGACATAATAATATCCTTTATTATGGATAGTATTTTTAAAATGTACAGAATTTTCACAGGAGTTTATTGCATGATATTCTCTCCCTTCGTACAATATCTTCAAGTAAAATATTGATCGACAGTGTATCGTGTGACAGGCACAGTGGTATCGGATATAAGTATAAAACTTGGGCATTGTGGTAGAGTATAACTCCATAATGGATAAGATTTTATTTTGATAGTGTTATACAGTAATATTAACTAGTGACCACGTTTCGAGCACAAACTATTGCTACTCATAATCATATCAAGGTACTACTCACACGACTTTCTTGCTTCATTTATACACATGAGTGGAATTGATGATTAAACATTTGAATAAAACCAATACAGTAAGACAAAGTGCATTCAGAAATAATAGTAATATGAGTGCTATCAATAAAATACAATCAGATGGGAAATAAGACGAGTGTTTTTATAGTCATAATAAGTAACTTGTTAGGATGTTATTATGTATGTAAATTGAAATAGAATTTTAGGCTTATTTACTATCCTCCTTTGATTTGACTGACTGGTGGTAATAATATATCTTCCATTCATATCTCTGGTATTTGCCTTGAGTCATTCATGTTGTATGTGTTGGATGTAGACTCAATGAACCAGGCAGGATTCAGTCAGTAATCAATCTCTCTCGCTATCCACCTACATAGATTACTTCTTAGAATATTAACTCTCTTCCACCCTATTGTATGGTTGTGTGTTAATGCATGTAGTGCAATTGCTGAGCTTTTTTCTAAACTACTCATCTTCTCGGGGTCAACCATTCTTGCCTCAGCTAAATTCTTGTGTTCCGACAATCTGATTACCCCCGATCTAGCAGAGAAGCGAACGCAATGGAGACGCGCGGCTGAAGCCCTATGTTCCTCGAGGAATCAAAGGAAATAATAATAATAATAAACATTTCAAATACACACACACACACACACAAGAGTAGATAATACCATCAGAGGGGTCATATCTTAGTCGAATAAAATAAACTGAACGAAAGAGAAAATATATGCAATAGGCAGATAGAGGCTTCCGGTTGCCCCAGTTTTAAGCAGCCGCCAATAACTGTAGCTCATTGCCAACTCTTTCTTCTGCTTTTTCCTCTTCTTTGTAAGTTAAATTTTAATTTTTTTTATAAAACTGATGGTGCTGTTTTATTTTTCGAATTGTAAATTTTAGGTTTGGGAATCCCAAAAGCAAAGACGTAGTTTACTATTAACTGAGAATACAAATATGGTTGTACAACGTGAACAAGAAATTAATCAAATTGTTCGATCTATACATGAATTAAGTGAAATATTTCGTGATGTTGCACAAATGGTTGTAGATCAAGTGAGTAAAATTTCAACTATTTTATTTATAATGCTAATCTATTGTGTTATTACTCATTTTATGTGTTTATCTAAGTTTATTTATTGTACTTTCAAGTATTGGTTTCTAGGGATTTGATAGATTGGTTACAGGTGTAACGACAGAAGACAAGGGCCAAGCAACAGATCGTTTATTGAGAAAGTTAACAGATATTTATAGATTTTTATGTACATGATTATTAGCGTTACTATTGGCAGAGAAGCAGAGCCTTCTGATTGGTTGTTTTCTCGCTGAAAGTTAATCTGTCATCAATTTGTGGCCTTCTTTTTGAAGGTCAGATCATATATATCTGCGAATCGTATTTGCACATGCTAAGTCTGCTGTCTGCTAACCAAAATAAAGAAAGTGCGTCGGTGACACGGCGGTTAGGACGCACGCCTACCATGCACATGGTCTGGGGTTCTATCCCCGTCCGACTCACTCCTTTATCTCGATAAGCCAGAAATGCTGGTAAAAAGGAAAGGTTGGGCGTGAGGCCAGCAACCGCATCCTGTTAAAATAAACACTGCTACAGAAACTTCAAGCCACTAGCTTGAAGCCCTATGTTCCACTGCGAACGTGAAGGGAAAAAAATTAACTATAAAAAATAATAAGCCTGCTGTGATTGGTTGTTGAGTAGTTCCTCAAGGTTAAGCTTGCTTTGTTATTTTGAAGAAAGAAAGAACGAACATGTTTGCAGAATAATACGTGCTCGTTTTATTTCGTGGATACTCATCGACTGCATACATCCTGAAAACGATTGTCCAATCCATCTCCACTTTCTCCTGCATATTTGTTGAACAGCGATTGGTTCTTGTTTTGTTTGTTCCCGTAGTTTCTTGTAGGCGATTCTTTCCGGCCCGGTCATCTGATCTTCAGTATAGAGCCAGCGAAGACAGTTGTTGGTTGATAAAGGTCTGCAACAGGCTGTTGGAAATATTCTTTGTGACCCACCCGCCCGCCAAGTTTCTGATCCGTTTAGAAAAACTGACTGACTTGACGTTTGTATTGAAAATCCGTATTTTATTCGGAATCATGGAAAACAACAAATATTACTGGACAATAGTTAGTACACTAGTGTAATCTGTGTCTAGTCCTTTGGTTGGTGCAGACTGTATTCTGTCATTAGTTGAGTTTGCAATGTTAGCTGGCTCGCCATTACGGTGCAATGTGAACTGTCGATATATTAGATGGTTGGAGGTTATCAGCAGGTAGCCCTGCCTAAAGCAGGTTCAGTGCCATTTATCACTCAACAGTCAACAAAGGTGTATGTGCAACCTTCTTAAAGGGAATCACTTCACTTCTGAGATTCGAACCCGTGTTACCACCACCCACTGCTCTGGTCAGAGAGAGAGAGAGACGTTACCACTGAGCTAATCAGGGTGGCGGTTGACCTCCTCTGTAGGACTGACTGACTGACTGACTGTATTGGATACTCTGTTTGAACACTAGTGTAATGTGTCTTGTCCTTTCTTCGGTTCAGAACGATTTCCATCAGTAGTCAAGTTTACAATGTGGTCACCACTCTAGGTGACTGAATCACCATCACAGTGCACTGTAAATTGTTCATATTAGATGGTT
This sequence comes from Trichobilharzia regenti, assembly GCA_944472135.2. Taxonomy (NCBI): domain Eukaryota; kingdom Metazoa; phylum Platyhelminthes; class Trematoda; order Strigeidida; family Schistosomatidae; genus Trichobilharzia; species Trichobilharzia regenti. Next base: position 7,605,583 of record OX235267.1, on the reverse strand, counting down.
AAGTTGAAGGCAACCGGCAGAAAGTCAGTCAGTCAACTAGCACGAAACCGAGGTGGAAGGCTTCCTGCCGATTGCCTCCAATCATCTATAATATCTTTATTTCTTTCTCTATTTATTATCTGTCTAAATATTATTTCATGCTAAATTAATCGATAATTTACTACGGTATATATATATATATATATATATATATATATATATATATACGTGTGACACATTTTTTGGCAACCATGTTTGTTTTTTCATAAACTGCTTCCTGTACTAGATTGTTAGCTGTGAGACCAAGTGTAAACTTGCATACACCTTTAAAAAGAGAAATTATAGTGGTTATCTGTAATTACTTCCTTTGTCATCTAGTTTGTTTAGGGGTTTTTGGCCTCATATAGATAGTGAAATAAGTGAATTTAATGTAGCGCTTATGAAATAAATAAATACTTTCTTGGGATTCATCATTTGCAAACTAATTGTTGTTCCATACCTGTACTACTCTTTTCTTTGTATGCGCCAACAGCAACAGCAGAGAGGTTTTGTCTGCATTTCCGATTGTGAGGGCGTTTGTTACTTCCCGGCTGCCCACACCGTGGAAGTTGGTTGCGTGACCGCAGAGCCCAGGGGACAACTGCTTGAGGCCGGTCACACGCGGCCTGTTTTTGTTTGTTCTCTTTTGTTTGGTGTGCCTCAGTAGCATACTTATCACTCCTGCTCTGTGACACGGCAGCAGGAAGCGCGGTCGTTGTTAATCCGGGCCACGGCCGATCCGGCATGAAATTTTGTGATTTTGTATTGGTCATGATGTTGGATTGGGTAGCTGCTTTTTGTTTAACCGCTATCCAAACAACCTGCCTGGCATGGTAGAACCTCAAGAGACATAAGTCTCAGCCAGTATAGCTTGATTAGGTCATTGCGGTGTTCAAGCCCGACCACCACGTCAAGGTAGCAGCTTTCGGTCGGGTGACATGGCTCAAAATCGTTATCAATGGCGCAGGTGTATTCAGCCTCTGTAATCTTTCGTATTCCATTCTACCATTACCCATTCTGTTTCACTCGTATACTTGTCAGACTGTATTGATTCTCTTCACTCATCTTCTTGTCTACCTTTGTGTGCTATTTGGAACGTGGCAACTGGAAGTGCTGCACTTCGGTGCCAAGTTCTATGTTGAATCCAGACAGACAGACAACAGCAACAGCAAATATCCACTATCTTAATGTAGGTTAAACCATAACATGTCTTCATCAGTCAATGAAATCCACAACAGTTAGTTTAAGCCAACCAGTGACGTAGGAAGGTGTCTGTCTGTTTTCGACATAGAACTTTGCACAAATGTGCGGAAGTTCAAGTCGCCACATTCCGTGTAGCACGCGAAGCAAGAGAAGAAAGTACAAGAAAAGCATAATAGAAACAGTGAGCAGAGGTGTGAGACAAAGGAGTAATAAAGAAATACAAAACAGTTTCATTGAAGATCATAAGTCACAGGGAGTGGATGCATCTGCGCCACTGAGAACGATTTTGAGCCATGTCACCAATTGTTTCCAACCATAGATTTTTACCGTCCCGAGGACCCCAGCCTGGAAGTCTACACCTTCCTACGTGGCTTAGACCAACTGTTGTGGATTTCATTGACTGATGCCAAGTTTTTGTTTGACCGCCGCTAGCTTTTTTCCAGCCTGACCCTATATCCGCTAACATTGCTCGTCGAGGGAGGCGATGGCTTGGCATACGTAACACATGTCCTAACCATCTCAGTCTTTGTAGCTTCACGACTTCGTCGATTGATTTCCCCTGTTTACCTAGAACTCTACGCCTAACCTCCATGTTGCTCACCTTATTATGCCACTTTACACGGGAAATAGAACGCAGGCACCTATGATCAAAGACAGCTAGTCTTTTCATGTCTTCCACTCTCAGTGGCCAGGTCTCACAACCATAAAGGAGGACGGAGCGGACTGATGAGCAGTACACCCGCCCTTTGGTCGATAGTCGAACATCTCGTCTACGCCAGAGTCGGCGTAAACTAACAAATGCGAAACGAGCCCCTTGTATTCGTGCTGAGATTTCGTCAGAGATCAGCCCGTTGGGGCTGATGGTACTTCCCAAATAAGTGAAGCGGTCAACGTGCTCTACCACTTCACTTCCTATTTTTAAACTAGGCGTCGATGTAGTCCAGTCCTGTAACATCATCTTGCATTTGGCGGGAGCGAATCGCATGCCAAACATTCGTAGATTGCGGCTCAAGGTGTTTAGAAGACTCTGCATTTCGTCAGCGTCTTCGCCTAGAAGGACTATATCGTCTGCATATTCCAAGTCAACGAGATTATTCCCGGTAGCAAGTCAATCCCTGAGTCGCTGAAGTCACCTAGGGTTAAGTCCATTAACACATCTATGATGAAGTTGAATAGAAAAGGAGATAATGGGCATCCTTGACGGACACCACTGGTCGTCATCAGTTCAGATGACAGCTCGCCGTAAGCCCTCACCTGGCTGTATGAGTACGAATAGAGTGCCTTAATCAGTGCAATATATTTTCTTGGAATTCCCTTTACAGCCAAGCATCTCCAGAGAACTTCCCGATCGACAGAGTCGAATGCTGCCTTTAGGTCAAGAAATATAATGACTGTTGGACGCCGGTAGGAATGCCTATGTTCTAGAATCTGTCGGAGGGTGAAGATATGATCAATACACCCTCTTCCTGGTCTAAAGCCTGCCTGGCTCTCTCGTGTTTGTGCTTCCCGAGCACCACTCAGTCTACGCATGATTATTGAGCCTAAGACTTTAGATACTATATTAGTCAAGCTAATCCCTCTGTGATTATCACAGGAAGACTTGTCTCCCTTCTTGTATATGGGGATAATCAGTGACTTACACCAACCCGATGGGACTTCTTCTGATTCCCAGACGCTGCCTAGTACCTCAGTTAATCCGGACAGTAAGCTGTCTCCACCGTACTTAAATACCTCTGGAGTCATTCCATCAGGTCCCGCTGCTTTGCCTAGTTTCAGATTGGTGACAGCTTTAGTAACCTCAGTTAGTGACGGAGGACCTGTGTCTATATCCCATTCAGGGAGGTGTTGGATGCTCGGAAGGTTGAGCGTGGCTGTGGGCAAATTAAACTGCTCCTCATAATGCTCTTTCCAACGATCCAGTCGTCTATCCTGGAGCTAATTATAGTGCCATTTTTTTCCGAGATTGTCTCACTAATGATTTGTCTTCTCCCACCCGTTTCCCTGATGAGTCCAAAGAGTTGCCTGGTGTTGCCTATCCTCGAAGCTTTCTCCATCTCTTTGGCTTTTGTCGCCCACCACTGTTCACGGTCCTTGCGGAGACTTTTCGTAAGTTTCCTCTTGTGCAGCTTTCGCTCCTCATTGAATTCGGAGCTCGCCGGAATAAGTCTTCTAGCATCTATCAGTTCGGATGAGGCGGTGGAGATCCAGTGGTTTTTACTCACCTTTGGGTTTACCTTATTCACAGCTTTTACAGCTGTATCTATGGCTGCCTGGATATTTTTCCAAGCTTCTTCAGGGTGAGCACAGCTGTCGAACACAGATATGTGTTTAGCTAGTTCTTCCTGAAATACGGATTTAGTTTCCTGATCGAGCTGGGGACGTGATGGTTTTACCGCCAGCTGTTTCCTACGTCCGTTCAGTCGTAAGCACACCCGAGCGCGGACCAGTGCATGGTCGGTATCTACGCACGTGTTCCAGAAGGAGCGACAATCTCCTACCGACCCACGCCAACGATAGCTTATTGCTATGTGGTCTATTTGTGTCCAGCGTTGGTTTGATGAAGGGGGTCTCCAAGTCAAACAGTGTCTCTCCTTGTGTTTGAAGTTAGTGCTTACAAGAAACAAATGATTATCAGAGCAGAACTGTAGGAGACGGTCACCGTTGTCGGTTCGCTGGCACGGACTCCATAGGTGCCACCGACATCCTTCTCAGATTGACACAATTTCCCTACTTGAGCGTTAAAGTCACCAGCTAGAACGACTATGTCTGAGCGTTTAGCCTTTCCACCAAACTAGACAGCTTTTGGTAGAACTCATCCTTCGTTTCATCTGAACTGCAGTCAGTGGGGGCGTAGGCGGAGATTACGAAAAGGCATCGGCGAGTAGTGCAGTCCTTCCTCCTTCTTACTGATCCGTTCAGGCGGACAGCACACATTCGGCTATCTACCGGGATCCAGTCAAGCAATGTCTTTTCTGCCCTAGTACTCAAAGCTATCCCTACGCCAGCTAATCCTCGTGAACTAGCTGTGGCATCTCCTGACACCCTCAAGGTGAATTTTGCAGATTCAACCTGTTGGCCAGGTGGGGTTAGGTGAATAACCACACTTGGGTCTTGTATGCGTGTTTCTGAAACACAGCATACATCAATGGCTCGTGATGCCAGGGTCTTGGCTAGTGATGCTTGTTGTCCTATTTGGCAAAGTGTCCTAACATTAAGAGCTCCTATATGAAATTGGTGGCGCGGCTTTAAGAGGCTGTCGGTGGTGGTTTTTTGGCTTCCATCGTTTTTAGTGGACGCAGAGTGGAGAGGAAGTGGAGAGCTATCAAGTCGAGGAGTTGCATCAGTGGAAGGAAGGCAAGATGATAGAGATGAAGATGAAGACAAAGATGAGTGAGTAATAGAGAGGTTTCGTGTGCATTTCGGATTGTGAGGGCGATTGTTACTTCCCGGCTGCCCACACCGTGGAAGTTGGTTGCGTGACCGCAGAGCCCAGGGGACAACTGCTTGAGGCCGGTCACACGCGGCCTGTTTTTGTTCGTTCTTTTTTGTTTGGTGTGTCTCAGTAGCAGATTTATCACTCCCGCCCTGTGACACGGCAGCAGGAAGCGCGGTCGTTGTTAATCCGGGCCACGGCCGATCCGGCATGAAATTTTGTAATTTTGTATTGGACATGATGTTGGATTGGGTAGCTGCTTTTTGTTTAACCGCTATCCAAACAACCTGCCTGGCATGGTAGAACCTCAAGAGACATAAGTCTCAGCCAGTATAGCTTGATTAGGTCATTGCGGTGTTCAAGCCCGACCACCACGTCAAGGTAGCAGCTTTCGGTCAGGAATGTGTAGACTTTCTGACTGGCTGGTTGGGGTGCTGGGGACAATAAACACCAATGAAGGCTGAAGACAATTGATGATATGACTAGGTCAAGATCGTTCTGAATGTCTAGTCCAGATTCATCCACCCCTTGTGACTGATAATACCCAATGAAACTATATTGTTCTTCGTTATTACTATTCTTTTTGTTTCATATCTCTATTTACTGTTTCTACTTTGTATTTCTTTTGACTTTCTTCTCTTGCTTTGTGTGCTACATGAAGGGAGTGTGGCGACTTGAACTGCTGCACATCTGTGCTATGCAAAGTTCTGTGCTGAAACCAGTCAGTCAGTCAGTTAGTCACTACCTGTTGTAAACTTTCAGTAGAAAAAACACTCTACAACAAACTATTTTAATCATACTAGGTTTTATAACACAATATAGTGTAAAATTTCAGCATCAATGTGTATTTGTGTGATCAGTGATTACTCTCATTGTGCCTGAATTTAGTGCTCACTAGGAACAGATGATCTATCTGAACAGAACTGTTTGACGATGATCGCCGTTTACCGATGATATCACAGTCAATGAAATGCATAGCAGTTATTTTAAGCCAACCAGACACGTAGAGAGGGAGGTGTGTAAACTGTCTGACTGGTTGGTTGGGATCCTCGGGATGGTAAGAACTCATGGCAGTGGCTGGGAGACAATTGATGATATGGTTGAAAATCCTCGTTGTCAACGCCTGGCGCAGATGTATTCACTCTTTTTTGTGATTTGTTAGTCATAATCCAGTAAAACTTTTATTGTTCTTCCCTCACACTTGTCTTTATTATCTCTTTCTCTTTCGAATCTCTTCTCTTGATTTGTGTGGTGAATGAATGGAGAGTGAGAACTGGAACTGGTGCTCATGTGTACAAAGTTTTCTGTTGAAACCAGTCAGTCAGTCATAATGATCACTTATGTTATTATTTTTTTTTATTATTATTGCTCCCTTGGGTTCCTAGTGGAACATAGGGCTTCAACTGCACGTCTCCACTTGCTTCTGTCCTCTGCTGTACTTTTCATCTGCATCCATCTTAGTCCATATTCTTTCAACTCCTCTTTACACGACCTCCTCCATGTCACCCTTGCACTGACGTCCCACACGCCGCTTCCCTTTCGGGTTCCACTCGAGGGCTTGGCGCGCGATGTCACCGAGCGGTCTCCTCAGCGAGTGTCCGATCCATCTCCATTTTCTCCTGCATATTTGTTGGGCGATTGGTTCTTGCTTTGTTTGTTCCCATAATTCCTTGTTGGTGATTCTTTCCGGCCATCTGATCTTCAGTATTGAGCGAAGACAGTTGTTAATAAAGGTCTGCAGCCTTTTGGAAATATTCTTTGTGACACGCCCGCCAAGTTTCTGATCCGTATAGAAGAACTGACTTTACGTTTGTATTGAAAATTCGACCGAATTTTGTTGGTGATGCTGAGTGACGAAGATTTCCAGATTGATTTCAGGCTGATGAATGTGTTTCTCGCCTTCCCGATTCTCGATTTGACATCCTCGTCCGCTCCTCCTGTAGTTGAGACAATTCTCCCTAGATAAGTGAATGAAGTAACCTCTTTCAAATCCCTCCCGTTGATGGTGATTGACGTTGGATGTTGTTGCATATGTTATGTTATGCATATTATCAACTAATTTATAGGTCATGAATTCTCCGTGAAACATAACGACGTTGAATGAAAAAAAAGGGGAATCTGTCTAATAACATCCTTCATGTGTGTAGTGATTTTGTTATAACTAGAATTTAATTCAAAGTATGATAGCAATAAAACCATCAGTTGTTGTAAGAACTACATTACCTGAAGCATAACCTCTTATCACAGAGCTAAGTGTGATTTTTTTATACATACTTCTTGAACGACACTGGTAATTAGACATTCAGGAGACAAGAGAAAATTTGATTAAAGAATATTCTTTCTGATGAATTCCCCTCCCAGCTCCCCAATGATATATATATATATACTTATTAACAGAGAATATTCTAGAATAATCGCCATTAACAATGTTGGTATCTCGTTTAAATAAAATCGACTTGTTACAGGATTTCATCATGAGCTGTGACATTGGTAAGAAAGTCATTGGAAAACCTGGGAGTACTACACAAACCAATATTTGAAAATCAATGAGATACTCACTAGTGACTAGCCCTATTCAGGTAGATGGTTACCTGGGGTTCTAGTGGGACATCGTGACTAGTAGGCTGCAGCGGGTCGGGTGTGAGGAGAAGTACTCGCCGAAGACCATTGGCTACCGGTCGCGCTATGTCGTGAATTGGCAGAAGTTGAAAATCATGGACTGGCCATTAGGTTGAGGTTTCCAGTGGTTTAATGGTCTACGAGCTCGCTCGCCTTGTAACCGGAATGTCCTGGATTTGAACTGTGGTGGTGGTGGTGGGTGCGTACTGACGAAGAGTCCCAGACCAGGCCGTCGAAACAGTTAATTGTCCCAGGTTTTCCGATGGTTTTCTTACCAATGTCAGCTAATGATGAAATCCTGTAATCTATTAATCAAAATCCCTGCAAACCAATACTTGAGAATAATATCGATTTGTTTAGATCATAATGGAATTATCACAGTTTAAGAAAGATGCATAAGTTATAATAAGCATAAAAATCTAGTATTACATAGAATGTCAAATAAAATTTCTACAACAAGGTGAGGAAAGCTTTCTAAACCGACCAACTCCTTTTGGATACATAAGTTAGGCTTCTTAATTAAGGTGGATTCCAACAGACAGCCTCAGCAATATATGTATAACAGACGAACTTTTGAGGTAAAATTAGGATTAGTTGGTATCTGTCTGTTTTCAACAAAGAACTCTGCACATATGTGCGGCAGTTCAAGTCGCCACACTCCCTCCATGTAGCACACAAAGCAAGAGAAGAAAGTACAAGAAATGCACACTGGAGACAGTAAACAGAGGTGTGAGACAAAGGAATAGTAATAACGAAGTACAGTATAGTTTCATTGGAAATCATAAGTCACAAGGAGTGGATGCATCCGCCCCAGCCAGCGATTGAGAACGATCACTTTGAGCCATATCACCAATTGTTTCCAGCTATTGGTTTTTACCGTCCCGAGGACCCCAACCAGCCAGTCAGGTAGTTTACACCTTCCTTCGTGGCTTAGACTAACTAAGATACATACGAAGGTGGCTTACGGTATACGGTAGATGACTCAAAATAAAGCCTTGTTTACATCACTTTTGTCTTCTGTGTCCACGAGATGAAGAAGTATAGTACTGTCAGTGGACTTTGTTTATCCTTTACTTAACCACTATCCATGATAGTGGTATACACCATCTCTGGCGTAGGCGTGACATCCGGCCATCAACCAAGGGACGTGTGTACTGCTCACCAGTTCGTTCCGTCCTTCTCTATGGCTCTGAAACATGGCCAATACGAGTTGAAGACATGGATAGGTTGACTGCTTTCGATCAATTGTCTTTTGAGAAACCCGAAGAAAAAAGCGGCGAATTCTATGAATCCAGACAGACAGACAGAATATTACGGTGTGTGTGTAACTAACTGGCTCCATAGGACAAGTTAAATTGATAGATACACATAGGAAGAGGTCAAATTTGATAGTTCATCTTTAACTCACGAACGTAATATAGCGGTTGGATTGGTTGGTTTTGAAGAAACAGTATACTTCAGCTGCATTGAATACTCTTTTTACTGTCGTGTATTCCTTAGGTCTTGTGTTATTATCTCACTGATGTTATCACCATCGAGGAATTGAAGTTGTAAGAATAAGACATTTTGTCAGAACTGGTTGGTACTTTGACTCTTTAGATGCATATCCTTATCGACGAATTTTCCTGGTGATGGAAACCGCTCTCACTCAGCAACTGATTACTAGTACTATTAAGCTTCCTCATTAAGACATTCATCAGTGCAGATTGCTATCTTACTCTCTGCACCGAGGCACTTTATTACATCGCATTTGTAGATCCAAGATAGGAAGCTGAAGAAATTGGTATACATGACCAGCTTATATAGGTTTTCTACATACACTTAATATTTTACCCTCCTCTTTTCTAGTCAAAAAGGGGGGGGATATCTAGGAGTGAAATACCAGAGAGTTTCTTTCTTTCTTTCTCACTTGTCAACCTTGATTAAACTGAAAAAGTAAGTTGAACAATCGATCAACGACTGCTCTGTCCATCATTTCGAGTTTTGTTTAATTGTAATTCACTCCACCCTGGCCCACTTGTCTGACTGATTTCAACGTAGAACTTTGCGCAGAAGTACAGCACTTCGATTTGCCACGCTTCACTTAGCATATAAAGCAAGGTAAGAAAGTAAAAAGATATTCAAAACAGAGATAACAAACAGTGGTTATATGAGGCAAAGAGAGTAGTAATAACGCAGAACAATATAGTTTCATTTGAAGTCATAAGTCACAAGGAGTGGATGCATCATCGCTGTCACCGAGAACAATCACTTTTTTTGAGCCATATTACCAGTTGTCTCCAGCCATTGGTTTTTACCTTTCCGCGCCATCTTTACGTTCCTAGTGGAAAATAAGGCTTTAGCTGTGAAATGTTTACAGTAGCGCAGGGATTTCTTACTTTTACGGAGTGGTGAGGTCGCTAGTCTCATGCTCCCAATCCTCCCATCTTCAACACTTGGCTTTCTACTAGCTAGCTAAGATAGGTTTACAAGTGCGTTGGTCAAGGATTCAATCGTATACCACTTACATTGTTGTCGAGCACTCCTCAACTGATGCACATATATTTTTATGTGCCAAGAATGAATTCTTTGTAACAGGTGTTAACAAAGTTGTGGTGTAGTGAGAGATTTCTGCTAGCCAAAATTGTAGAAAACAATTTACGTCGATGCTGCTTACGTCCCGAATCGGGGTCATGAGAAAAGAAACAGTAACAAAGCTTAACCTTGAGGGACTCATCAACCAATCACAGTAAACTTAACGTGTGTAAATACGATTCACAGATATGTAGATTAACTTTCTAAGAAACAATCACAAGCAGTACAGAATAACCTTCAGCAAGGAAACAATTAATCAATAGAGGCTGCTTCTCCGCTAACAATAATGCTAATAATAATGTACATAAAAATCGATAAATATCTCTTGATTTTCTCAATAAATGATGTGTAGCCTGACCCTTGTCTTCTGTCATTACAATAGTTTAACAGCTTTTCACAAATATTACTTGTTTGTCGATGGTGACTAACGGTAGATGGAATCCAGTATAATGCGCACTTCGTCTTATTTTATTTAGTATTCCCCATACAGAGTGTACATTATCTTGATTTATTTATAAATCATCTCACATAAAATTATTTAATTGAATTTTTGATTTTCCTGTCGATTATTGATTGGACCGAAGTGTTCGGTCTCAGATTGTGACGTGTCGGCTTCTTGTGCAGATGCTTCCACGATGTCTGGGCATGTAATTTGAATTTAATTTGTGTATCGTGACTATCAGTGGAATCCAGGATAAGGCGCATTTCGTTGTATTTGGCATTCGTCATCTGGATGTATCTGCATTCTGCAGTGAGTGATGATGTTCCCACTGAGGCTCAAACCTTGAAGCCAACCACCTCGGGCCAATCAATCGATGGGAAAATCTAAAATTCAGTTAAATAATTAATATGACCCGTTGCACAAGAGGTGGCTCTCGTGTGGTCTGGTAGATAACGCTCTGGCGTATGAAACTACGGGCACTGGGTTCGAGCCTCGGTGGGAACATCATCACTCACTGGGAGCTGCAGGCACATCCAGCTGACGAGTCCCAAACAGGGAGAAGTACGCGTTATCCTGGATTTCACTGCTACTCACCATACACAAATTAGATTCTAAACTTAGAATTCTTCAACACTGTGCAAGATGGTCGTTGCTATTTTATATATTACTATCAAAACCACTTATATGATTATTAATATTTTTGTAGGGCACATTAATAGATCGCATCGACTACAATGTGGAACATACTCAAATCCGTGTACAAGAAGGCCTAAAACAGCTGACAAAAGCTCAAAGTCATCAATCAAAAGATCGTAAAATGATTGTTATCCTTGTATTAGCAGGATTGGTCGTCATATTTGGTATCCTGCTGATTGTTACAAAGTTTCGATAACTTAAATCATTATCTTATTCTATATATCTATTAATGTGATAGTCAATTTAGTGATATGTATAATGCGTCTTTCATACTTCGTTGTGATCAAATGTATTTGTATTTATAATTTCATACTACTTTCAATGGAATTTAGTAGTATATCTGCTTAATTTGCAAAAATCAGTAGTTATCATCGTTTATTGGCTTGGAAGTTTTGAGCACATCTATGTTGTTGCAATTTGACTTTTGTACATATATATATTACTGGTGCTTCGTTGTGATTTGCTACTGTTTCGGCGTAACATCCCCCCATTTCCATCACTTCACATGACCAAACGAACTGGTTGTAACAAGAGGTCGGTAGAGGTGGGAACAAAACGGTCTCTGAAATCATAAGACGCATTCCATTATTATTACTACTACTGTTATTTTCAGCCCTTATTTTTCCTTTTGATGTAGTCAGTTATGGCTTTTTAATTTCCTTGAAGAATAACGTTTCACACTTATGTTGTTGTTGTAATATTCTTCTCATGAAATTATGTTGTTTATGCATTGTCGGTGTGAACAAGGTATCGTAAAATTTCGTACTTTGTAAATATATATTTATATACACCTGTGCTTGAATGTTTTTTATTTAATTTGTTGGAACAGCAAGCAGACGGCTGACTGCCTACTGGCGCTTTCTCGTAGAGAGGAGAGTTGTTGTTGTTACTGTTCCCACACCAACAATTTCACGAGAATAGACTGAATCTAGAGGATTCACCTAGTTGGTTGGTTAAGTGACTAAACCACTTTTTATTTTTGTATGTGTTTCTCTCGGAGACGATACAAAGCACACTTGTAGTGTAGACTGCCAAAGTTTTGGCTAATGTTCACACATGTCGTTGTTTCCAATTTTTGAATAAGGTCCGGAAGTTGCTGTGTGTGACTCTCAAGAATTTGTGAATGTGATGTTACTTGTCTTGAGAAGTCAAAGAATCTAGAGTATTACGAATTCGTCTCGTCGGATGCAGTAGAACTCAGGGAATGGTAAATGTATGTATGGTATATTTATAGATCTTGGAATTAGTGCAAAGTATCGAGTCTAAGAGAAACGTGGGGGGAGGGGGCAGCTCAATAAGTAGTACGGCTTCCACGAATGACGATTTTATACTCTCAAAAGTGCAAAAGCAGAATAAGCCGTTTGTTGATAGTCTGCAGTAAACACTGTAACTGTCGTCCGAATATGCAATACCAACCACCAAATAAAAAGCAGATAACAAGTTTGGCGTTTATTTATTTATCAAGCAAATTTGCAGACATCCATTCTTTGATTGGACACTAGTAACTAGTGTGATGTGCCTAATCCTTTGTTTGGCGGGAACTGAATTCTATCTGTCGGGTTTTCAGTGCAGCCAACATTCTAGGGAACTCGCCATCCCAGTGCTCTTTGAACTGTTGATGACGAGCTACCTAGAATGTTGGCCGCACTGCAAACCCGACAGATAGAATTCAGCCTGTGCCAAACAAGGGACTAGACACATCACACTAGCTACTAGTGGTCCAATCAAATTATCCAATACAGTCAGTCAGTCCTACAGGAGATTAATCGCCAGTCAGAATCACTCAGTGTTAACGTCTCTCTTTGACCGCAGCACTGAGTAGTGGTGACACGGATTTGAATCTGAGAAGTAAAATGAGTACCTTCAAGATGGTTACAGATACGCATTGCTGACGACTGACTGTTAAGCGCCAGCTAGCACGAAACCTAAGTCAAGCAAGACTTCCTGCCGATTGCCTCCTACCAACTAACAGACATCCATTCTGGTGAATCTGCTGTTTTTATCTACAAAAGTACGATTTAAAAAAACTATTCCCCTATATAAATTTGGATAATGTGATTAGAAGACGGGGGTTATCTAAAAAATGTGATATGATGTATTTGATTGATATATATTTCGAATAACAATCTGATCACACACACATACTTACTTGTCAAGTCAATTTATATGAATAATAAAGTCCAATAAAAATACACAAAGTGACCAAAAGGATTTAAGAGTCATAACAAATTGTTTTGGTACTCACAGGAGGTTGGAGAAGAGGGGGACTTAAGCTTACGAATAGCAATCGCCTTAGCATATTTCAATAAGCACCCTTCACTATTTTTAAGAATAACCTTAAAAGTTGTATTTTGACATCAATCTTATGGCGGTTCATATCGATAGACCAAATCGATTTTGTTAAGTTCATCTGTTTCTCTAACCACCTCGAAATATGCCCTCCTACCTTCACATGCAAAACGCCATTACTCCTCCCTATATATGTGTCTACACACATGCACGTAAATTGGTATATAGATCGGGATATGACATCATCACTTATGCACTTTCGAGGTTTACAGTGGAGCGTAATTTTGGCTTTCCAGTAATCAAGTATTGGTTTGTAGGGGTTTGGTTGATTGGTTACAGGATTTCATCATGAGCTGACATTGGTTAGAAAACCATAAGCCGGGCTCCATAATACGTTATACGGATGACCAAGTTTAATCTCTGTCTTGAAATCCTAATATCTGCTTCCCCGATTGTATGTTAATTTAATGAAAACGTCTTTCTTAGGGACATTATAGATCTCAAGTTTTTAAAAACTGACTTCTACTCCGATTTAAAAATTGTAAACAATATCCGTTTTCAAGGAGAGGGTTTTATTTTCATCCTCTATAACATCAACTGCAGGAAGAAATGTAGGTTGATTGGAGGACATACTCTAAGGAAACCGTTAAGCGACATCACGCGCCAGGTCATCGCTCAAGTGGAACGGGAAGCGGTGAGTCAGTTGGTCGTCAGTGCGAGAGTGACATAGAGGATGTTATGCAAAGAGGAGATGAAAGCATCCGGGCAAACGTACAGCCAGGTGAAAACGTTGGCGAAGAACTGAACACAATGGAGACGTGAGGTTGAAGCCCTATGTTCCTCTAGGAATTAAACGAAACAATAATAATAACAGCTGTACAAATACGCTGAATTCTCTTGAATAAGCCTCTCATATATTGTAGTAGACAGAAGCTGTGAACACTACCCTGTCCAAGTAGGCTTTCTATAAATTGATTGCCTAATTCAACCATTGTCTTTGCAACTGAGAATTACGTCTAATATGGCAAACTGGTTGAGACTTTTTCCTCGCCTATGATTCACCTACGTGGATGTCAGTCGGTTACAACTAATAATAGTTGTATCGGTATAGATTTCTATGCAGTACTATATCGCTTGGTCTTAAGATAAAAAAGATCCTTTCATTTCATTATGAACTACATATCTACGTGTATATTGCAAAGCAAATGGTTTTTACCGTCCCGAGGACGCCAAGCAGTTTGCCGGTCTACACCTTCCTACGTGTATTTTGTCAGCATCTTCGCGCCCCTTAGAAGAACTATATCGTCTGCATATTCCAAGTCAACGAGATTACCTTCTGATAACAAGTCAATCCCTTAGTCTCTGGAGTCAACAGTGACGGTTAATTCCATTAGTATATATCTATGATGAAATTGAACAGAAATGGGGAGACACTACTACTAATTGTCACCACCACTTCAGATGACAACTCACCACAAGCTCTCATCTGGCTGCATAAGTTTAACTTCGTTATCGCTAGCCGCCTAGTATGATGGCGAAATTTAGAAGAAAAAAAACATGACTGATAGAAAGAAAACAAACAGTCTTACTTTTATTCAATTAAGAATTAATTGTAAATCTTAAAAAATTACACATATATTACAACAAAACAAGATACATAATTTTATCGTTTATCTTCCTTTCTCTCGCGCGCGCTCTCTTTATTTTGTGCTATTTATTGAATGACGTGTGTGTGTCTTTCTCTCTCTCTATTGTGGCTTTTCTGTTTACTGATGTTGACAATATTTCATTCATTTGTATGTGCGTGTGTCAGTGTTACACTACTGATAGCTTACATGACACAGACACTGATGGATTAATGCTGCGTACTTTATTATTATTATTATTATCATTACTCACCCTCAATTATTCCATCATTGAGATGAATTTATGAGTGTGCAAAACACCAAAGGCGCGTCAAGTGAATGAAGGGTAAGTTATTAAAAACTCAATATTAATTAATACCTACCTACCCACACAAAATGTTAAATTAATAAAAAAAACAAGCACACACGCACGCACACACACATACAGATTGACAAACAAACAAACAACTTCACACAAAGATAACTTAGATAAAAAAAGAAGTAATGCTACTAATTTTGTAGTATGTATATGTGTATATGTATGTATAAATAAAAGATTAAGAAGTTTTTTATAAGTTATAGATTTATTTATTTATTTATAATCATGAATAATTCTGTTCAGCCTGAGTAGTAGTTGTATTCTGTAATTTTTGGGCTCTACGTTCATTAATCCATGCACGAATAGTTGATCGTAGGCTTTCTTGTGGTTCTACTTGTGACATTGATAAGGGTTGACGATTGAATGGATCAGTTGAATCACTAGGCAAATTTGTGAAAAGAAAAAAATGATGAAGAATATAACTAGAAACCGTTAACATAACTAACTCATCGTCTGACAGACAGTGAATCTTGGGAGTACTGGACAGCTTGCTGTTTCACCGGTATAGTTTGGGACTCTTCAGAAGTACGCACCCACCACACTGCAAAGGTTCGAACCCAGGAACTTCTGGTTACAAGGCCAGCGAGCTCGTAGTATACCATTAAGCCAGCCACTGGGACCCGATCCAATGGTCAGTTCATGAATTCCAACTTCTGCCGATTCACGACATAGCGCGACCACCCCTAGCCAATGTCTTTAGCGGGTATTTGTCCCAAGTTTTCCAAACGGTTCTCTAACTAATGTCAGTTCATGATGAAGATCCTGTTAATCAATCAATCAAATCCCTACAAACCAACACTTGAAGATAGTGTGAATCTGTTTAAAATACTGTAATCATTTTATAGATTCATCGTGTAATCGATTGGACGACTGTAAAATTTTTTTAGTCAAATTGCTAGCCAATCAGAATAGTTATTTTTCACTGACTGACCTAGCCGAATCGCCTACCAATCAGATTAATCTATTTCTATTGCTCTTGGATAGATTTTATGGTGGCTAATATATATATATATAAAAAAAAAACTGTATCCTAACAGTCACATGTCAGTCTTTGTCTTTTGATATTTACGTGGGTCAGCGAGGAAGGTGGTGCCACCACACGTGAATAGGAGTATTTAGCACATCAGCTGAGTTGTCCATTGGTGTCAGTATAATTATTATACCCACGTGGTCCACTACAAAACATTTATAGAACATTTTGATTGAATTTTAGATTTTCCCGTCGATTGATTGGACCGAAGTGTTCGGTCTCAGATTGTGATATGTCGGCTTCTTGGGCAGATGCTTCGACGATGTCTGGGAATTTAATTGGAAGTTAATTGGTGGAATCCATGATAAGGCACATTTCGTCCTATTTGGGACTCGTCAGCTGGATGTACCTGCATTTCCCAGTGAGTGATGATGTTTCCACGGAGGCTCGGACACAGTCCTCATAGTTGCAAACGCCCAAGCGTTGTCCACTAGTCAGGAGGAAATGCGCATCCTAGATTCCACTGCTAGTCACCATCCACCAATTAAATTTATGGGACATCACGGATTGATTGGATGTTTTTTTTATTGTCTGTCTGTGCAAGATGGGTTGACTTACAAAGCTTCCATAGTCACTTTTATACAGCAATCTTCTTCAGCGTTGAAGTGATCTTTCACAATTCTTCATGGATGAAAGTGTATCCAATTGTCAGTTTGCAATAAAGCATACAAGTTACCATTCTTAGGTCGTTGGATTCCATACAACCTAGTGGTTGTTATTAAAAATGGACACTTTTCTCGGCTAGTAGGTAACTTGAAAGTCTTGGATTTAGTAAATAACCTGGCGGAATCCAGAAACTAACATAGGAAACAACTTTCCTGTGGTTCCTCCTCGTTGATTTTTCTATGATTGTCTAATCCATTTAATTTTTTTGGTTATGACGTAATTTTATGTTACAGGAGTGTTCTTTCTCTTTACGCATTTTTATTCAAAAGTTCACAAGTTTGATGAACTCAACATTTTGACAACGCTTACATCATACGAAAAATAAAATCAGTATTGAAAATGGCTAAGTAATCACACACACACACATTTTATTGAAGTTGTAATGAACTTCCGTTGAATACGAAAAGGAAGTTGTTTTTACATTCATAAATATTAGTAATCTATCACATTTAGTCGCCGGAGATGAAGTTTCACACATATAGAGCTTTGTAGTTTCAGCCGCAGTGGTGTTTATTTTTATGTGGCGGGTGTTACTGTGTAGTCAAACTGATCAGGTTTGATTAACGTTGGGCTTGGTTTGGTTGGCAGGTTGACTCACTGGTCCATTTCTGTGGGGCTATGAGTGTTACTAGCCGGCTATAGTGGAACTCTACTGTGTGTGTGTGTGTCAGAGACGACGGGTTTGCATATGCACCCTGTCCTTCAGGCGTGGTTGAGTCTGGTCGACTTGTTGCTAGTTTCAGCTGGTCAATTGATGGCTTGATTGTGTTCATTTGGTAGTAGCGTGTGCGTGTCTTAGTTTGCGCCAATAGTCTGTGGTGTTGTTTTGCTCATAAATTCCTTCGAGCCTCATAGGTACTTTCTTCAGAGAGTTTACTTTTATAATTAAGAATTATTTTAAATCCCCTGTTTACCGGTCTCATTAACTGTTTAGTGATGTTTAGGAGTCTGTCGGCCAGGGATCGAACTCCGTATCAGCTGGGGTCCCAGTGGCTCAATGGTCTACGAGCTCGCCTTGTAACCAGAAGGTCCTGGCTTCGAATCCCGGTGGGTGCGTACTGATGAAGAGTCCCAAACTAGGACGAAACAGCTGTCCAGTACTCCCTGGTTTTGTGCGTCGGTGGCACAGTGGTTAGGACTCTCGCCAACCAAGCACATGGTCCGGGGTTCGAGGCCTCGCCGGTGCACATCTGATATCTATGGTCGGCCTGCAAAATTTGGGCTACCGATATCCACGCTGAAAATTCCATACTTGTACCAAAAATACAGTGTGGAATCAAGCTGTAATCAAAATAAAAAATAAATCAGCTGGGGTGTGTGGTTGGCGAGCATTCTAGCTCTGAATCCCACCGATGCTGTTTTCTTCCTTTGCCATTAGAAAATTTGTAAATAGCAAGAGTATACTTATCACTTTAATAATTCTTATAATGACAGCACTTGTGAAGGACTAAGTACACACTCCAGTAGGATATTTTTTAGACGTGCATCCATCTACCAATGTGGCTGTCAAAAAAGGAGAAATTATAAACGAGTCAATAGGTAAATATTCTTGAGAACTATGTTCTTATACAAATCGTTCTGTATCAATTGAGAAAGTCCTTCACAAACTGATATATATATATATATGACAACGGCACATGTTAAGTGATCTACAACGGAAAACTCAGCAAGGCGTTTGGAGTAAACACAGGAGTCAGACAAGGGTGCTGGCTTATTATCACCAATCAATGATATTCCTAATTGTGGTGGACTTACTGGAAGGCGTGACATCCGCTTATCAACCAAGGGACGTGTGTACTGCTCAGCAGTTCGTTCCGTCCTTCTCTATGGCTCTGAAACATGGCCAATACGAGTTGAAGACATGAAAAGGTTGACTGCTTTCGATCATAGATGTCTGCAATCTCTGTCTCACGTTAGGTGGTTTAACAAGGTAAGTAATGCTGACGTTAGGCGTAGAGTGTTGGGCAAAGAGGGAAAATCAATCGACGAGGCTATAAAGTTACACAGATTGAGATGGCTAGGTCACGTGGTGCGCATGCCTAACCACCGCCTCCCCCGACGACGGGCATTACTAGCTGATATAGGTGTAGGTTGGAAAAGAGCCAGTGGTGGCCAAACAAAAACATGGCCTCATCAATCCATGAAATCCTTGACAGTTAAACTGAGTCAGGTAGGGAGAGGCAGACTCCCGGGTTGGGGCCCTCGGGACTCTAGGAATCAATGGCTGGAGACAATAGGTGAAATGGCTCAAAATCGTTGTCAATGGTCAGCGAAGATGTATTCAGTCTCTGTAATCTTTCATATTCCTTTCTACCATTACCCATTCTGTTTCACTCGTATACTTGTCAGACTGTATTGATTCTCTTCACTTATCTTCTTGTCTACTTTTGTGTGCTATTTGGAACGTGGCAACTCGAACTGGTGCACTTCGGTGCCAAGTTCTATGTTGAATCCAGACAGACAGAGACAGAGGACTGACTGGATTATGAGTCAGACAGTGAGAAACGAGAAGACAGGGATATC
This sequence comes from Trichobilharzia regenti, assembly GCA_944472135.2. NCBI lineage: Eukaryota > Metazoa > Platyhelminthes > Trematoda > Strigeidida > Schistosomatidae > Trichobilharzia > Trichobilharzia regenti. The sequence goes on along the minus strand of OX235267.1, from coordinate 7,586,086 downwards.
CTGGACCGACGTGAAGAAACTAGAAGACCTGGATTTCGCGCTTGGATGATTTATGTTTGATGTCACACAAAATCGAGGACCTACAATCGAAAACCGACAAACTGATCGAAGAAGCAGCCGGCGAAGACAGGACTCCAGGTGAACATAGACAAGACGGAGGTTATGAAAATAATCAGCCAACAACAGCAGCAACATCCAGCGCCAATCACCATCTAGGGAGCATACTTGTCAAGCAACACCACCACTCCTACCGAAACTTCAAAAACTGTAGAGCCTGAAGCCCCATGTTCCACCACTGGGAACGTAAAGGTATAAAATGATAATAAAAACTAAAAACGAGGCTTTAAATAACCTGAACAAGACGAAATATAATCTCAACAGTTTTCCACTACTGCTGCTATTTTTGGGAAACATACTTTAATAAATGACGATAGATTGTTTTCCGATCAACTATATGTCCAGATGTAGGCAATTTTACAGGATCTTCCATAATATAACCCATAATAGGATCAATATAGTCATCTGGTGCATCATCAACATCTAATTCATCTTCAGTCTTGATAACATTTTCAGCCTAAAAAAGACACAAAAAATAATAAAATAGAAAACATAAAGTAGCAAGAGAGGAACAAAGTTTATTCACCCAGTTCTATTCTATCTCATCTATTGTGGATAAAGAACACAAAAAAATTGATGTAAATAAGGCGGCTTTCACAGGTGTATTCTACCGTACACACCGCCAACAAATTTTTAATTTTAAATCAACAATTCGTCCATTACATATAGTACTTAGGTTGGCTAAGGTTGGAATTCACCTTAATGAAGCAGTGTAACTTATGCATCCAAAAAAGAAATTGGTTGGTTCAGACACTTTACTTACCCCTTACCCGCCCTTAGTCATCAAGGTTTCAAATGAAAATTCTCTCCTTAATTCTATTTGATATTCTATTTTTAATATAACATTTTATGCTTATTGTAACTTATGCATCTCTTTATCTAAGTATTGGGTTTGTAGAGATTTTGTTTGATATTGGTTACACAAGATCTCACATCATGAGCTGATATTGATTGGAGAACCATCGGAAGCCTGAGAGTATTGAACATCTGTTCCGCCCTAGTTTGGGACTCTTCAACAGTAAGCATCCACCGCGTCACAGTTCGAACTCAGGACATCCTTGGTTATAAGAGGACCCTCGTAGACCATTAAACAATTAGGACTCGATCGATCCAATGACCAGGCAATAAATTCCAACTTCTGCCCAATTCACGACATAGTGCAGCATCTTTCTTGGATTGTATTTCCATTGAGCTTAAAAAATCGTTATTATTTAAACGAAACACCAACAGTGTTAATGTGACGATTATTATAGAGTATTAAGTGTATATTTATTATTTATTTAAAGGCAGAAAAAAAACTTGGTACAATATATGGCACCAAGAAAGATGCGCCACGCATTATTCATCTGTTGTGTGAGTGGGCTGAGATACTGCCCGGGCGCCCAGCCCAGACCGAAGCAGGTGGTTTTATTAAGGGATCATCGCCACCCCCCCCCTTGAGCCTTTGACTTGGAGTCTAAACCACAAGGCAGCGGAGCAGCATTCCCATGGTTTTCGGTGACCCACATGGGTTCATACGTCATTTGATCCGATTGGATACTGAAGCCCATGTACCCCACATGGTAACTGCTTTTAGTCTAACCGCTATCCTCCCCAAGCAACCTTCCTAACATGGTAGGACATGCAGGGACATGAGTCCCAGTCAGTTTAGCTTGTTGGGTCACTGTGGTATTCAAGCCCGATCACCACCACGGCAAGGTAGCAGTTGTCGGCCGGGAGTATTCTGTGTATATAAAAACAGATTTAATTGTGGGACAGGAAGTGGAAATTATCGAAAGAATAGTCTTTGCTCAGATTTCCTACTGTCTTCTATATGCTTGAATGAATGTTTTTTTGGCTAAATTAAGTATAGTGGATACAGATTGTACAACATATTGGTAAAAAAAAATACGGGTACTTTTGTTACATCAATGTGCATACTTCACAACAATTTATATATTATATGAGCCGTTGTCTACATGTTTAATTTTTTCGAACACTTCTCACCCTACAAGTTATTATTAGCTGGGTTAGCTAGCATGCTTGAATACAGTCACGCTGAGTTTATGTTTATATGTATATATTCCTTGTGGGAGCGTCCCTCAGTGAGTGAGGGAGTGAGTGAATGGTTCATGGGTTCGAACCCAGCTCCGCGCCTACAGAGGTTTGAATAATCAGGAGCCAAGGTAAAGTATCATAGCTGTAGTCATGATCTGTCAGAAGTCGACCTTTCAATAACCAACCAGATTTAGAGAACGATATGAAAGATCATTCCAAATCAAATCATGCCTGCCTTTGGGGGGATTTGGCGACGGCATTCTACTTATTCCATAAGTAATTTTCCTCTAAATCTATACTGTTAGGAAGGCTTATGGTTTTTTTTCAGGATTAATGCTTAATATCTCGGGTTAAGTTTAGGAATTGGTTTAAAGTTAGGACTAGGAGTTAAGAGTAGGTTAAGGAACACTGTCAGAAATATTAATCGATCTCAAAGTACTATGATCTACAGTTACCTGAATGAATGCATCTGTCGCGCATGGTATATGATTTCTCTACAGATCACCCACTGTTGTGACTGAGAGATATTCTTACAATACATAAGTGATAATTATCCAGTGTAATGTCGTGTTTGCAATGTCTTTTAATGTACCATTCAACGATTATGCAACTTTTTTGCATTTGAATTCTGATTGGTCATTCAAGGTCACCGATCAGATACAATCACTCAATGATGGCGCCGCCAATTCATTCAGCCTTTGTCTGATTTAATTCATGAATAATTCCCATTCGAACATCGGTAGACAAAAGACAAGTAGTTCGAATGGGAATTATTCATGAATTAAAAAGTAGCAAAGACCCATCGACAGTCAAGGAACTCAATAGGTTTCTACGGTACTCTGTCAAACTTGCGATAGTGAAAGCGAAAACTACTTTGTCTGATTTGTCAGTCATATCCAATAAAACTCTATTATTCCCCCCCCCCATATTACTATTGGTTTTTTCCCTCACATTTGTGTTTATTATCTATCTTTTGATGAACCTCTGTTTATTGTCTCTTTCTTTGGTTGGTTGGTGTGTGTGTGTGATGAATGAAGAGCGGCAAGTGGAACTGATGTACATGTGTGCAAAGTTCTATGTTGAAACGAGTCAGTCAGTCAGTCAGTCAATGAGTCATTTCTGTGAAAAGAGTTCCATGTAGAAACATTCAGTTGATTGGTCGGTCAGTTCAGTATTTCTTTTTCTCTATTCCTTTACGTTCCCATTGGTAGAACACAAGGCGGCGGCTTCAGGCTAGAGGCTTGAAGTTTCTGTAGCAGTGGAGCGTTTTATTTTTGCGGAATGAGGTTTGCTAGCTAGCCTCATGCCTAGCCAACCTTCCCTCTTTACCAATGTTACTACTGGCCTGACAAGGTTTAGGAGTGAGTCCAGTGGCCGAGGGATCGAACCCCGTACCACATAGGGCGTGGTTGGCAAGCATTCTACCACTGTGCCACCAACGCACACCTAAATAAACAACACACTTAAACTAAGAAAACATGTTTGTATTACTTTTTAATAGAAAATAATAATAATAATAATGGAAACACAGATTATATACCTTAATTAACTGAACAGCTTCATTGAATTTATTGCATAAATCTATAGGTGCAGCAATTCTGTCTAATACACGACAGGCTTGATCTAACAGATCCGGTGTAAATGATCTTTCATCACTGACTACAGCTCGACGAAATGCTTGAGATGGAGACGGTGATGATGATGATGATGATGATAAATTATTCTCTAATTGATTTATAGAAAAAAGAGAATTGTATAATAGAAGTTATTATTCTTGCTTTTTTTTGATAATATATGTATTTAGAAAAAGACAAAATTTTGGAAAACAGAAAACCACAAGTGTGATAATGTTTATGAAGCTCGGGAAGTCATGGTTCTAGGTCCCAAGTAGAAGACAAGGCTTAAACAACAGCACATCTCCGCCTTGTCCTATTCTCTCCGCTATCCTCTTTAGCTGGCTAGGCCCACGATTCCCCAGAGTGTGTCTCATCTCCTCCATGTCACTCTCTCTCTCTCTCACTGATGCTCGACTCGTCGTTCTCTCATTGGTGTTCCACTGGTGAGATGGCCTCAAGCGTATGTAGTGTCATTCGACAGTCTCCTCAACGCATGCCCAATTGATCTCCACTTCCTTCTGCATTTTTTGGCGGTTGAACAATCGGCTATTAGTTGGTTTGTTCCTAGAGTTTCTCACTGAGAAAATCTTCTCGCTGACCAGTTACTTGATCTTCAAAATATGGAGTCATCGAAGGCGGAAGCTGTTGATAAAAGTCTGAAGAGTGACACCTGTTGTAAATGCTTTTCTTGACTCACAATGGCAGTGCAAGTTTCTGACCCATATGGAATAACTGATTGACTGACTGACTGACTGACTGACCTCACATTTGTGTTGAAAATCGGAATTTTGATTGTTTATGCCGGTTGAGTGTAGATTTCCAGAGTGATTTCACCGTGATGAAGGTCTACCTTTCTGAATAGCCTTACCGATCCTCTCTGGTTTTAACATGCCCGTGTAGATGCCTAGCCAGATAAGTGGAGCAAGAGACATCTTCCAAATTTCTCTCACTGATGGTGATTGGCGTCCGTCTTCTCTATGTTTAACCAGATGTCCTGTCTTCGCTGCACTGTTTCTTCTGCTAACTTGTTAGTTTTCACCTGGAAGTCTTCGAGTTTGTGTGACATTAAACATAAGTAGTCATCCAAGGGCGAAATCCAGATCTTCTAGGTATATGGGTAAATTAAACTATGAGGGTTCAAGTGAATGAACACACACTAATGACCTCCAATCATCTAATAACAACAGTTCAGAGTGCACGGTGATAGTCAGCCCCCCCCCCTATTACAAACTCGGCTGCTGACAGAATTCAGTCTACACCAAACAAAGGACTAGAACGCATTTGACACTAATTGCTTACTGCTAACTAGTGTCCAATCAAAGTTAAAATCTATTAGTTTGTGACATTAGTTTTGTATTCAAATGTAATGCCTATTCCATTGTAATAATGTGACTTACAGGTCGCCTTAAGTGTACTCAACTATCAGTCAGACAAAACAGGTTTCAGGATCCCAATCCCCACTTCAACTATCATCAGTTTTACCACACAGTACGTGTGGCAAACAAAGAATCTGCTCCACCATGTAACTTACTTTCATCATAAAAAAGTCATCCAAAGTTTCGCTACGGGACTTCATCATGAGCTGACACTGGTTAGAGAACCATTGGAAAACCTGGGAGTACTGGACAGCTGTTTCGTCCTAGTTTGGGACTCTTCAACAGTGCGCATCCACCGCCACAGTTCGAACCCAAAACTTTCTGGTTACAAGACGAGCTAGCTCGTAGAACATTGAGCCAATCGGACCCGGTTCAATGGCCCATGAATTCTAACTTTGGTGCGTACTGATGAAGAGTCCCAAGCTAGGACGAAACAACTGTCCAATGGTTCTGTAATCAATGTCAGCTCATGATGAAATCCTGTAACCAATCAATCAACTCCCTACAAACCAATACTTGATTATCCAAGCTTTATTACAACATTGTGTCTCAGTAATTTCTTCGCAAAACAAACTTAACAAGGAATATACACACACGAAAATAGCATGTACATAAATATGCATTAAAATGACGTAAAGTTTTAAAAAAAACTTTTTTACCCATTTTTATTTCTGTTTTCCCACAAGAATCAGATCCTCTTGCTAGTGTTTGATAAATTCCACAAATCTCTAACACCATTACATCAGGTTTAAAACCATAGGCAGCTTTATCGCGTACAGTTAGGTCACGTTGTTTCGGTCCAACCTATGAGAATAATGAGAGAGGACAATAACAAAACATATGAAATAAGAATAAATATATAACAATATAGGAAAGTGGTATGTAATTAGCATGGATCAAGAGTTGATATCAGTAGTTAGAAAACCATTAGACAGGCAGCTGTTTCACCAGTCAACTGTGAGACTACTCAGAAGTACACAACTTACTCCCCATTCCTAGGGTTCGCACCCAGGACCTCCCGATTATGAAGTAAACCTATGCACAATTCAGCTAATGGGACCATCAATCCAATGGTCCATGAATTCTAACTTCTGCTAATTCGTGATATATATATATATATATATATATATATATATATCGTAACCGCCAGTGAATGTGACGGTGAGTCACTTGACTTACTTGACTTGCTGGACACCCCCCTATATGGGAATGTGGTAAAATTAGGAAATATATGGAAACACTTCTGGATTCTGCATATCATCCTAAGAATATTACAGGATGGATAACAAACTGACATCTGTTAGAGAACCATTGGAAAACCAGCACTCAAGTACTGAACAGTCAGTTGTTTCGTCAGCCTAGTTTGGGACTCTTCAACAGTACACACCCAATGGTGTTTGAACCCACGAATTTCCTATTACAAGGAGACCTCGTAGACTATTCTCAACCACTGAGAGTCGATCCAATGACTAGCCCATAAATTGAAACTTCTATCAATTCGTGATATATGTGTATTAAGCGCAACCGCCAGTCAATCTCATATCTGGTGTGTAACTGTCCTCATTGTGCGTCGGTGGAATAGAGGTTAGGACGATCGCCAACCATGCGCATGGTCCGGAGTTCGATCCCCGGCCACTGGACGCACTCCTTTACCTCGCTAAGCCAGAAATAATGCTGGTAAAGAGGAAAGGTTGGGCATGAGGCTAGCAACCCCATCCTGTAAAATAAACACTGCTACAGAAACTTCAAGCCACTAGCTTGAAGCCCTATGTTCCACTGGGGAACGTGAAGGAAAGAAAAGAAAAATTGTCCTCATGTCTGACTTGGTGGATCCCAACGGTTGGTTATGACTTCTCACTAGAATCCTAGGGAACATCCTGTATAGGAAGAGTCGCTAGTGAGCATCATATTAATAATTGTCAATAAGAATACTAATGTCTTGTCTGAAAATTGATTTTATCAACTTAAGTTATCATGTTTGCTGGTATATTTACAACAAATCATTTTCTAAAAAATGACAAGTCAAAAAGTACAAAGCAAGCAGATATATAATACCACTCAATAAAAGCATGTAATTGATCTGGAAATCTCTTCATCAGAAGTCTGTGTTTCACAATGTTGACATATTTATTTGGATATTTCGACTGGTTTTGTAGCGTCGGTGATTCAGCAACGCCTCACGTGGTTCGGCGTTCGCTTGCCGACCGGTGCACCCCTAGAGCTCGTTAAGTCGCCGGTAGTAAGGCCGGTAGCGAAGAAAGTTAGGCGTGAAGCTAATATCCCCTACCTCATGAAAAAAACGCCAGTACTACTGAAACTTCACTAGGGAGCTATACCCGATCAAGACTTCGTACTAGTCGGCACTCACCAATCAGTCAGCAAGGGGTATCTGCGCTCCCGCCAAATGCAAGATGACGTTACAGGACTGGACTGCAGCAACTCCTAGATTAGAAATAGGAAGTGAAGTGGTAGAGCACGTTGACCGCTTCACTTATTTGGGAAGTAGCATCAGCCAGTGCCAACGGGCTGATCTCTGACGAAATCTCAGCACGAATACAAGGGGCTCGTTTCGCACTTGTTAGTTTACGCCGACTCTGGCGTAGACGAGATGTTCGACTATCGACCAAAGGGCGGGTGTACTGCTCATCAGTCCGCTCCGTCCTCCTTTATGGCTGTCTGTGAGACCTGGCCACTCAGAGTGGAAGACATGAAAAGACCGGCTAGCTGTCTTTGATCATAGGTGCCTGCGTTCTATTTCCCGTGTAAAGTGGCATAATAAAGTGAGCAACATTGAGGTTAGGCGTAGAGTTCTAGGTAAACAGGGGAAATCGATCGACGAAGTCGTGAAGCTACAGAGACTGAGATGGTTAGGACATGTGTTACGTATGCCAAGCCATCGCCTCCCTCGACGAGCAATGTTAGCGGATATAGGGTCAGGCTGGAAAAAAGCTAGCAGCGGTCAAACAAAAACATGGCATCAGTCAATGAAATCCACAACAGTTAGTCTAAGCCACGTAGGAAGGTGTAGACTTCCAGGCTGGGGTCCTCGGGACGGCAAAAATCTATGGTCGGAAACAATTGGTGACATGGCTCAAACTCATCGTTCTCAGTGGCTGGTGCAGATGCATCCACTCCTTGTGACTTATGATCTCCAATGAAACTGTTTTGTTTTTCTTTATTACTCCTTTGTCTCACACCTCTGCTCACTGTTTCTATTATGCTTTTCTTGTACTTTCTTCTCTTGCTTCGCGTGCTACACAGAGTGTGGCGACTTGAACTTCCGCACATTTGTGCAAAGTTCTATGTCGAAAACAGACAGACAGAGAAGGGGTATCTGCAACCACGTTGAAAGAACTCATATATGTCCCTTCTGAGATTCAAACTCATGTCATTAACCAGTGAGATCTGCAGTCGCAGTCAGAGACGTAACCACTGAGTTATACGGGGTCGCGACTGACCTCCTGTAGGACTTTATTGGGTACTTTGATTGGACACTAATAACTATTGCGATGTGTCTCTAATCCTTTCTTTGCTGCTGACTGAATTCTATCAGTCAGGTTTGCAACGTGGATAGCACAATGGTTGTCAGTAGGCTGATACAATTATATTATCGTTTTATGGAGAATTTAAATTCAAGTTCATTTCATATTAAAACGTGTGTTGACGAAGGATAACGTAAACTCCACAATTAAATCAACCAACACTAATAGACGACTAAAATTTGGTAATCATAATTGATCACGGATTGAAGTCAGTTAGAGAAGCATTGAAAACCAGCCGGGGAGTATTGGACAGCTGCTGTTTCATTCTAGTTTTGGGAATCATCGGCAGTACGCACCCACTGGGGTTCGAACCCAGGAACTTATGGTTACAAGGCAAGCTCGTCGCGCTAAATCAAGAATTGGTAGACGTTAGAACTCATGAGTCATTGAATCGGGTCCCAGTGGCTGAATGGTATACGAGCCAGCTTGCCTTGTAACCGGAAGGTCCTGGATTCAAACCCCAGTGGTTGCGTACTACCGACGATTCCCAAAGTAGGATGAAACAGCAGCTGTCCAGTACTCCTGGGTTTTCAATGGTTCTCCAACTGATATCAATCCGTGATCAACTAGTAAAAAAACAAAACTAACCCTTACAAACCAAACTATAGAAAAATAATAACTGGAGAAATTTATTTTTAAGAACGTAATAATCACACACACACATACACACTAACAACTTACAAGCCGTGTCAAGAAATAATTTAGCATACAAGCAACTCGATCAACCAATACAGGATGTGTAATCAACTGTGAACACAGAGTTACTACTCGACGTAGTGCCGCTATTGTATCCAATCCAAGCATTATATGATGTCGGGCTAATCGACCTGTATGCGCAAATAATGCCTCTTCTGAAGACGATGCTAGTCTAGAAATAAAGTTAGGAAAGAAGAAAATAAAATGAAGGGGGGAGGGAGAACAATAATGAGAAATAACAGAAGATGACAATAACATCACTCACTTGCTGTTCAATAGTATTAATAATAATAATGTGTGCGCGAATTTATCATAAAGATGTGAACAACATATTGCTAATTTTCAAGTATTGGTTTTGTAGGGATTTTGTTTGATTGCATGAAGGATTTCACCATGAGCTTACATCAGTCAGAGAACTACTGAAGAGTCCCAAACTAGGACGAAACAGCTGTCCAGTACTCATGTGGTTCTCTAACTGACATCATGATGAAATCCTCCATGCATTCAATATATTACTAGTTGAAAATGTTATACTTTGAGAACACATTAACAACAAACATATTTCCATGGCGAAAGAGCTCTTTTTATCTCACGGCTATTCTTCAGCTGTTTACAAACTAAATGCAAAAATGACAGTGAGTGAAAGCATAGATAGGCTGTACGGATTATAACTACGTAAGATGTTCACACAGTTAGCCTTCTTAACTGATGAATTCAGTCTTATGGACTAATCATTTACTTTTCATTGGACAATTTGAATTGGTTGAAGATTTAACTCAAAATTCAATGCACTGATTACAGGATTTCATCATGAGATGACATTGGTTAGAGAACCATTGGAAAATCAACACTCGAGTATTGGACAAATGTTTCGTCCTATTTTGGGACTCTCCAACAGTCCGCACATACCGTCACAGTTCGAACTCATAACCTCCTGGTTACAAGGCAAGATCGTAGACCATTAAGAATCTGGGATCCTCAAGGGCCCATGAATCCTAATTTGCGCCATTTAGTCCGGCGGCCCGACCTGCTGTATGACACTGGTCACGACTTCCCCAGGTAACTGCCTACCTGAATAGAGCCAGTCGCTAGTGAGCATCTCATTTATATTCAAGGATTGATTTGAAGGGCGGGTGTGTACCATTGAAGAGTCCCGAACCAGGCTGAGGAAACAAGTAGCTATTCAGTGGTCGAGTGCTGGTTTACCAATGAATATCTAACCGATATCAACTCATGATGAAGTCCTGTGACCAATCAATCAAATCTCTACAAACCAATACTTGGATGTCAAAACACTGAGACTGTGCATTACTTCGGTTCTGGAGGATCGCATTTACTTTTGAAGCCATTTTAGAAATTTACTCTGAATATATTCGTATTTGCAGAGAGATTGATGAGTCCTCCCTGTGTTTGTGTGTGTTCACCTTATTCACCCACCTCAATTTTAAATCAAATGAGTAAAATTCGGAATAGCGCATCATTTACGTGTGTAGAAAAGAAGGGTAATTGTTTATCTTTCCTAGATATATTGCTTAGTCGACGGCTTGATGGATCACTAAAAAGATCTGTTTATAGAAAACCTACATGGACATGACAGTATCTTAAATTATCACCGTCTCTGCCCTATTCATTACAAAAATGACTTAGTGAGGTGCCTCACTTCAGTAGAATCCAACGAATAATGCACCGAAGACACACTTCATGATGATGAGGAGGAGGAGGAGGAAAGAAAACTGACACAAACGCTAGTTGATAAGGAGATATAGAGTGTACAGTGGAACACCAAGACCTGCTTTCCAACTCTACAACAGTTGAACACTGTAGTTAAAAAGACTTTTTATGCAGCTAACATCAGATAAGTTGAGGATGGAAAACGCATACATCTAATCTAAGTCGTTAGATCATATGAAAAATGATGTCACATCCTCCCAGTGTATCTACCAATTTAAATGTACGTGTGGACACACATACACAGGAAGGAGGGATTCATCGATCTCTGTAAGTAAGAGCTTCAGAGAAGCAAATGGAATCTCCAGAACTCATTAATGGTAAGCAATAATTATAATAATGTGTTATGCAAGTATTGGTTTGTAGCAATTTGGATTGATTGGTTACAAGATTTCCTCAGGAGCTGCCATTGGTTAGAGAACCATTGGAAAACCAGCACTGGAGTACTGGAAAGCTGTTTCGTCCTAGTTTGCGATTCTTAATGGGCCGTTGGATCGTGTCCCAGAGACTTAATGGTCTACGAGCTCTCCCCGTAACCAGAAAGTCCTGGGTTCGAACCCCGGTGGTTGTGTACTGTTACAGTCCCAAACTAGGACGAAACAGCCGCCTGGCGGTACTTCCAGGTCTTCCAATGGTTCTCTAACCAATGTCACCTCATGATGAAATCTTGCAACCAATAATAATATGAATTGTGCTTTCTCCTCTCAAAAAAAAAACAGGTTAAGAAAATCCTCCTTGAAAATGGCTATCCAGAAAGATTTATCACAAAACCAATGAAACCCAGACCAGAGAAGCCGCCCACACACAGTGCTCCAAAAAGACTCCTCTACATGAACTTACAGTACAATGGAGACCAATCTACAGAAATACTAAGAAATCGGCTCTCCCGTTCATTGAAGAAAACCTTCTCTGCAGCTGAATTACGACTAACGTTCTCCACGAGACCAATGATTCGTATGAACGTGAAGGATAAGCTACCGCTGTTGGCCTCATCTATGTGCATCTACCAATTCACCTGCTCGTGTGGAGCCAGGTATATCGGCAGTACTCAGCGTTCGCTAGCCAAACGCGTCAACGAACATTTACCTTCATGGTTTTATAAAGGAGAAAACCGATGCCCTCGCAACTCGATCCTTGAACATTTGATCGACTCTGGACACCAAGTCAAACCAGAAATAAACTTCAAAGTTATCTACAGAATACAAGGCAATCTTGCTAAAAGTGTACGGATCAAACTTCTCCACATCGCAGAAGCAATGGCAATTCATCTGCTAAATCCTGAACTCTGCATACAAAAGAAATTCGTTCATTAATTAAATCTACAATAGACGTAATCTTTCTTAACTTCAGTCTTACTAATTGTATTATTTTGTCTTTTTCATTTTATTTTATCATTTTATTATTTCACATCTTCATTTATATTATTCTCTACCCCACCCTTTTGTAATCTCTACCCTCATTAACAATGTTGCTAACTTGACCCACGTCCAATTTCTAGTCAACTATGTTACATCACTCGATTAACCTACTTATTTTCAACTGTATTATTTATTATATATATATATATATTCCTATGACAAGTCCGTGTGTGATCAAACTGTATTATTCTCTAACCCCACCCTTATTTAATTTTAACCACCACTCATTAACACTGTTGCCAACCTGACCTACTCTGAATTCTACTCAACTGTATTACGTCATCCAATTCACTTATTCAATTCTGAACAAGGCATTAAGAAGACAAATTTCGCGAGATGATATCATTTCGTAGTTTCTTTACAACCGCTTTACAACTAACATGGTTAACAATGATAAAATAAAGTTCATGAAATTTACTCAGTTAAATAAAAACAAAAGTACATACTAATGACCAATCATATTAAGAAAGGTCATGCATGTACATGTACATTCAGTTTTATTAGCTAATGGTTATCCGGAGAGCTTTATCACTTGTCACAGCAAAGAAAAACCACATCTCGAAAAGACAGCTTCTGTACCAAAGAAAGCCATCTTTATTAATCTACCATTCAAGGGCGACCAGATTATGCAGTTGACAGCTAACTCAAAGACTTCATCAGCCATCAAACACACATTCTACGCCGCATCTCTTTTTCTCACTTGCCGAACATTTTCGATCCCTGTTCCTACGATTAAAGGACGAAATTCTGTTGAATCTACTTCAAACTGTATCTACAAGTTCACCTGCACTTGCTGCGGTGACACCTATATAGGTAGAACCAACATAATGTTCCAATGTCGTCGAAAAGAACATATTCCAAAATGGCTACTAAATCATATCGAAAATCCTAACGCGATTAATCTTAGTAGAAATCCAGCATCATCCATTGCATTTACATTTATAAAAAAATTCAAAAAAGAGAAATTAGTTCCAAGTGTGTGTGTGTGTGTATGTGTTCATAACTTTATGAAGGAACAAGAACTAGAACTGTCATATTCCAGATAAAGTTTACCTTAAAAACTGTGTTTTATTGAGAGAAAACTAAACTCCACAGAAGCTTATCCATCAGTATTCATTCGAGTTATTTGATAGAGCCTTAAAAATTCATTATGGGTAAATTTTGTTTTGATAAAGTCTCACAGTTTTATACAGTAATGTTTACTGAATTAGCTGCGATGTTAGATTGTAAAATAAAACGAATAGAAGAAGGTAAACTACACACTAGTGTGTACAAGAAACCAACTCATTCTAGTAAATATTTAGACTTTAATTCATCTCATCCGTTAACTGTTAAGGCAGCATTAATTAAGTGTCTAACAAACCGAGCAGTAGCACTGAGTAACACAAAAAAACCTAAATGATGAAATAAAACAGATAGAAGAGGCGTCGGTTGGTGTTAAATAACTAACAGGCCTCTAAAATTCATTAGGAAGATCGAAACAGGCCAAAATCAAAATAATTGTGAAACTAGTAATAATAACATAAATAAGAGAAAACTTCATCAATTGTCACGGTAAGGATAGACCACATCTCGAAAAGACAGCTTCTGTACCAAAGAAAGCTATCTTTTTGAACAATGCAAGAACTACAGTTTTAGCAGAATAAAATGGTACCATCTTTTATTTCGTTGCCTTCTCGTCAGCTGCTTACATGGCAAAGACATTATTAAATATATCTACAACAACAATTTTAACATACTTGCACAGAGTTCAGTTTAAACAAAAAAATCAATCGATCAATATACCCATACACTAAAAATATATACATATATAAATATGCAATATTAACCACTATTCCGAACAATAATAATCAAACACAATGGAAACTTTTAGCATTTCACATTCGGGGAAAGAGAGATGAAATTATCCAGTTACCAGGGCAAAGAAAGGCTGATAACCGCTTCTTTCTGGACGCATAAATCAGGTTTCATGCGCTTGATGGAAATGGCTTCAGCAAACTTAAGGAGAATTGAGCTATTTTGCTTATTGATAATTTTGAACGACTTTTCAACGTCCACCTCATGACCCGTGTCGAGAAGGTGCCTGGTGATGGCACTATTTAAAGCATTTGTTCCCTTTAGACGTAAGCTTTTTGGTACATGTTCAGAAAATCGTAGATATGCCCTTCTTTCTGTCCTTCCAATGTAACTGCTCCCGCAGATACTGGATAATTTCACCTCTCTTTCCTCCGAATGTGAAATGCTAAAAGTTTCCATTGTGTTTGATTATTATTGTTCGGAATAGTGGTTAATATTGCATATTTATATATGTATATATTTTTAGTGTATGGGTATATTGATCGATTGATTTTTGTTTAAACTGAACTCTGTGCAAGTATGTTAAAATTGTTGTTGTAGATATATTTAATAATGTCTTTGCCATGTAAGCAGCTGACGAGAAGGCAACGAAATAAAAGATGGTACCATTTTATTCTGCTAAAACTGCAGTTCTTGCATTGTTCAAATTCATTAAGGGGAATAAATGTATGAAAGCTATCTTTATTAACCTACCATTCAAGGGCGACCAGATTATGCAGTTGACAGCTAACTCAAAGACTTCAATCAGCCATCAAACGCACATTCTACGCCGCATCTCTTTTTCTCACTTGCCGAACATTTTCGATCCCTGTTCCTACGATTAAAGGACGAAATTCTGTTGAATCTACTTCAAACTGTATCTACAAGTTCACCTGCACTTGCTGCGGTGACACCTATATAGGTAGAACCAACATAATGTTCCAATGTCGTCGAAAAGAACATATTCCAAAATGGCTACTAAATCATATCGAAAATCCTAACGCGATTAATCTTAATAGAAATCCAGCATCATCCATTGCAAAACACTTATTAATGTCTGGTCACAAAATCAATCAATATTAATGACTGTTTCACAATTATTTCACATAACTCTAATTCAAGGTTGGTATTGAAGGTGATGGAAGCACTTTGGGGGATTAATCACATACAGCCTAAACTGTGTGTACAAAAATCAATAGACTTCAATCTTCGCCTACCCTGGACTGCATGACCTATCTTAATATGATTGGTCATTAGTATGTACTTTTGTTTTTATTTAACTGAGTAAATTTCATGAACTTTATTTTATCATTGTTAACCATGTTAGTTGTAAAGCGGTTGTAAAGAAACTACGAAATGAAGATATCATCTCGCGAAATTTGTCTTCTTAATGCCTTGTTCAAATTTATCAAAGGGACTAATTGTTTTAATTTAATCAATTCTATTTTATTTTCTATCTTAACGTTTGTCTCCAAGCCAAATAATACTTACATTACATAATTATCTAAACTTTATAAATCTAATGTACACACACACAAACAAATTTGTATATATATGCGATTGTACAGCTCAGTGAATGAATTCGCCGAAAAGTCTCTTCGCTGAACGCCTTCTTTTCTTTTATATGACTGAATGGGGATTTTTTTCAAGTTATTATATAATCATCAACATCTTCATAGTTAAACAAGTACAACATATCACGTATGGTACACATAAAGCCATAAATTAAACTTAACATTACACACAACTCACCTTCCACCGGATTTATCTCTTTCACGTTCAGTTTGTTTAAGTTGAGCTAATAGGCTAAGAGCTTCATCCAATAAGAAAATAGCATCATTTACCAAAAGGGAAAGAAACTGAAGAAATAGGGGAGGATTGGCATCATCGATATGCGCTAGTGCTTCACTTTCTAATCGCTGAATATATATTGGTATGTAAAGAAAAAGGAACATGAGATATGGAAATAATCTTTGTGTACTCACTCAATTGAGAATGAAAATATCTTTTGAAAAAAAAACGTAATAATGGAAGCTATGTACGATATAGTTAATATATGCACTAACTAGGTCTCCATGGTTTGACCTATGATACACCGTACACAGTTACCTAAGATTCCTTCACAAATTTGAGCAGTAACTTTATTATTCAAATGAATCGTGTTGCAGTACAGTATTTCACAAGGGAAACGTTGGAATACTTTAATTCCTTAGTGTCCCGAGTGGAAGATATGGTGTCAACCTTGAAGTTTCAGTAACAGAATTGTCTTTTTACGGTTTAAGGTAGCTATCCTTACACGTCGCCGCCCCCTTCTTTACCGGGTTCAACACTAGCGACTAAGTGAAGTTTATGAGCGCGTCAGCAAGGAGAGTCGAACACCTGACAATATGTCCGTGGATGACACTAAGTATGGAATCGGAATTTGCATCATGATGAAGGCACTAGGATAGAAAGTAAGCAGCCACTACCTAATGAGGTAGTACAAATCTAGTGATTGAAGTGACTTGACCTTTACACGTTGATTGCGGCGACCATCTTCTTAACCAACTACCTCAAAAAGTCAAAGGAGAGTCAAAGGTTACACAAGTATGCTAATACCAATTCATGAAAACATTCATCTATAGTCGGTGTGATCTATTCTTGATGAGTGTAGGCTCCTTAGGAGCATAAGACTAGGAGATAAACAAAACTGATGGAGCTTAAAGGTCTCTAGGTCGTCCAATGATCCAGATGGAGACGAGTTCACCTCGAAATTGCAGAACCGTTTTGCCATTTTCTTTTCTATTTCTTTCTTCCGTTCTACAATGTTTTACAACAGTTATTAATTTTCAAGTGTTGGTTTGCAGGGATTTGATTGGTTTCAGGATTTCATCATGAGCTGACATCAGTTAGAGAACCATTGGAAAACCTGGGAGTACTGGACAGCTGATTCGTCAGCCTAGTTATGGACTCTTCATCAGTACGCACCATCCGAAGTTTGAATACAGGACCAACCTTGAATTAGAGTTATCTGATGAGATGATTGTGAAGCAGTCATAATTATTGATTTTGTGACCTGACATTAATAAGTGCTTTGCGATGGATGATGATGATGCATTTCCATTGAGATTAATTGCATTGGCATTTTGGAGCTTTTTTACCACATTATTGGAACATTCTGCTGGTTCTACCTATGTATGTGTCACCGTAACTGCAGATGGACTTGTAGATACAGTTTGAAGTAAAATTCACAGAATTTCGTCCTTTAATCGTGTAGCTACAGGGATCGAAAATGTTTTTGTGTCATTCTGGGGAATACAATCTTTGATATTCACCGAAGTTTCCCCTAAAGAATTAGACAACTTGAAAGGAACCTTAACATTATAAGGATCAAATACTCTTTGGAGTTTTTCAGCTGTGTCCTTTCGATATGAAATAACTATCGTTGACACCCAACATTTTCCAACCTTCTTCTTTTCTTACTTACCTTTTCTATTGATAATAGATGGTATTTAGAAATATTTTTACAGATAATCACTTCTAATCAAAATTTATTCTGTACTGGAGAGATCTCATTCTCCATTTTTAACGATATCTGTTGTCCTGTTCCTAGCTGTATTTACAAGATCTAAAGCTACTGAGACCTTTCATCGTTCTTATCGGACGGATGATGGGGTAGGAAATTCAAATATTTGTTTGAATGTGTCAGTTTGCCTTTAGACATGGCAATCCAGAAAGTTTAGAGTTCCCCCCCACCCACCCGTCGGATTAAACTTCATTTGTAAATTCCGGGAGGGGGGAGGGCTTAAATTCCGACCGACTACGGTTGTTCGACAGTCAACTGGCTCACTATTCTGTAACATGAAGGTCCTAGATATGCACCACTGAGGAATCCCAGGCTGGAACAAAACAACTGTCCAGTTCAGTGTGCTCTCTGCTTTCTAATGATTCCCCAACTGTGATATCAGCTTGTAACAACATGATTCACATAGAAATTATTAACTGAAATCCCTTAAAAAACCTAAAGTATGAAAACGACGATGGTTAACACATCATCACAGGTAATTAATTGGTAATTGACAACAACAAAAAAAACAAATTAAAGAAGCCCGATTCCTCACCTTGAATTGTACATCATACAACGGTTTACCATGCCAATATCTTAAGCAAGCGTACATAGGACGTCTGTAGTGAAATTTTTCTTCAAATCCAACGGATGCAGCAGTTTGAGCGTCTGTTACTTGTGCTGCACTACCACTACCGCCAGCGCCGCCACCACCACTACCACCTCCAACATTTTCGTTATCACTATTGGTATTTTGATGTTCATTGCTACTACTAATAGTCGACTGAGAATTATTACGATGCGACGTAGAATTCTGTGATGCCGACGATGCAGCTATAACTGTATCAGCTGCACTACCAGCGCTGCCGACTACTCCAGTACCAGGCGATAATTCAATCGATACAAAGGCTGTTAACAATGCTCGAACAGTATTGCCTAGGATAGGATCATCAATTACCGCTGGATCACGATTCATGAGTTGTTCACGTCTGTGGCTGTAAAACAAGAGAAAAAAAACAGAATTCAAAAGGAAATTAATTTCATACATTTGGTTCCCTTGATAAATTTCGATAAAGAAAGGAAGACGAAATTTCAGTATAAAATGATATGATCATTCTATTTCACAGGTTCTCATCAGCTGCACACACCACTACCTGAAATTAAAATGGTTATATGCATGATAATAACATACTTTTATGTTTGAATGGTAGTAGAGAAGAGATACTATAAAATTGACGCATCCAAAATGAAAGCATTACAATTTTCAGTTTAAGTTTTCATCATCACTTTGTACGCTTTATACGTCTGGTTTAAGTGTTTAATTGCGATCGCTTTGTCAAATCGTAGTAAATTTGCTGTCCTTTGTCTGTTTAATATTTTGAAGGACTTAGAAATCTCTACGAGATGTCTGGTATCAACAATATGTCTGGTAATTGCACTCTGAGAATATTTGCTTCCTTTCAGGCAGAGATTTTTGGAACATGTTCAAACACCGGATAGAAGCCTTTCTTTCCGTCCTTCCAATGTACTTGCTCCCGCGAATGCACGTAAATTCATAAATATATTGTTGATACCGGATATCTCGTATAGATTTCTAAGTCGAAGCGATCGCAATCAAACGACTTAAACCAACCAGACTAATGATATCATTTTATACTGCGAATTTCGTTTTCCTTTCTTTATCGGAAATGTAATTCACTGGGGAAGAGAAACGAATGAGAAATGAGACTTTATTTCAATGGCGACTATGGGGCCAAGTTAACCTTTAAGCACTACTAAGCACTACTGATGGAGTGCGGCCGCACCAATGACCTTCAGTGGACCAGTGAGTTTCTTCACATGAGTTCGCGCTTCTATCCTTCTTGATTCAAGTGAAATCCCTGCTGTAACACGCTTTCGTCTGAAATTTGGGGGTCTAGACCAAGTTTCCCAACATCACTTAGGTGTGAGGTTGATTTGAAAAGAAAGGATTTGTTTATGTGGAGGTGTCATGAGTATAGAAAGCTTTAACAGATCGGTTGATGGATATATGCATCAGTTGTAGAATTTGTTTTAAACGAGTTAGCGTGAAGGCCGAGTGGCTAAGGCGTTGGACTCGAAATCCTATGGGATCTCCCCCGCAGGTTTGAATCCTGCTCGCGACGTACTGTTTGACTACAACATTCCACCAGACTTTTGAAATGCTAATGCCTAGCATAAAAGAACGTATTGTTCAGTGAATCAGCGTTGAAATATTCGTTGGCTGTGGATCATCCTAATACAGAAGAGAGGGGTGTTCTTTAGGAGCCCGAATAGCTCAGTGGTACCATCTCTGACTACAACACTGGGTGACTCGGGTTCGGATCTCAGTAGAGGGACATGAGTTCTTACAAGGTTGCAGATACGCCTTGCTGATGAGTGCCAGCTAGCACGAAACCTAGATCCAAGGCTCCCTGCCGATTGACTCCAACTATCTGATATCATCAAATCAATGTGCACCATGATGACGAGCTACCTAGAATGGTGGCCAAATTGCAAACCTGACTGATAAATTTCAGCAACCAAAGAAAGGACTAGACACGTCACACTAGTTACTAGTTTTCAATCAAACTATCGTTCGTCGGTGGCATATCGGTTAGGACGATCGCCAACCATGCACATGGCCCGGGGTTCGATCCCGGCCCTAGACGCACTCCTTTACCTCGCTAAGCCACAAATAATGCTGGTAAAGAGGAAAGGTTGGGCATGAGGCTGGCTAGCAACCCCATCCTGTAAAAATAAACACTGCTACAGAAACTACAAGCTGGCTCAAACCTGAAACCCTATGTTCCACTGGGAACATGAAGGAAAAAAAGGAAGCTGATGACTATATCGTTTCGTAAGAAGATTTCTCGCTAGGTCCCATCTATCATTAACCCAGATTTTGTATATATTTGTAATTAGTGGGTTTTAAAACAGGCTGTGAGAGCTGCAGGCTGCAGAAACAGGAAATAATCACGTTTCAAAAGTTCAGTGGTACTAGCACTGCAGAGATACTGCATATTGGAAGATGGACAGATTCGCTTCTTTTACTGTAAGGTGTCATTTTTACGGATAAATGAAACAGTTCTAATAAAGAGGAAATACAACCTTAGTCGAACGTGAACGAGCAAATAATATTCAGGTTGATTGGATTATACGGCACCACTTTAAGAAAAGGATTAGTCAAGAGAATAACAGACAGAAAGTCAACTGGTCTAATAGCCATTATCAGTCGATTGGTGAAACAAGGACCTACAATACACACAGATGGGTGGAAGGGTTAAAACTCCTTGCCATCACTGGGATATATTCATCACAGAGTAAACTACACACCACTGACTTTGTGGTAAAAGATTCCAAAGACAGATAATAAACAGAAGTATGATGGTAAAAGGAATAGAGCTTTTATTAGATATGACTGACAAATCACAAAGGAGAGTGAATGCATCTACGCTGTCATTGATAACGACGACTTTCAGCCATATGCACCAATTGTCTCCAGCCACCGTCATCGGTTCTTACTATGCCGAGGACCCCAACTACACAGACGATCTACACCTCCCTCCCTAACTGTCTGGCTAGTTTCAACTAACTCTTATGCATTTCATTGACTGACTGATAAGGTCATGCTTTGATATAACCACCACTGGTTCCTTTCCAACTATATCCATCCTATGTCAGTCGGGTAACATTGACCGTTGTCGAGGAAGGCAATCAATGGCTATGTTAGGCATGCGCAGCAATACATGTCCAAACGATCTCTCTCAATCCATGCAACTTCACAACCTCATCGGTTGATTTCCTCTCAGTTCACCTAGCACTCGATTACAGCCTAACCTCTTTAATATTAATCGCTATATTACACCACACATATAACAGACGGGAGATAGGACACAGACAGACACCTGTGCTCAAAGATAGTCAGCTAGCTAGCCAGACGATTTTTATGTCTTCGACTTTCAATGGGGGGCATGTATGTATGCAACAAACTACTAGCCAAAAGTAACAACATATCAGCATTAATTAAAGACTCGAATCATATATATCACATAATGAATTATGAGGAAAATTTCTCATGTAATCATGACTGGAAAGCTATTCAAGCATAAACAGCAAAGTAAGTTCAATTGGTGGATGGTGCCTAGCAGTGGAATCAAGGATAACGCGCACTTCACCCTCCTGCCTGGGGTTCGTCAGCTGGATGTACGAACCTGCATTTCCAAGTGAGTGACGATATTCCCATCGAGGCTCGGACCCAGTGCTCATAGTTTAAAAACACCAAAGGATTATACACTAGACTACGTGGACTAGGAGAGTCAGAGTCTTATTAATTACTGAATTCAACTTAGATCCCCGTCGACTGATTGAACCTAAGCAGTTGGTCCCAGGTTGACATGTCGGCTTCTTGTGTAGATGCTTTGACGGTGTCTGGGCATGTAACTTGAAGACAGTTGGTGGATGGTAACCACCAGTCAACCAGATGTACCGGTATTTCCCCTCCCCAGTGTTCTCCACTAGACCATTACCAATCACTGGGGAATGCAGGTAAATCCAGATGACGAGCCACCTCCAAATAGAACGAAATGCTCGCTATCCTGGATTCCACTGCTATTCACCATTTAGCAGCTGACTTTATGTTACATGACCAGATCAGAAATCGTCAAAGTATCTGCACAAGAAGCCGACATGTCAACCTGAGACCGAGCACTTCGGCCTAATCAACCGATAGGAAAAATCTAATTTTTTTTTATTACAGCTTGATTCCACACCGTATTTTTTGGCATAGGTATGGAATGTTTATCATTTGATGTCGGTAGTTCAAATTTCACAAGCCCACCATACATATCAGGTGTGCGTCGGCAGAGGATAGAACCCCGGACCATGTGCATGGTCGGCGAGAGTCCTAACCACTGTGCCACCGATTAAGTTCATTTCAATGATGTTACTTTGGTTGGTAGTGTTCAGCATTAGGAGTCCTTGAGATGCCTACTTCATCCCATTTGGGACTTTAATCAAATCAACAGAGATCCGAGCGTTCCAGAAAAGCAAGTTATAACCTAGAACGCAAATCACTCTAGTATTCATCAAAAGAAAAAGAAAATAAAAAAATGAAAACTCCATTAAGAAGAATATTCAAAATAAACACCCACTTACAAGGATAAACTGAATGATCCTAATAATCCTGAACTAGAATTTGTATTCCACGCTTCATCATCACGTTGTGGTATTAAAGATTCAAGAACTTCAGCCAATCGTGCTCTTAAGTGTGGATTAGTTAATAATCCTGTATAATTCATAAATAGAACACTAAATTCTAATAGTGGTTCCAACGGGATCGAGGATACTTCAATAGACTATGGTTCAAAAGAAAATGGAGGGGAAAGAAAGCGTATACACATATTTAATTAATTCATTCCAATGTGTAGATTTCCTCACTACTAAACAACAGAGTCAATTGAAGAATCATTAAAAACCAAGGAGTACAGCAACTGTTTCGTCCTAGTTCAGGACTCTTCGTCAGTAGAGCCACCACCTACGGTCCCATCAAGTAGCGAACATCCAGACCCAGTGGCCAAATAGTTAGCATACAGGACTCGTTGAATTTGTTCTTCCGCACTGCTGAAGAGTCCCCAGCTAGGACGAAACAGCTGTTCAATTTGTTCACTAGTTTTTTAAGTGATTCTCAGACGGATGTCGGTTCGTAACGAATAAGTGTGAGCTTAACGAACTTATTACTTCACACGATGCTTTCAGCTTAGGGGGCAATGGTATAGAGAATAGGTCAAGCATAAAATACCTTTGGAATAGTTCTATCCTCTGACCTTTCTTGGTCACCCCATATCCTGTGAGTTTCTAAGAAAATGTCTAACAAGATATATATTTTTTCATATCAATACACATAGAGAATTATGGACATCAATTTGATTGGGATAATGTTGAAATCTTAAACAGAGGAAACACCAAAAGTGCAGTGCCAGGGAATTCCTAGAAGTAATATCAGTAAAAAGTTTGAGCATTGTGGATTAGATCAAATAAAGTATAGTTATATTTTAATAGTTTACACACAATGATAAGTTTTGTTATTGGTAATATTTCGAGCAAAATTACTGCCCGTGTTCACACCACTGTTGGAATTGTTTTATTCACACATTTATGATTTGTATTCACATATATAGTTCATTATTATTATTTTGTTCATTCATGTTTTGTGTGTGCATATGTGTGTTCAGAATTATACTCCACATTCATTCATGTGTTTGTGTTTAGAATTATATTCCAAGTTGTTGATAGTTGTACTGAGTCACCCTTGTTACATGTATCCGGTGTGACTTTAATGAATATCGATTCTGTTATGAGTCTTTCTTTCCATTTGTTCATGTTTGTTTTTAGAATACACACATTCTCCCAATCGATATTGTGGTTTTTGTCCCATGCATGTGCAGCTATGGATGAATTTTTTTCAAGATTTTTGTAGGCTTGTGTCCCTGTTGGTTGACCTTTAGTTAGGCGTTTATGTTCATTCACTCTTATTTTGAGTGATCTGGACGTTTGCCCCACATATTTAGTTGGACAGTCAGCACAAGATATTTTATAAATCAAATTGTTTTTATCCATCATTTTTATGGGATCTTTTAGTTGATTTATTTTATTTTTGATTAGATTTGTCGGTTTAAAGGTTGTTCGAATGCCTATATTTTTGAGGTTTCTTTGTATTGCCTCTGATGTACCATTTTTATATGGTATTGCGACTGTTTTTCTCCATTCTTCCTTCTTGTTATTCTCCGGTTTTACTCTCTTTTTTCTCTTTTTTATATTATCTTTTATAAATTCTCTAGGGTAGTTGTTTTCGAGTAACATTTTGAATAGGACTTTTATTTCTTTACGCTGGTCCTCTGGTGCTGTTGTAAGTCTACGTATTCTATCTGCAAGACCCTGTATTAATCCTCGTTTTACCGAGAGTGGATGAGCTGAGTAATAATCAAGGAATCTTCCAGAATGTGTGGCTTTTCTATATATCGTTGTTTTTATGCTACCATCTGTCATTCTTTGTAGCTTGCAATCTAACATGGGCAGTTCTCCAATTTCATTCTCTAATTCCATAGTAAATTTTATTGAGTCGACGTGTTTGTTTATGTGTGATAAAAGTTTCTCAGTATCGTTTTTTTTCACTATTACTAGCGTGTCGTCTACATATCTCCACCAACATTTTAGTGATGATCTGAATGGTTTAAGGGCATTCTCCTCCCAATAATCCATGAAAATGTCAGCTATAATTGGTGAGATAGGCGATCCCATGGCTACTCCCTCATTTTGTTGGTATATTTTTCCTTCGAATGTGAAATATGTTGTTGTCAGACAGAATTCTACCCCTTTATTTCTTCTATTACTTAATTACTTAACAAAACAACATATAATCAAAAGATGAATGAACATCTACAATCTGGACCCTATACCATAATGACTAAATCAGCTGAAACGATCATCAACAAAACAATGAAAGAAACAGCAAAGGTAGTTAGACAAATGAAAGAAGTAATCGGTAAGTCAAAATGGTTTGAAATTATGCCAAAATCCTGTAATGTACCTAGGATATATGGTAAGATAAAATTGCATAAAGAGGGATATCCAATAAGACCGATTGTAGACTTCAGAAACACACCAACGTATATGCTATCCAGATTTCTCTCGACAATACTAAGACCGACAAGAGACAACTCAAAAGCTAGAATAGTAGATTCATTTGAATTAGTGAGGCGAATAAAAACCACTAAAATAGAGGAGGAAGAAATACTAGTTAGCTTTGATGTAAACAGTCTTTATACGAAAATACCCATTCAAATGGCCATGATTGCACTGAAAGAGAAACTAAATGAAGATAATGGCCTGAAAGACAGAACACAGTTATCCGTAGAAGAAATAATAAAAGGGGTAGAATTCTGTCTGACAACAACATATTTCACATTCGAAGGAAAAATATACCAACAAAATGAGGGAGTAGCCATGGGATCGCCTATCTCACCAATTATAGCTGACATTTTCATGGATTATTGGGAGGAGAATGCCCTTAAACCATTCAGATCATCACTAAAATGTTGGTGGAGATATGTAGACGACACGCTAGTAATAGTGAAAAAAAACGATACTGAGAAACTTTTATCACACATAAACAAACACGTCGACTCAATAAAATTTACTATGGAATTAGAGAATGAAATTGGAGAACTGCCCATGTTAGATTGCAAGCTACAAAGAATGACAGATGGTAGCATAAAAACAACGATATATAGAAAAGCCACACATTCTGGAAGATTCCTTGATTATTACTCAGCTCATCCACTCTCGGTAAAACGAGGATTAATACAGGGTCTTGCAGATAGAATACGTAGACTTACAACAGCACCAGAGGACCAGCGTAAAGAAATAAAAGTCCTATTCAAAATGTTACTCGAAAACAACTACCCTAGAGAATTTATAAAAGATAATATAAAAAAGAGAAAAAAGAGAGTAAAACCGGAGAATAACAAGAAGGAAGAATGGAGAAAAACAGTCGCAATACCATATAAAAATGGTACATCAGAGGCAATACAAAGAAACCTCAAAAATATCGGCATTCGAACAACCTTTAAACCGACAAATCTAATCAAAAATAAAATAAATCAACTAAAAGATCCCATAAAAATGATGGATAAAAACAATTTGATTTATAAAATATCTTGTGCTGACTGTCCAACTAAATATGTGGGGCAAACGTCCAGATCACTCAAAATAAGAGTGAATGAACATAAACGCCTAACTAAAGGTCAACCAACAGGGACACAAGCCTACAAAAATCTTGAAAAAAATTCATCCATAGCTGCACATGCATGGGACAAAAACCACAATATCGATTGGGAGAATGTGTGTATTCTAAAAACAAACATGAACAAATGGAAAGAAAGACTCATAACAGAATCGATATTCATTAAAGTCACACCGGATACATGTAACAAGGGTGACTCAGTACAACTATCAACAACTTGGAATATAATTCTAAATACAAACACATGAATGAATGTGGAGTATAATTCTGAACACACATATGCACACACAAAACATGAATGAACAAAATAATAATAATGAACTATATATGTGAATACAAATCATAAATGTGTGAATAAAACAATTCCAACAGTGGTGTGAACACGGGCAGTAATTTTGCTCGAAATATTACCAATAACAAAACTTATCATTGTGTGTAAACTATTAAAATATAATTATACTTTATTTGATCTAATCCACAATGCTCAAACTTTTTACTGATATTACTTCTAGGAATTCCCTGGCACTGCACTTTTGGTGTTTCCTCTGTTTAAGATTTCAACATTATCCCAATCAAATTGATGTCCATAATTCTCTATGTGTATTGATATGAAAAAATATATATCTTGTTAGACATTTTCTTAGAAACTCACAGGATATGGGGTGACCAAGAAAGGTCAGAGGATAGAACTATTCCAAAGGTATTTTATGCTTGACCTATTCTCTATACCATTGCCCCCTAAGCTGAAAGCATCCTGTGAAGTAATAAGTTCGTTAAGATCACACTTATTCCTGAAGACGAAATTAACTGTTCAACATTTGGAGGGATTTAACGTAAGACTATTAAACTTAGACAACTGACTAATGTCGGACAGTAAGCTATTCAGTTGGTTTGGAACAGTCACAGCTCAAGAAGTAATTTTGGCAACGAGACAATAAGCCCATCAGCATATTTAACAAAGTTGATTTCATCTGAAAGAGGTAGGTCATGTAAGAAGGAAAAAAGAAAAAGGAGAGAGAAGAGAACTTTGAGGGACACTGGATTCAGTAACCAAAAGGGAGGAAGATTCACCTTTATACTAAATTGTGTTAGAGAAATAAGAGTACAGCCAGTAAACAGTCCAGTCACTCAAAGCATGTGATCAGGAGGATGAGTACAACCCACAACACCATCACCTTCAAGATGAAATGATACGTAGAACTATTTTATCATATTCATCGTCAATATAAACCACTTTTTCTTAATAAAATGGTTGTTCCACAGGCTAAAAAAGTAGAAAATAACTTCGCTGGTCTGTTCATCATCAAAAATACATGAGGATAAAACATCCACCCACCAAAATGACTGACCGTAAATAACGTCATTCATCAAAAGACAACTGGATTATGAGGGAGAACTAGTGTGTTTGGACAATTATTCTATAATGTATTTGATGAGTACGCCTAGCAACAAATAGGCTAATTTCAGTCTCAGTTCACACTTAGCGTATCCAGTGTCTCTTCTTTGATGACTTGCCGACATGTAACTTACTTTAAAGCATGAACCTGGTGGTGGCGCATTTGACTGATTACTCGCGCCAACGATAACATCGGCTGGTGCCAGTCGCGCTATATCATATGTGAAGTGGCAGAAGTTGGAATTCATGGACTGGGCATTGGATTGGCGGGTCGCAATGACTTAATGGTCCACGAACTAGCTAGCCTTGTAACCAGAAGGCCCTGGGTTCGAACGCTGGTGGGTGCGTACTGCTGAAGAGTCCCAAAACTAGGAAAGACAGCTTTCCAGTACTCCAGAGTGCTGGTTTCCCAATGGTTCTCTAATCGATGTCAGGCCATGAATAAATCCTGTAACCAGATAAAAAGATTTTGTTGTGCGCTCTGTATGTAGGTGTGTATCTGGGGCTACACAACCAGTCACAACGAAAAATGGGCGAAACACCATAATAACTAGGGTATATGAGAAAAACTGTGAAATGAGAATATTGATTAGTCATCTGACTCAATATGAATGTATACAACTCAAAGTAAACAGCACAACAAGTGTAAAAAAAATTTGTTTGTACTTACAACACTCAACTGTTATTCTTTAGAAATAATTTACTATTATGCATTTTAGAGAAGATAACAAAGCGCCTGCCTATAATACTATTTCATTTCATTAAAATGAGGGTTTATAACGAAAGTACCCTTGCCGATTCATTTCTAAAGCTAAATACAATAATAATTGTCAGGGGTTGGTTTGTAGGGATCTAAACTATTTCAAGTTTGATATAAGTTAGAGAATCATTTGCAAAACCATCACTCGAGTACTGGACTACTAGCGGTATTTCGCCAGCCTAGTGTTTCGGACTCGTCGGAAGTACACACTCACCCCATTACTAGAGTTCGAATCTGTCAACTTCGGGTTACAAGCCAAGCTAACCAGCTCGTAGACCATTCACACAGCCGCTGGAATCCAGCTTCTCAATTGTCAGCCAGTTTATGAATTCCAACTTCTACGCATTCGTGACTTCTTTTAGTGCGACTGGCACTAGACAGCTAATGTCATTGGTGGCGAGTATTTGTCCTCACTCCCTCCCGACCGGGTGAACTCCACTGGTTACGAATTGTGACTAGGACAACTGCAGGCGTCTTCATCCTGCAGCTAGTCACTAGCGAGAATCAGATTAATTTTAAAGAGTTTGCTTGCAGGGATCTGATGAATCCCAAACTGGGACGAAACAACCGTCCAGTATTCCCTGGTTTTTAATGATTCTCTAACTAATATTCATTGGTGATCAAAATTGAAACAATAAAACTGTTTACAGGATTTCATCATGAGGTGACATCAGTTAGGGAACCACTGAAAAAACCTGGGAGTACTGGACAGCTGTTTCCCCTATCCTCGTTTGGGACTCTTCAACAGTACGCACCCACCAGGGTTCGAACCAAGAACTCGTACAAGGCTAGCTTGTATACCATTAAGCCACTGGGACCTGATCCAGTGACCAATCCATGAATTCTAACTTCTGACAATTGACGATATAGCGCAACTGCTAGCCAATGTCTTCGGCGAGTATTTGCCCTCACACCTTCTGGTTACAAGGTCCTGGGTTCGAACCCCGGTGGGTGCGTACTGATGAAGAGTCCCAAACTAGGCTGACGGAACAGCTGTCCAGTACTCCCAGGTTTTCCAATGGTTCTCTAACCAATGCCAGCTCATGATGAAATCCTGTAACCAATCAAACAAATCCCTACAAACCAATACTTGAATAACAAAAAAAACTGTGTTTTATTAATTAGTTTATTATTAATACTATTGCTGAAGTCCCCTTGGTCCCCGAGTGGAATATAGGGCTGAAACAGTACGTCTCAACTTTGTTCATTTCTTTGAAGTCCACTCATCTAAGAAGCATCGTCTCAATCACACACAGTGCCACATATGAAGATGTCAAAGCGGCCCAGCCAGAATGGGAAAGGCAAGATACATCTTCATTACTCAGAAGTACTTACTTACTTACTTTACTTCGGCTATCTCCTACGGGAGGATGAGCCGGCTTCATGAACCATGAAGTTTCATGGGAATTGGGTACGAGTGATGTCCCCAGCATCGCTCAGAAGTCAGTTTGGATATCTCCTTCACTGTGTCTCAGCATAAGCAATAAAATTAGGATTCTGTCCAACATAAATCTTAGGTCAGTCAGTCACTCCTTCTATATGAATTGGATACTTGCATTGCACGTGAGTCACGAAAATCGTCTTCAATAGGCCACTGAAGACTATCATCATCAGCTGCCTTCGTTCCATATTAGAGATCAAATGGCCGGCCAAAAAGATTTAGCAACAAGAAATCTATGCGAACAAACGAACTAAGGATTAATCACTCAACAAATATGTAGGAAAAAATGGAGATGGATCGGGCGCACGTCACCAAGGAGACTGTCAGATAACATTGTAATCTCCAGACCACCACTCGAGTGGAATCCCAATAGGGAGTGACGAGTTAGACGTCAGTGCGGCGGTGACATGGAGGAGATAGGAGATTGTGTTCAATCGTGGGCTCAACTGAACAGGAACGCAGAAAATAAAACAAAAGAAGAGACGTGCTGTTTGAAGCCCTATGTTCCACTGAGAACACCCAAAGGAACACTAAAAATAACAATGGCATAACCTAAAACAATAACAACAAAAGGAAACGCGTGAAAACGCAAAAATATACTCACTTCAAGGAACTCATCCTTTGCACGTCTTAAATAACTTATAAGTTCAACTATATTGTCAACTAAATACTCTGGCAAATCAGAAAGACATCCATGATATACAGCAGTTGGAGAAGATGACGATGATGATGATGCCGATGACGATGAGGTAGTCGATGATAACACAGTATGCATACCATTATGATTTAACATATTCTGGGCTAATTTCACAAGGAAACGACAAGTAGTTATATCAAATGATAATTGATCTTTCAATCGAGATACACACGATAAACTAGTCGATTGTTCTAAATATCGTGCAGTACGCTCACGCATAAAACGACGTAGAAAGAATACTATATGGCAAAATAAAAAGGAAAAAAAGAAGAGAAATTAAAGAAAAAAATATATAAATTAATTAACCAGTGCACATAACAATCTGTCAAAGTAAAACCACAATAATAATAATAACCTCAAATTCACTAGGGCTGTTCATGCAACGATAAGTATAACTCCACCACCACGATTGTGGTGACAGCTGTCTGCTAGCCAAAATTGGTAGACAGAAATTTACGTCAAGGTTTACGTCCTATATCTTGGTCATGAGAAGGAAAAAAACAAAGACTAACTCAACAACCAATCACAGCAGACTTTGCGTGGGCGGGTACGATTAGCAGATAAATGGTCTAACCTTCAAAAAACAGCCACAAAGAGATGATAGAATAACCTTCAGTGGTAAAACGACCAATCAGAAGACGCTAACTCTCTGCTAACAATAACGAATAATGATATCTATATTTTCTCGATAAAGGATCTGTTGCCTGACTCTTATCTTCTGTCGTTACACGATTATGATGAAGGTGAAAGGTTTCCAATAACCACTTGGCTCCTCATGGGGAATTACGCGTAACAGATTATCCGCTAACATTCTATAATTAACAAAGAAAATATGTTTGTTTTCTGAAACTTCCTATTCCATTTATTCCCGCCTTTATGAGTTTGAATAAATAAAGCAAGAATGAAAACAGTGGTTGGTACAGAATAAAATGGCGTCATCATTGGGACAAGTTAAACTGTGCGCACCACTGACTACCAATGGAGTGCGACCGCGTCAATGACCTTGAAACGCTCCTTGAACAAGTTAGTGAAACCTGGCCAATAATGTTGTCATCATCCACAAAATATGCTCATCGAAGTGTTATGTTATCTATTAAATGGGACATCTGTGAAGTTTCAGCTTAGGTTTCGGGAATTTTAAGTTAAGGTCTAGACGAAGGACAAGTTAGGGTTAAGTCAACCTATTAAGTGTGACATTAGGGTTAGTTTAGGCATATTTTCACGTTAGGGTTATGTTAGGGAAAGATTAGGGTTCTTGTTAGGGTTAGAAGACCTGAATGATTACATGCCTAGAATGTCGTTAAATTACTTTGTTGATATAAGAATAGAATTTTTTTATTTTTCATTACAGCTTGATTCCACACTGTATTTTTCGGTACATGTATGGAATTTTCATCATGTGATATCGGTAGCCTAAATTTTGCAGGCCGACCATAGATATCAGGTGTGCGTCGGCAGGGAATCGAACTCCGAACCATGTGCATGGTCGGCGAGAAACCTAACCACTGTGCCCCCGAGTACCATTGTGAGTAAAATTTATTTTGATAAAATCTCACAGTGTTATACAGTAATATTTACTGATGACCACGTTTCGAGAACAATCTATTGCTCAGGTGATATTACTGCATAACGCTGTGGGACTTCATCAAAATAAATTTTCCCCAAAATGGAATTATACTCTGTTGATACTCCAACCTACAAATGAAAGCTACTTTTATCACACGTGAGAGAAAGGAATGCTCTGTAACACATCTATATGGTCCTTTATGCAATGTTTTTCATATATATATGTCTGATTTCCCACAAACTGGAAGGTATGCCAAGTGTAAAGCAACCACTTGGCAGAAGAAGCATCAAAGATGGAACTTCAAGTGAACATAGATAAAACAGAGGTGATGAAGATTCTTGGCCAACCCCAACAGCAACAACAACAACAGACGACAGACCAGCCAACATAAATGGGAGGAACCTGAAAGAAACAACCTCCTTCACCTACCTGGGAAGCATCGTCTCAACTACAGGCCAACAGAACTGACGAGGATATCAAAGTAAGAACCGGAAAAGCAAGACAAGCTTTCATTACTCACGTCAAGTCTGTGTGGAGGTCAACAGAACTACTCAGCATCAAAAATAAGATCCAGATTTTCAACTCCAATGTGAAGTCAGTCAGTGCTACTATACGGATCAGAGACTTGGCACGTCATAAAGAGCATCTCATACAAACTTCAGACCTTCATCAACAGCTGTCTTCGCTCAATACTCAAGATCAGATGGCCAGAAAAGATCGCCAACAGGGATCTCTGGCAACGAGCGAACCAACCAGGAACCGATTGTGAAACAAATAGGCAGGAAGAAATGGAGATGGATTGGCTGGCCATACTCTGAGGAAACCCATCGAGTGACATCACTAGACAAGCCATTGCTCGAGTGGAACCCGAAAGGGAAGCGGCGAGTTGGTCATCCAAGAGTGACTTGGAGGAGGTCATGTGAGGAGATGAAAGCATGTGGGCAGACTTGTAGCGGAGTGAAAAAGTTGGCAGAAAACAGAAGGCAATGGAGACACGCGCCTGAAGCCCTATGTTCCTCTAGGAATTAAAGGATATAATAATAATAACAATAATTCTATTGCTAATACCGTACTGAACTGTGGAAATATGTGAGAATCATATTCCGCTGGAACACACTTTCTGTATCACACCATCACACAGGCACTTGAAAGAGATTGCTTCGGCAAACTTCAAAAGAATAGAGCTCTTTTGTTGATTGATAATTTTGAAGGATCTTAAGAAGTTCACCTAATGACCCGTAATCAAGGAGATGCCTGAAAATGGCAATATTGAAAGCATTTGTTCCCTTGAGACGTAGACATTTTGGTATAAATGCTATCAACAGTGCCATTGCTGAGTATTTGCTTGATTCGGGTCATGAGATGCATATCTCAAGATCCTTCAAAATTATCAATAGGCAAAAGAGTTGAACATCCCTCAAGTTTGCAGGAGTAATTTCCATCAAACATCTTGAACTCTCTGAGTAAAGCATGATAAAATTGTCCCGGTACATACACTTAATAATATCGTTGGACCGTGAGCAGATGATGATGAAAAGCTAACGAAATAAACCAAGGATGGTACCATCTTCTCATTCTGCACAAACCACTGTTATTGTTGTTCTTGGCTTTATTCAAATAAAATATGACCAGAGGGTAAAAATAAAAGCTGTTTCTTTCCATGTAGAATTTACGAAAGTTGCAACTGTGGTTATAGATTATATCAGTTCACACGTACAACACTTAAAAGACAAACGGAATATTATACAATAGATATTTATAAAGAGGAATTTTCTGGCATGATGTATTGCTTATTTGTTTATCTGTGAAACTGTTTAACAAAATGTTAGTCTCTCATCCATACACAGAATACCGAATACTCCAAAACTTATAGCACAGTTACAGGATTTCATCATAAGCTGACATTGGTTAGACAGTCACTGGAAAACGCTGGAGTACTGGACAGCTGCTTCGTCCTATTCCGAGACTCTTCAGCCGCACGCACCCATCGGAGTTCGAACCCAGGACCTTCTGGTTACAAGGCGAGCTAGCTCGTAGACCATTAAGCCAATGGGACCCGATCCAATGGCCCATGAACTATAACTTCTGCCAAGTCCAATGGTTCTTTAACCAATGTTAGCTCATAATGAAGTCCTGTAACCAACCAACCAAATCACTACAAACCAATACTTGAATATCAATGAGATGCTCACTGGCGACTGGCCCTATCCAGGTAGGTAGTTACCTGGGGTTCTAGTGGGAAGCTGTGACCAGTAGGGTGCAGCAGGTCGGGTGTGAGGACAAATACTCGCCACAGAAGACAGTGGCTAGCAGAATTGTGGCTAGTGAATTGGCAGAAGTTAGAATTCATGGACTGACCATAGGATCGCGTCCCAGTGGCTTAATAGTCTACGAGTTCGTCTCTAAACCAGAAGGTCCTGGGTCCGAACCTCGGTGGGTGCATGCTGCTGAAGAGTCTCGAAATAGGACGAAGCAGCTGTCCAGTACTCCCACGTTCTCCAATGGTTCTCTAAACAATGTCAGCTCATAATGAAGTCCTGTAACCAATCAACCAGATCCCTACAAACCAATACTTGAATATTATAGCACAG
This sequence comes from Trichobilharzia regenti, assembly GCA_944472135.2. Lineage (NCBI taxonomy): Eukaryota > Metazoa > Platyhelminthes > Trematoda > Strigeidida > Schistosomatidae > Trichobilharzia > Trichobilharzia regenti. Next base: position 7,550,924 of record OX235267.1, on the reverse strand, counting down.
TGTCTGAACAGAAATACTCAATTTTCTCAGTAATATATAATCTTCAGGATTTCATAATGAACTGACATCAGTTAGAGGAACATTGGATAACATGTACTGGAGTACTGGGTAGTCAAGTGTTTCGTCAGCCTAGTTTCGGACTCATCATCAGTACGTGACAAACTAGGCTGATGAAACACCTGATTATCCAATAGTATTCCAGTGCAGGTTTTCCAATGGTTCTCCAACCAATATCAGCTCAGGATGAAATATTCTAACTAATCAATCAAATCCCTGTAAACCAACACTTAATGGTCACTACTTTACCAGCGTAGTTGTTCTATTACATCAGTGGGCAAAGTTCAACAATAGCGTCCGATGTGTGCAAACGCTCCAATGATCTTGAAAGCATGCTAGTCGCTGGCTAAAAGGCACCACCTGTCATTATCATAGCTGAAATATCAACGCTATTCACCTACTAAGCAGCAAACTTCACTCAGATCACGTTTTTAAGTACTCGTCAGAGTTACGATTAGGGTAATGGTAGGTATTGGGGTTTAGGATTAAGGTTAGAGTTAGTTTTGAGTTTAGGGTCAGTGTCAGGATAAGGTCAGGGGAACGATTAGGGATAGATTTAAAGTTGATGCCATTTTATTTGAATTTGTTTTATTATCCACATTTTCCTGGTTATTTTTTTTTATTTTTTTTATTTCTGATTACAGCTTGATTCCACACTGTATTTTTCAGTACACGTATGGAACTTTCAGCATGGATATCGGTAGCCCAAATTTTGCAGGCCGACCATAGATATCAGGTGTGCGCCGGCGAGGGCTCGAATCCCGGACCATGTGCATGGTCGGCGAGAGTCCTAACCACTGTGCCACCGACGCACAAGTAGTCATCGATCTTCTCACTGGAAACCATAGTAATTTAACAGAGGGCATTTGGGGAAGATTGCACAACAGGATAAGAGAGATGAACGATTCACAAAAACAGGACATCTTGAGTCACCTCGGTGAATACATGTACAGAAACAATGTCTAACTTAGCAACTGATACTCCTCATTATAACTGGGATGTATTTTTAAGTCATGTGCCAGAGAAAGATACCCTGTTTAATGTGTTTTCATGCATTTTCTTGTAAATATGTCTGTCTGTTTTCGACATAGAACTTTGCACAAATGTGCGGCAGTTCATGTCGCCATACTTCCCCCTTGCAGGACACAAAGCAAGAGAAGAAAGTGAAAGAAATGCGAAATGGACACAGTAAACAGAGATATGAGAGAAAAGGAATAGTAATAATGAAAAGCAATATAGTTTCATTTGAAATCATAAGTCACAAGGAGTGGATGCGTCTACACCTTGAGCAGCAATCTTCGTATGTTTGGCATGCGATTCGCCCCTGCAAAATGTAAGATGCTGCTACAGAACTGGACCACGTCGACTCCTAGCTTAGTGATAGGGAGTGAAGTGATAGAACATGTTGACCATTTCACCTACTTGGGAAGTTGTATTAGCACCAACGGACTGATTGGCGATGAAATCTCAGCACGGATCCGAAAAGCTCGAGCTGCTTTCGCTGACTTACACCATCTCTGGCGTAGGCGTGATATCCGGTTATCAACCAAGGGACGTGTGTACTGCTCATCAGTTCGCTCCGTCCTTCTCTATGGCTCTGCTCTGAAACATGGCCAATACGCGTTGAAGACATGAAAAGGTTGACTGCTTTCGATCATAGATGTCTGCGATCCCTGTCTCACGTTAGGTGGTTTCACAAGATAAGTAATGTTGACGTTAGGCGTAGAGTGTTGGGCAAAGAGGGAAAATCAATCGACGAGGCTATAAAGTTACATAGACTAAGATGGCTAGGTCACGTGCTGCGCATGCCTAACCACTGCCTCCCCCGACGGGCATTGCTAGCTGATATAGGTGCGTGCAGGTTGGAAAAGAGTAAGTGGTGGCCAAACAAAAACATGGCCTCATCAATCCATGAAAGCCTTGACAGTTAAACTGAGTCAGGTAGGGAGATGCAGACTCTCGGGTTGGGGCCCTCGGGACTGACTCTAGGAATCAATGGCTGGAGACAATAGGTGACATGGCTCAAAATCGTTGTCAATGGTCAGCTCAGATGTATTCAGTCTCTGTAATCTTTCATATTCCTTCCTACCATTACCCATTCTGTTTCACTCTCATACTTGTCAAACTCTATTGATTCTCTCCACTCATCTTCTTGTCTACCTCTGTGTGCTATTTGGAACGTGGCAACTCGAACTGCTGCACTTCGGTGCCAAGTTCTATGTTGAATCCAGACAGAGACAGACAGACACCAGCCATTGAGAACGATTTCGAGCCATATCACCAATTGTCTCCAGCCTTCATTGATGTTTACCGTCCCGAGGACCCCAACCAGCCAGTCAGGAAGTCTACACCTTCCTATGTGGCTGGCTTAAACTAACTGTTATGGATTTTATTGACTAGTGAAGCCATGTTTTGGTTTGACCGCCACTAGCTCCTTTCCAGCCTGACCCTATATGAGCTAACATTACCCATTATCGAGGAAGGCGATGACTAGGCATACGTAACACATGTCCTAACCATTTCAGTCAATGTAGTTTCTCAGCCTCGTCGATTGATTTCCCCTCCTCACCAAGCACTTGACCCCTAACCTCAATATTGCTCACCTTATTATACCACTTCACACGGGAGATAGAACGCAGGCACCTATGATCAAAGACAGCCAGTCTTTTCATATCTTCGACTCTCAATGGCCAGGTCTCACAGTCATAAAGTAGAACGGAGCGGACTGATGAGCAGTACACACACCCTTTGATCGAAAGAAGGATATCTCGCCTACGCCAGAGACGACGTAAACTGGCATATGCAAAACTAGCCCTCTGTATCCGTGCTTGTAAATATACGTTATTTTTTGTGAAAAAGTCACTTATTTTTATAACTGATCGGCTGAAGATCACTCGTGGGCATCGCATCCCTTGGGACGCCTATTGTTGAACTTTGCCCATTATCAGTGAATAATTCACACATTTTTAAAATACTTTACCTTGAGAATCATTGGAACTGTTAGGACCATCCGATTCATGCGGTTGTAATTGATCCTCTAGACGATGTAATTGTTGACCAGTTTCAAAGTGTCTAGCAATCAACGGAGTCCAACCAATTCGTATAGCAGCATGAGCAAGGAAAAATAATTCAGTTAACAAAGGATAGTCCCCATCAGCTGTTAATGAGGTATTTTCTAATTTCTCAGAATTTGTCGAATTCCCAATTGGACTATGTGATGAGTTGGGCGCAAGACGTGTTTCTCCACGAAGTTCTACAAAATACAATACAATGCATAAAACCCCACACACACATTGAAGCTGTTGAAAGTCATATAACACTAATAACAGAGTAAAATAATGAGTTACAAACATAAATCTTTCTCGTTACAGGATTTTATCATGAGTTGACATTGGTTAGAGAACCAATGGAAAAGCTGGGAGTACCGGACAGCTGTTCTGCCAGCCTTGTTTGGGGCTCTTCATCAGTACGCACTCACATCACGGGGTTCGAACCCAGGACCTTCTGGTCACAAGGCTAGCAAGCTCGTAGACCATTAAGCCACCTGGACTCGATCCAATGGCCAGTCCATGAATTCTAACTTCTACCATTTCACGATATAGTGGAACCGCAAGCCAATGTCTTCGGCGAGTATTTGTCCTCACACCCGACCTGCTGCACCTTACTGGTCACGACTTCCCACTGGAACCCCAGGTAAATCGTTTTCACTACGAATAAACACATCCTCTTGTTGAGTCGGTTCGGTGATAATTTGTTAGCCAACCCACTGACTGAGTGACAGCGATGATTTTCAACCATATCACCAATTGTCTCCAGCCGCCATCATTGGTTCTTACCATCCCGACGACTCCAAACACACTGCCGGCCAGGTAGTTTACATCTCTGTCCTTACGTGTATGAATGGCTGGCTGAAACCAACTGTCTTCATGGATTTCATTGAATGATGAAGCCCTGTTGTCCTTTGATCACACCACTAGCCAACTCTTTTCCACCCTGATCCATTCCATATTAACGACTAACATTAACCGTTGAAGAATGTTGATGGTTAGTCTAGGCATGCGTAACACATGTCCTAACCATCTCAATGTAACTTCACAACCCCGTTGATTGACTTGACCTCCTCCTCACCTAGTATGCTCACAGTTGAAGAGTCACGAAATAGAACAAAACAGATTCTCCAGTACTCCCCAATTTCCAATAACTCTTTAAACCCAATGTTGATTCATGTGTATATTCTTCCATTACGCAGCTACGTGTATAAACCGCGGTAGAACAGAAGTGTCCAACTATGTTAAACTGACTCAATCAAAAAAGTGGTCATCACATACAACTGTGAAATGTAGCACACCATTACTGTCGTTATTTTGTGAAAAAACGGAAAATAAAGTTCTACTAACTAAACTGCTAATATAGATAACAAAGAAGCCTTGATACGAATTTAATATAATTATAGTGTGGCATGTGGTACTGGCAAGAATTATCAGTAGTATATACACATGGACACAGATTGATAGGAATTAGTCAAAATTGGAAACAATATTGAAGTCACTAGGTACAGTAGAATTAGGAGAGTATATTTCCCGAGTGTGGATCTTGCTTACGTTGTGGTCAGGAAATAACCGCAAGGTTTGACCTTTCAGAAAGTAGTCAACAACCAATCAGGACAGTTTCACCTTTGGAAAATCAACAACCAATCAGAACAGTTTATTGTGCACTGACCTAGAGAACCATAAATGTGGTTCCCTTTGCCCGTTACACCCACATTTAAGAGAGAGAGAGAGAAATAGCAAAATAGATTTTGTCCTAGAAAAATTAACATTACCTACCTGGTAGAACTACTCGTTCCGAACATGAATCTTTAGCATATTTTGGCCAAATTTTATCCAACGGTGGTCTATCCGGTAGGGTAACTAACGGTCCTGTGAGTCGAACTAAAACTGCTGTCAAATTACTAAGAAAACCATCACCAGCTAAATTTGGTGTATTTGATCGATTCATTAAATCATGATGCATCATTGACTGGGCTAGTTGACTTCGAGCTGTGTTTAGAAAAAATAAATAAATAATTAATAGCAATAGTAATAATTTTTGCTTTTATTCCAGAAACAGTACTAGTAATACAGTGTGGAATTTTTAGCACATATCTACAATATTGCATCTAATATTTCATCGCACATTTAAAAGGAGTATTACAAAAAAATAAATATAAAAAGAAACAACAAAACAAAATAATAACAAAAAAATGCAAATAAAAATACCAAGTAGAATGGAGGACAAACACCAATAATGAAAAAATATTTCAGTATTTGGTAGTGGAAGCTATGATATGCGTATGCGTGGTGAACAGTGACAGCTATAATCATACAAGAAATTAATGAGATGTTCCTAAGAATGTTTATAGCCAAGATGATCAGTTAATTTGATTGAACTACACTAAACAATCATAAGATAAACATTTCAGGTTGTGTTTTTTTTATTGTCAGCACTAATGCAGTGTTTGTAGTGGTAGTGTGAGGAATCATGCATAATACAAAATTTTTTAAGATGGTGATAGTGGCGTTCACAAACAAGATTGTCAGTTAAATAGTGCCGAACAAAGAACAACCACAAAACTAATATTACATGATGGTTAATGACAGGACAGTTTTGTAATAATCATAGTGATAATATAGTCGGACCCAGTAGATATACAAAAGAAGGAATAGAGTAAAGTACAAAAAAGTAAGCCAATGATAATAATATTAAGTAGCTAAGTATGTTTAAGAAGGTTGTTCACTATAGAGTACAAATAAGAGAGAATAAGGGAGAAATAAAAGGGCCAAAATTATGTTATTAACAACAAAGCAAGTCATAGGTTTCGCGCTCAACGTTGTCTCTGTCACTTAGAACACGGGCCAAAATATGGTATCGTTGAGTTCCTATACTTGGTTGTACGAGCATATATTATTTTGTACTGATTTCTGGTTCTACCTGATGAGATACAAGGAGAGATTTGGGAATAGAGGGGGTGTTGAGGGTCAGAGAGTATGGTTTTAGACGATTTTTCGCATGTATTCAGATGCCTTTCTACTAATGTAGTGACGAGCTGACTGAGTTTTACACCACTAGTCCTACTAATTACCTTCAACATCCTTCTCAGAATTTAGTTTAGTATGTTATTCAATTAATCTTCACTCATATGTTTTGAAAGTTTACGACGCAGCATTGATTTACACTCATTCTTTTCGAATTTTAACCAATAGTGCAACTGGCTATAACCGGACATCTGACAAACGTCAACAGAGAGATTACTTTTCTTATGCAAAGAATCACTGTTCAGGAAAATGGTAATACAACTAATCAACTAGGAGACGCTGAGGGGACCGTCGAATGAAAACGTGCGACAGCCAAGTCATCACTTGAATGGAACCCGAGAATCGGAGACGACGAATGGGGCATAATTGAGACCATTTCTGAGTGGTCACATTTAAAATAAAAAACCAGACATTGTCACAGTGATAAACATGATCAAAACATTGAATGTCCCTTTTTGGATTTCTTCATCGGGAACAAAACGAATGTACTAGTCTGTATGTTATCACAGTAGTTCTTTTTCCTGATATGGATAAATTATGCTTATTCTCATTCGATAAAGTTGAAAAATCTTCAAAATATATTCAGTAGCTCCTTTTTATTGTTGTAAAAATTGCGGTGGAACAAATTACTGACACTCAGTTAGTCCTCAGTGAGTATTTGTCCTCTCCAGGTCAGATGTGAAGACAAACACTCGCCAGCGACGACACGGCCTAATAGTCGTGCTTTGTCGTCAGTTGGCAGAACTTGAAATTCATGGGATAGCCGTGAATTAGGTCCCAGAGGCTTAATGGCCTACAAACTTAATTTGTAACCGGAAGGTCCTGGGTTCGAACCCCGTCAGTAGCAAAGGAACAGCCCCAAACTAGACAGTACTGTCCAGTACTCCAGTGCTGGTTTTCCAACGGTTCACTAACCGTTGTCAGCTCATGATGAAATCTTGCAAAAACAAAACGACTTTTTGACAAGTTAAGCAGACAGAAAAACTCATGAAATTATTTTTCTTTTGTTTATTGCTTTACGTTCCCAGTGGTGGAACATAGGGCGGCTTCAAGCTAGAGGCTTGAAGTTTCAGTGGCTATGGTAGTGTTTATTTTTACGGGATGGGGTTGCTAGCCGACCTTCCCCTTTACCAGTATTATTACTGGCTTAGCGAGGTTCAAGAGTGTGTTGACCGAATGTGACAAGAATGCTGATATCAAAATCATAACGGTGGAGTTCAACAATTGCCACAAGTCATCTGTCGAATTCCCACCTGAACTACATTTTTGGGGAAGTTTTGTTAAAAAGGAGATCTGATGGTTGTCCTCGGAGACCTGCCTACAAGAAGCAAATATAGAATCATCAATATACTAATTTTCACATTTGGATAGCCTTGAAAAGAAAGGGAAGCTTGATCCACTCGTTATCTTCAAAAATAACAAGGATGTGCATCAGTAGTACAATCGATGATAAACTGGAGAGATTCAAACAAGTCCTCATTGAAAATCGATATCCTCCAAGATTCATCGAGAGAAAAAAAAGGTGAAAGTAAAGCAGTCTGTCTGTCTGTCTGTTTTCGACACAGAACTTTGCACAAATGTGCGGAAGTTCAAGTCGCCACATTCCGTGTAGCACGCGAAGCAAGAGAAGAAAGTACAAGAAAAGCATAATAGAAACAGTGAGCAGAGGTGTGAGACAAAGGAGTAATAAAGAAATACAAAACAGTTTCATTGGAGATCATAAGTCACAGGGAGTGGATGCATCTGCGCCACTGAGAACGGTTTTGAGCCATGTCACCAAGTAAAGCAGAAGCTAAAAAGAGTCCGAGCCGTACCGAAGAAATACACAACTGGGAAAAGGTGTCTTTTCGGCTGAGCTGCGGATCAATTTCTACAGTCTTCAAGGAATGTGTGAAGGAAAAACTGCCACCTTGAGACACTTCAGTGTGTATTTGTATGACTACACGAGGCACACACTTTCCAAACGCGTCTCTTAACATAATCTGGAACTGTTATCAAGAGGAAAATGCTAGAAAATTACTCAATTAGCTCAAATAAGCTCTCGGTGTACTCAGGCCAAAAGACTTCACCAGAATCGTTTAAGATCATCCCTAACAGTGAGACCCAGTAGCACAAGCAGTTCGGCCAGGAATCGAATCCAGTACCACATGGGGTGTCGTTGGCGACCATCTTACCACTGTGCTATCGAGGCATGAAACTGTTTTAAAAAACAAAAAAAAATACTAACTTCATCAATCTAACACATTTATCATTAGATGACGTGTTGTTAGGAAACACTTTGAAATTGATGTCAAATACCTGAAAACGTTAAAATGTCTAAGATGTTCAAACAAGTGCCTATCTAAATAGATTTGTGGCAGTGGTAAACACTATTTAATCTGTAGCAACTAATGACATCATATAATGACCACACATAGTACAATGAAATGAATCAGTTCTATGTGCAGTTCACATAAACCATTGACGATTGAAAATATAATTAAGGGATAGTGGTGATATCATCAGCTGGTTAAGTCTTCATAGGCCGACAAGAAAGGGATTATGACTGCACGAACTTCTTTTGAATGCATAGTTTGGCTTAGTGGTTCGAAGGCCTAACGCCTCAGCTACGTGCAGTAGACGAATAAGAAGCCTATTGGAAAGATTCAGTATACTACGATGAATTAACTTGAAAGCTTTCGTTTTCTCCACTACATGACTACTATCAACTAAATATGACAAAATGGAGCTATGGATTGCTTTTGTGTCTGTCCTTTGATAAATCACGATGGGAGATGTTCAGTAGTGACACGTTGGCTAAGCTGTCTAGTAGTACACCCAAAATAACAGTCACTGCAAGTGTAGTTGACTTGATAAATGCACATAGATGTGGCAAAACTATCTTGCTTATCCTTCGTTCACGTTCCAATCATTCGTCGGCTAGAGAATGACAAACATAGGTTTGCTATGTGCATAAACAGTTCTTTGTATACTTCTGGAAAGTTTCCGGAATAAAATCGCACTTGACAAGTCACCACTAAATTATAATTTAATAAATAGAGGTTTCTTTTACGCGCCAACGAGATGAAAAGATACGGAATCAAGTGCTGGGAATATGTGAAGCAGATGGAATGGGAGTGGACTCACCAAATTGTCAACGGTGAGTCAGTGATCTACTCCGGTCACCCAGAAGATAACCACACGCACACCGAGGGCGTGGCTATCATGATGTCACCAACGGCAACGAAAGCCCTGATACAATGGGAGGCGATTTCGTCCAGGATAATGACCGCCAGGTTCAACTCCAAAGGAAGGAAAGTGTCAATCATACAATGTTATGCACCCACAAACAACGCAGACCTCGAAAGAAAGAAGAATTCTACAGGCAACTACAGGCAACAATGGACAATACTCCAGCTGGCGACATGAAAATACTAATGGGAGACATGAACGCCAAACTGGGACCAGACAATACGGAAGGGAACTCATCATGGGTAGAGAAGCTCTAGGAGAAATGAATGAAAACGGAGAACTCTTCGCCGACTTCTGCGCCTTCAACGAACTGTGATTGGTGGCAGTGTATAAGCACAAAGATATCCACAAGGCTACATGGGTGTCACCAGACGGGCAAACCAAAAACCAAATCGACTTCATCTCAATCTCAAGGAAGTGGAGGCGCAGCCTACTGGACACAAAAGCAAGAAGAGGAGCAGACGTTGGCTCAGACCACTATCTCGTACAAGGGACAATCCAAATCAAATTAAAAGCTTTCAGGGAATCAGGAGCTGCAGATAGACCACAAGCCAAGTTCAACACTCAAAAGCTGAAGGACCAGGCTACAAAGGACATCTTCATTGCAAGCATAAAGGACAAAGCCGAGACACAAATCAACACCAGCGAAAGGTCGCGTCGAAAAGCACTGGAACAACTTGAAAACGGTGTGGAGCCAAACCTGCATAGAAATTCTAGGCAGAAAAAAGAGACAGGACAAACAGTGGCTCACTACGGACACTTGGAAACTAATAGAAGAGAGAAGGACAGTGAAGCAAAAGATTATCCAGTGCACGACGAGCAACAAAAACAGGAGCTGAATGCAAGCTACAATACACTGAACAAAAGAGTGAAGAAAGTGCCAGGGAAGACAAAAGAAAATATTATGAAACCATGGCAAACGAAGCAGAACAAGCTGCAGGCAAAGGAGACCTCGCCACACTCTACCAAACAACTAGGCACCTTTCGGGCAAAAGTTCGACACAGATTAAGCCAATAAAGGACGACAATGGAAAGTCAATCACCAAAGAGGTGGAACAGAGAAAGCACTGGGCTGAACACTTCAAAAGACTTCTAAGTCGTCCGCCACCTACAACGCGCCCAACAATACCAACAACGGAAGCAGTACTACCAGTGAACATTGACCCCCCGACAAAATCGGAAGTCCTGAATCCAATCAAAATGCTAAAAGCTGAGAAAACAGCAGGACTAGATGGAATCCCAGCAGAAGCATTGAAAATGGACCCAGAGACAACAGCGGACTTGATGACGCCATTGATAAAGTAGGTGTGGAAAGAGGGCAAAGTACCTGAGGATTGGAAGAAAGGATAATTATTCAAACTACCAAAGAAAAGAGACTTAAGTCAATGGAAAAACTGGCGCGGAATTATGCTCCTCTCAATCCCAAGCAAAATACTAAGCCGAATCATCCTGGAGAGAATCAAACAAGCCATGGATGATAAACTCCGTCCGGAACAGGCCGGATTCAGGAGAAACAAATCATGTATTGATCAAATCGCCACTCTACGGATCATCATTGAACAAAGCTTGGAATGGCAGTCACCTCTCTCACTCAACTTCATCGACTTTGAAAAGGCCTTCGACAGCGTCTATCGAGAGGTCATTTGGAAACTACTTCGCTACTACGGGGTCCCGTCGGCAATTATACATCTCATCCAACAGTTATACGACAATGCTGCATGCAAAGTAATCCACAACGGGAAACTTACGGAAGCCTTCAAAGTAAGGACGGGAGTGAGACAAGGCTGTCTACTATCACCAATGATCTTCCTGATTGCAGTAGATTGGATAATGCGACAGACAACGGCAACCAACGAGGGAACAGACATAAAATGGACTCACACAAAAGACTTGGAGGATCTGGACTTCGCCGATGATATATGTTGGATTTTCCACAAACTGGAGGATATGCAAGTGAAAAGCAACAAGTTGGCAGAAGAAACATCTAGGGAAGATGTGACTTCAGGTGAACAGAGAGAAAACAGATGGGTGATGAAGATTCCTGGCCAACACCAACAGCAACAACAACAACAGACAACAATCAGCCAGCGTAAATGGGAGGAACCTGAAAGAAACAACCTCCTTCACCTACCTGGGAAGCATCGTCTCAACTACAGGCGGAACTGACGAGGATATCAAAGCCAGAATCGGAAAAGCAAGACAAGCTTTCATTACTCTCAAATCTGTGTGGAGGTCAACAGCACTCAGCATCAAGAACAAGATCCGGATCTTCAACTCCAATGTAAAGTCAGTCAGTTACTATACGGACCAGAAACTTGGCGAGTCATAAAGAGCATCTCAAACAAACTACAGACCTTCATCAACAGCTGTCTTCGCTCAATACTCAAGATCAGATGGCCAGAAAAGATCAGCAACAGGGATCTCTGGGAATGAGCGAACCAACCAGGAACCGATTGTGAAACAAATAGGCACGAAGAAATGGAGATGGATTGGCTGGCTATACTCTGAGGAAACCATCAAGTGACATCACTAGACAAACCATCGCTCCAGTGGAACCCGAAAGGGAAACGGCGAGTTGGTCGTCAGTGCAAGGGTGACTTGGAGGAGGTCATGCGAGGAGGAGATGAAAGCATGTGGACAGACCTGGAGCGGGGTGAAAAAGTTGTCAGAAAACTGAAAGCAATGGAGGTGCGCAGCTGAAGCCCTATGTTCCTCTAGGAACTAAAGGATACAATAATAATAATAATCTTTTACGTGCAGTCATAGTCTCAAGAGGTTTTCTATCCAATGTTTTCATATGTTTCTTTATAGAAAACTACTCGGATAGCCCATCGCCATCAAGGAATCATGAATATATTCAAATTCCTTTAGTAAATGGTCATCCGCACATACCTTTCTCGCTCTGCTTGTAAGACATTTAACAACAATATTTCTTTTATATATATGTAATAGGTATGTGACTAAAATAGTGTGTGTGTGTGTGTGTGTATTGCCCTGTGAATGTGCATAAATCATGGGGCTATATACAGGTAACAAAGATGCCTGTTTGTTTATAACACAATAAATCATGGATTTGAATCTGAATGAGAACCTGAATGTCTTCTGAGGATGATGACGAAACTATGCTCTTTATGCCACAACAGCTAGACTCTAATGACAGATAGATAGATAGAAAGACACACACACACACAGACAGTAATAGAAGAAGCCATCAAAGTTCATGTAGAACAATGATAAACAATGAGAAGACATTTACTTTAAGCATTCTAAATACAGTCTTTATGATTTACTCTTGTTTCTATCATATAACCTATAAGATTATTGAAATTCAGTTTTATATAACACCACATATCAAAGTAAACAAAATTCAATTGATCGATAAAAGACGGTGGTAAACATAATAAATATTATTATTATTATGTTAGTAGTTAACGATTAGTTTGTAAACGATCACGACAAATTTTGATCTGAATAATGAAGTAAAAACCAAACTGACTGATTCACTGGTTTCAACAGAGAACTTTGCATTCACACATGTGCACGAGTTCCACCCTTCATTTATCATACAAAGCAAGAGAAGAGAGTGGAGAGGAGATTCATCAAGAGAGGAAGATAATAGACACAAGTGTGTGTGTGTGATAGGGGAAAACACAAAAGTAATATGGAAGAACAATGAGGTTTTATTGGATAGGCTCACGTAACACATGTCCTAACTATCTCAGTCGATGTAACATCACAGCCTCGTCGATTGATTTCCCGTCCTTACTTAGCTGGCAATCGACCGAAACCTAACCTCAATATTGCTCACCTTACTATACCACTTCACACGGGAAATAGAACGCAGGCACCTATGATCAAAGACAGCTAATCTTTCCATGCCTTCCACTCTCAATGGCCAGGTCTTGCTCACAGCCATAAAGGAGGACGGAGCGGACTGATGAGCAGTACACCCACCCTTTGGTCGATAGTCGGATATCTCAAAAAACCTGGGAGTACTGGACAGCTGTTTCGTCCTAGTTAAGGACTCTTCGCCAGTACGCACTCACCGGGGTTCGAACTGAGGACCTTCTGGTTACAAGGCGAGCTCGTAGACCATTGAGCCACTGGGAAGATCGGTGTTAATATCCCATTCAACAGAGGTGTTTAATGCTCATTACGTTGAGCCTGGCTGTAAGCCAATTAAATTGTTTCTCCTTAGTTGAAAATCGATTGATCACTGCAATGAACCAACAATAACGATTAATCGCCTACTTACAAGCTTACAATAACTTCAATAGTAGATATCGATTCCATGTATAGTTAAAAAACTACATAAAGACAACATAGTGTTTATCATAATGAAAATGCGGCCTTTAATACTTGATTTTTCATTCTAATATATCACACACAACATGTCTTAGCCTGCACCCAAAAGCATACACATATATATATACAGAACAAAAAGAACATATATGCACTCCTTTTCTTTAAGACAATCAATAAAATAGTTTAGCCCTAGAGAGAAAGACAAAAGTACACGAGCAACAAAGATATTAGTCTCTTCACATAATATATACTATAAACATAGGCGAATATCAGAAAGAGAGATTAAAGTAAATTTTAGAAGAATAAAATAAAGCGATCCAGTGAAGAAAGAAACAATTAAAAAAAGTATATGAGTGCTACCCGACAAAAAAGAATACCATAAATGTATGCGCCACATTTATGAGTATGTGCGGGTTGATTTTACACCACCCTAACTGATCATTAAAACTTAGCAGCAGGTGGTGGGCGTAAAGTTCTAGAATCCATAACGTAGTCTGGGATGCTTCGTCACAGTACGCACTCACCCCACTGAGAGGGTTCAAACCCAGGACTTTCCAGTTACAAGGCGAACTAGCGAGTAGACCATTCAGACACTGGGACCTGATCCAATGGCCAGCCCATGGATTACAACTTCTGCCAATTCACGATATACATAGTGTAACCACCAGCAGACGCCATAAGAGAGTAAATGACCTCTTCCATCACTTGGTGGCCCATGGTGCTTGGTTACGATTTCCCACTAGAACTCCAGGTAAATCCCTCATCACTTCTGCCCGTTGTTGAAACGATGCTTTCCAGGTAGGTAAAGGAGGTTGTTACTTTCAGATTTCTTCCATTTATGCCTATTGTTGTCTGTTGTTTTTGCTGTTGGTGTTGGCCAGGAATCTCCATCACCTACTGCTATTTGCTCTGTGTTCACCTGAAGTCCTATCTTTGATGCTTCTTCTGCCAACTTCTCACTTTTCAATTGAATATCTTCCCGTTTGTGGGAAATCAGACGTACATCATCCGAAAAGTCCACATCCTCCAACTTTTTATACCTGCCTCCTTGTCGCCAGGTCCGACGTCTGTCGCATTATCCAGTCTACTGCCCATAATCAGGAAAATCATTGGAAATAGTAGTCAGCCAGCCAACCTTGTCTTACTCCCGTCTTCACTTCGAAGGATTCCGTAAGTTTCCCGTTGTGGATTACTTGGCATGCAGCATTGTCGCACAACTATCGGCGGCACCCCGTAGTAGCGAAGTAGTTGTCAAATCACCTCTCGATCGAAGCTATCGAAGGCCTTTCCAAAGTCAATGAAGTTGAGATAGAGAGGTGACTGCCATTCCAAGCTCTGTTCAATGATGATACGTAATGCTGCCATTTCATCGATGCATGACTTGTTGTTTCTCCTGAATCCAGCCTGTTCCGGTCGAATTTTTTCATCCAGGGCGTGTTTGATTCTCTCCAAGATTATGCGGCTTAGTATTTTGCTTAAGATAGGCAGAAGCATAGTGTCACGCCAAATCTTGCATTGCTTTAAATCTTTTTTCTTCGGCAATTTGAATAAGTAGCCTTTCTCCTACTACGCAGGTACCTTGCCTCTTTCCACACCTTCTGCAGTAGTGGTGTCATCAAGTCTGCTGATGTATCTGGGTCTATTTTCAATGCTTCTGCGGGGATTCCGTCTGGTCCTGCTGCTTTTCCAGTTTTTAGCATCTTGATTGCCTTCAGGATTTCCATTTTCGTCGGAGAATTCGCACCAAATTTAATCACTATCAATTTGTAAGTATAATGCTTTGAAAAAAACAATTACATGAACGACCGGAGTATTAAGACCGCTCTAAATTGCAATAATCTGTTTTATATTGTGTTTATTTGTGTCGGATTTTACTAACTTGGAGAATACAGACTTGAAGTTATACACCCGTATTTCAGTAAACGACTACCACACTACTAATATTTACACGACATCACACATTTACTTCATACGAAAACCAATGTTTTAAAAAATAACTGTTGTTTCACACTATTATTCCCTTGGGTTCCTAGTGGAACACAAGGCTTCAACCGAACACCTCCATTTTGTCCTAATTTTGGTGTCCTGTTCCCCTGGCCTCACGATTGCTTATAATCTCTCATTCTCTCGCGCGATCTGCTCAATGTCACTCTCAAACCCACAGACAACTCGCCGTTTCCCATTCTAGTTCCATTCGACCGATTGCCTGCATTGAGTGCGATAGTGCCCAAAGGTCTCCGCAGTGGTGTATGCCCATTCTCCTACATATTTGTTGAGCGAACGGTTCTTGGTTAGTTTTTCCCCAGAGTTTCTCGTTGCTAATTCTTTCCCGCCGGTCATTTCACATTCAATATGGAGCCTTCGAAGAAGGCAGGTGTTGATAAAAGTTTGCACTAGCTTGTTGGAAATGCTTTCCGTGGCTCACGCGCAGTGTACTCTGCTGACCCATACAGAAGGAGTGGCTGATTGCCTTAACATTTGTGTTGGAAATCCGAACCCGAGTGTCCCTCACCTAAATTTTAGTCGGTCCCAAGTCCAGGAAAAGTGTTGGGTGTGGGGCTAGCGACCCTATCCCAGAAAATCAACCAGATCATTACACAAACTTCAATGCACAGTAGAAATATTAAAAACTCTTGTTCCTGGTAGTAACAAAGAGAGGATATAGAACGGAAAAAAGTCGAAAAATGGTAGACGTACCTCTGTTAGCATGTATGCATGCTCCAAACCATTTAAACAATAATCGTTTTATATACGGACGACGTTTACCAACCCTGAGTAAATTGGTGAATAAAGTGTTCAACTCTGCATCCATTTGTTCAGTCAACTAAAAGAAAAAAAACGTGATGACCACAAAACAGAACATAAAATAAGTGAAAAATAGACAAGTTTTGAAATAACAAATAAAATTATAACCTTCATAAAAACGGATACATTACTGAGTTGAAATAGAAGCTGAACATCACTGACACTCTCTATGGACGGTAAGTCATCAGAGAATAACGCACTGTAAACTCCGATACAAACTATAAATGAGCAAAAGTGATCCTCCCCCCCCCCTCCCTTTAATAAGGTGAGATGCGTTTACCAGAGAGTCATTTCAGTGGAAAATATTACCACCAACAAAACACTCCAACTTGAGAATTTAAATACGGTCTATTCTCTCAATTCCAGACACGACAGGAAGCGAAGATTCGATCGGCGTACCCAAACCAAAACCTGGAACCTTTTATTTTTATCGCGTTCACTCTCTGTCTCCAACTGCCGTTAACTTTAAAGATTATTTCAATCCTAGAAACTATGGTACCCACATTAGTTCTTATGTTGTTTATTAGAGTACTGCTTTCCCTCTTTAAAAATTTGGATAATTATTTATTTAAGTGTTGATTTTAAGAGATTTTGATTGGTTACATAATTGTCATCATGAGCTGACATCGGAGTGTTACAGGACTATTGGAAAACCAGCAGTCGAGTAATAGACAGCCAACTGTTTCGTCAGCCTAGTTTGGAACTCTTCAGCAGTACGCATCCACCTACCTTACTACCAGGGTTCCAACCTACCACCTCCATGTTACAAGGTGAGCTAGCTCGTAGACCATTCAGCCACTGAGACCCGACTCATTAATGGCCAGCCCATGAATTCCAACTTCTAACAATTTACGCACGATACAACGCGACTGGAGCTAGCCAATGTCATCGCTGGCGAGTATTTGTCCGACTAGAACTCAGGTAACTGTCTACCTGAATAGGGCCAGTCGCTAGTAGGCATCAGATTAATATTTTAGTGTTAGTTTGCAGAGATTTGACTGGTCATCATGAACTGACATTGGATAAGAGGACCATTGGAAGGCATTCAAAGCGACATATGATCTTTCTAAGCAGAAACTATCACTCAGATAAACCAACAGACTTATTAGTATCATACATCAGATTTTTATATATGCTAACTAAACTATCTATATTTTCGGCTGAATAGCTTGCACGCTGAACAACCGTGTAAAATTAGTTTCTTTTATCACTATAGTACAATCCTATCTCCATAACTGGTGTTATCTTTTCCTTCGCAAACAAGACAAAATTGAAAACTACATTACCAATGTAGTTTAATATATAACCAAAATAACACAATTCTGAAACTTATTCATAAATCAGAGCGAAATCGAAAAGTTAATGTATCCACACACTATTGAACCTTACACTAAACTACAATTTGCAACCTCTAACAGTAATGGGTGAATTCTTGGTATTAGATGGTTGAAGGCAATCGGCAGGAAGCACCACTTGACCTGGCTTTCATGATAGTTGGTAATCACCAGTCAGTCAGCAAGGCGTATCTGCAGCCTTGATGGAACTCATGTCCCTTCCAAGATTTGAACACGCGTCACCCAATGCCGCCTGCAGTCACAGACATTATTTGGGCTGACGTTTAACCTCCTGTAGTACTGTATTGGATATTTTTGATTGGACACTAGTCAGTAACTATTTATTTTTTTTTTTTTAATTTTGATTTACAGCTTGATTCCACACTGTTTTTGAGATTTGGCCAATTGCCGGCCGAACTAGTGTAATGTGTCTAGTCCTATCTTCGATGCATACAGAATTCTATCAGTCAAACACTGGGTGACACGGATTCGAATCTCAGAAGGGATATGAGTTCCATCAAGGCTGTAGATATGCCTTGCTAACTGATTGATGAGTGTCAACTAGCATGAAAGCCAGGTCAGGTGTTGCTTCTTTCCGATTGCCTCCAACCATCTAATACCAACAATTCACAGTGCACCGTGGTGGTGGCCACATTGCAAGCTTGACTGACAGAATTCAGTCTGTTCCCAGTGGATCATACGGCTTTAAGCTAGAGATTTGATGTTTCAGTTTCAGGGCGACTTTTCGTATTATTTATTACGGATGGCGTAGCTATAGCCTCACATCCAACACCTTCCCTCTTTACAGGGCTTACACTACCCGGTTTAACAAGGTTTAGGAGTGGGTCGATTGGGGATCGAACCCGAGACCACACGAGTGGTTGGTGAGCATTCTGTCGATGAAATATCGACGCAGATCTAGAACACTATGATCACGAAGAGATACACGGCCAAGTTAAACTTTAAGCACTATTAAGTTCGAGTGAAGTGTGACCGCACCAATAGCCTTGAAACGCTTATTGAACAAGTTAGTGAAATCAGGCAAATAATATTGTAACCATAGATGAAACATGCTTTGATACTAGACGAGATATGTGGTAAGTTTTCTCTAGGTTTGCGAATGATTAAGTTAAGGTTTAGGCTAAGGACAGGTTAGGATTAGATTAACCTGACAAGGGCGTTATTAGGGTTGATCCGTGTGAGATTAGGATTAGTTTTGGGGAGATTTTCACATTAGGTTAAGGAAACATTAGAGTTATAGTTAGGGTTAGAAGACCTAGATAAATTACATGCGATGAATGTAATTAAATCACTGTGTTAACAGTCGAATTCAAAACTGAGAAACGTTTTCGTCACGCATTGGAGAGTGGTATCATTCAGGAATATACGTGGAAATCGCCTTTATCATATGATCAGTGCGCGTTCAAGGTCAATTGTCAGTTGATACTCACTGCTGCTTAAAGTTTAGCTTCACCAGAAACACTATACAGAATCTTTTAGAAAAACAATATAAGGAAAAGAAAAGGAAAATAACCGAAGAAGAGCGGAACGAAATACCTTATCAAGAGCATTCAGAGTGTTCAATACTTAATGTTACTTTCAGAAATAGGAAGACGGAGACTGTAACAATATTAACCACTGGTTTTGATTACAGTCCATATCTGATAACGTATGCGCCATTGAACCACATGATCTCGAGTGACCAAAGCCAAGAGATTCCTGATGCACCAAAAAATGTTAACCTAACACAATTGTCTTTTATTTCAAAAATGACCATTTCCCCCACTTTTACCAATCAGTTTCAGAGCTAGCAGACAATGAACAGTGTAGGATTTGCTGAAATTATATCCGAGCCACCGATGTCAGTATCCCAAGGTAGTAACACTTATTGAAAGATGATTTCCATAACACATGTTGTGCGACCTTAGAGTTCTTACATGATGATGCCAATGGGTGTGAGCAGTTCTACGGAGGCGGTGATACCCGAACACGCAAACTCACCTTGCCTCCTCGGCTTGGAAAGACCATGTTTCACATGCGTAGGAGCAAGACTGGAAGCATCGAAGTAATGCAAACCCAATCTTTGACGGACAGAATCACCATCGAAACTTAGAAAAATAATAACTAAAACATTCTTTGCCGCAACATTGTGTTTAAAATTCACCACTCGCTGTATAATTCCAAAGCAGGTGAAGGATAAACTACTGAGTCTAACTACTTCAATGTGCATTTATAAATTTAACTGTTCAAGTGGAGACAGTTACATAGGTAGGACACGGCAAGCTGACTGTCACCTTCTGGAGCACTGTCCAACGTAGTTAGGTAAAGGAGTTATCAGGTCAATCAAAATTTTCATACTGGCGCGCCTCTAGTGCATACGGAGCACAAGATTAATAAAATTTCAACTTATACACCTCTATACTGGGTACCACCTCAACTCCCTAGGTCGGTACGTCTTCGGTTGCTAAGCATAGATGAGGCAGTTGCCATAGAGATTTTTCAACCCAATCTCTGTGTTCAGAAGAAGTTTGTTCAAATCTTATTATATTTTTATTTTATTTGTAATGCTAACTGTATTATCAATATCATGCTGTGCTGTAGTTGTACATTTTATTCTCGGTTTAACAATTTATCATTATTATTATATTATCTACGTGCCATGTGACAATAGTTATTTCCCCATCCACTCCTACTAGTATGCACATTCTACATATACACTCACCGTTGCCCAGATTATACAAACACTTGAATGAATTTATCCCTCTTCTTATTTCTAGTGTGATCACCTCGTTGTGTCGGTGTCACAGCGGTAGAATGCTCTCCAACTACGCCCCGCGTGGTCCGTGGTTCGATCCCCGGCCACTGGACGCACTCCTTTATCTCGCTAGGCTAGTAATAAGACTGTTAAAGAGGAAAGGTTGGGAATGATGAGGCTAGCAACTTCATTCCGTAAAAATAAAACGATCCACTGCTACTGAAACTTCAAGCCTCTAGCTTGAAGCCGCCCTATGTTCCACAGGGAATGTAAAGGGATAAAAAAAATTTAAATCAAATATAATATAATCACCTCGACTGTTATCCACAATTAATTCACATCCCTGAACTCTGATCTCATACATTTTATTAACGACATTAATTCAAATGCCTATGACTAGTATTTCATTCATTATGTAAATGTAAAGCCTGATCAGAATTTACTGAAAATCCCGTATTTGCTTGCTTAAATCATGTTCTATAATTATCATTATGGGAATTATTATTCAAAACCGAACAAAGAACAGATTATAAAAAATAAGGTATTGCCGGTAGAGAATGATTGATATTGTTTGGTAGTGGGAACATGCATACAAAGTTTGTCATATTTTATCGATGTTCCTTGTAATTCAGTCGGACAGACATCACATCAATCCATGAAATCATTGACAGTTAAACTGAGTCAGGTAGGGAGATGCAGACTCCCGGGTTGGGGCCCTCGGGACTCTAGGAATCAATGGCTGGAGACAATAGGTAACATCGCTCAAATCGTTGTCAATGGCGCAGATGTATTCAGTCTCTGTAATCTTTCATATTCCTTTCTACCATTACCCATTCTGTTTCACTCTTATACTTGTCAAACTCTATTAATTCTCTTCACTCATCTTCTTGTCTACCTCTGTGGGCTATTTGGAACGTGGCAACTCGAACTGCTGCACTTCGGTGCCAAGTTCTATGTTGAATCCAGACAGACAGAGACAGACAGACGTCTTTTCTCACACGAGTCGTCTTATTCTCTGTATTACCTTTGCTTTTTTGGAACTTAGTTATCTGAAACGGACTTACCAAATACCAATCTATGAGCTATATATTCACTGTGAGAAGGCTGATCCCGACCGATAGCTGTTACCCTGAAGTGATAGTTGGGACTACATATCGTGATGACCCAATGTGCTACACTGATTGAAATTAATGTTCCTGCAGGTTCTACCATGCCATAAAGATCGTTTATACAGTGGCTTGACTAAAGGCAGTTGCCATCGTAACGCAAATCGTCTAAACTATGTCAGGAGTCTGTAGGCGAAGTCGTACTGCTGGCGAATAGGTGTATATAAGGGAATTAGAGTGTCCCCCTCAGACGACAGGCATGACAGCTATATGACACCTCTGTGGTCTGGACAAGGGATTTGAGAAAAGTTGCCCTCGAAAAAAATTTACATCCTAACTTGCCTTGCGGCGATCCTTAGCCGGTAGTAAGGTCCTAATAACGCACACAATTCCAAAAACAAAGACAACTTCAAACAGGCCGTGTATGGCTGGCTTCAAGTAGCTGTCTCTTGGGCTCCGCGGTCACACAACACCAACTGCTTTCTGTTTCAGGGACCCCAAGATTAAGAAAATCAACCTGCATGGCGTAAGCAAACAGGAAGTAATAGTAGCCTACACAATCTCATAAACACAGTCGGGAGGCTGATAATACTAACCACTTGACCATAGAGGGTAGGTGGGGTTTTTTCTTAATCCTGAGAGAGTTCCTGCGTCCACCACTTGTTCCATTCCTTAAAGTTAGGATAACATACCACCCAGTCAATCGAAAGATATTATGGGCACACCCAGTAGTGTATGTTTATCTAAAAAGTATGTTACGCTAAACAAAATACACTAGTGGACCTCATACAACCATGTAAGAACCTGTAGAGAGTCACCTCCCTTTGAAGTGGTAATGCCCATCCTTGCCGACTGGCTTAAGCGCACTCGACTTCCAAACAATCAATGGTTCTCATGTTTGAACTCAGGTTCGCTTAAACAATTGGGTAGTATCACTAGCTCCCTCACCACCACCACCCATACATACACAATAACTGTGCCACATAACCTGATGCATGAAAAATCTATTCCAGAAAACTGAGTTCTAACTGTTCACTAATCGATATGATTAAGTGACTTCAAGCTATCATGAATGAAATGACTCACTACCAGGGGATGTGCCACTCGATTTAGAGTATACGAACACCAGAAAGAATATCCGAATACACCTGACAAACACTTTTAGGTAGAAATAAGTCTTCTTTAAAAAAATAACCAAATAAAAGCATAACAATACACCAAAAATAAAAAATCATGGAAGACATTTTCACATACTTGCCAAATTGTACGCTGTTCAGATTCCACAACAGGTTTTAAAGGCACTTCTTCGGTGAAGAATTCACCAATAGGCGGTCGATCAGATAAAAATAAAGACTCTGCTGCTTGAGGTGAATGTAAGTGACTAGGAACTAATAGTCGACCGAGTAATCCACTTTCAAATTCATCCGGATTGAATGAACCATTGGGAAAATTTCGAGGAAATGATGCCTCAATAAGAAGCTATAAATAAATTAATATCAGATAAGTTTATGTCAGAAGATAATCACTGCATTTATCACATATTGAACATTGGATTAGACTTTTTTAAAATTAAAACTCCCAGGTGTCCAAAAAGAAAGGGATGAAATCTACATCTTACGTGTATTTCCTATTAAAACAATTGACTTGTTACCAGGGAATAATCTCGTTGACTTAAAGTGTGTGGGAGATATAGTCGCGATTCGCTCCTGTGAAGTGTAAGATGATGCTACACGAGTGGACTGGACTGGACTACTTCAATTCACTCCCAGCTTAAAGACCAAAGGACGTGTGTACTGCTCAGGATCAGCAGTCACTTCACTCCGTCCTCCCTCATGGCTGGCTATGAGTGAGACATGGGCATCGATTGAAAATGCAAGGCATGAAAAACCTGACTATCTAGATAGCTGGCTGTCTTTCATCATAGGTGCTTGCCAGTGTTCTGTCTCCCGTGCGTATTAGGTAGCAGGTGGTAGTGTAATATGGTGAGTAATATTGAGGCAGTTATGCTTCGGTCGAGTGCTAGCTAGGTGAGGATGGAAAATCAACCGATGAAGTTGTGAAGTTACATGAACTGGGAAATATTGTTAAGGCATATGTTACGCAGCCTAGCCAACGATCGCCTTCCTCGACAATCGACAATCTTTTCTTGACATAGAATCGATCAGGTTGGAAAAGAGCTAGTATGTTGTGATCGAACCGAAACATGGCTTTATCAGTCAATGAAATCCATGACAGCTAGTTTAAACCAGCCAGCCAGCCAGACAATTATGGAGGTATAGACTGCCAGTGTGGTTGGGGTCCTTGGAATAGTAAGAACCAATGGCGGCGGATGGAGACAATTGGTGCCTATGCCTGAAAATCGTCGTTATCAATGACAGCGCAGATGCATTCACTCCTCTTTGTGATTTGCCCATTATATCAATGAAACTCTATTGTTCTTCAGTATTACTATTCTTTTCCTTCACAATTGTGTTTATTATCTCTCTTTTGAATCTCGTCTCTTCACCCTCTTCTCTTGCTTTGTGTGCTACGTGGAGAGTGGCAAGTGGAACCGCTCTACTTGTCTGCAAAGTTCCTTGTTGAAACCAGTCAATCAGACTATAAAAACAATTAAAAACGTCTTATTGATCAAGTATTGCGACAAAACTGCGTTAAGGTACTTAATAGCGTCATTATATAAGCAATATGAATAGATAAGTAGGAAAGTAGATGTATCAGACACAAATGCTTAGTCACAGCTAACTCTCAGAAGAAGCAGAGAAGATTTCAGAATTAAATCTTTCAGTTACTAATATAGATGCTTTTATATACAGTTACCATACATTTTATGTATTGACCAAATGAACAAAAATCATGAATAAGATGGTGATTTTCAGAAAATAATAAAACTTTGAAAAACATCTCCGATTCGCCGCCTAACAGAAAGCATCTCCTTGTTTTCCAGAGAAGTACGAACAAATAATGGTTAGCTAGCTGGCAACTCTAAACTATGGCGACCCAAAACGAAACTACCTAAAATAAACGGACGTAACAGCCCTGATCAGCCAATTAGATGAGCCCATAGCAGATGCGTGTAATTTAGAAAACTTTTATAAATATCAAAGTGAATGTTAAAAAAATAGTTATATGGCGTAACTTTTTCGTATATATATATATATATATATATATATATATATATATATATATATATATATATGCCCCAAGAAAACCTCCCGGTTGCTTATATGAGTCTTCAGTGATTGTCCAAACCCACTTCTGTACATAAATTCATCCACAACTGTATATCCACTGTATTCACTGATCTACAGCACCTATGAACCTAAAAAAAGGGAACAGTATATCTTCTCGGACAAATTTTCGGTAACGACAGTCCGAATGAATGGTGGATGCATACCCCTGTAAAGAGATTACTTTTTCACATCTATAAGTTTCTCAAAGGCCTGTTATCCTGACAAGACTTAAAGACTACCTCTTGATGGAGTTGGCAACGTAATTTGTGTACTGCATCTCATCTATATTTCCGCCTACTTACTAAGAACTCATCTAGTTAGTTGACCAATGTCATTACATCCGTTTATTAGATGGTGTCCTTTTGGGTCGATATAGCTTAGAATTGCCGATCAGTTAGGTATAAAATTTAGGCTTCGCAAACACACCAAGTAATAACACTTAAACTATAAGCCTCACGAAAATAAAATTGACCACCATAAAAATACAAAGATACACTTGACTGGTTCTACATACATGAAAAAACTAAAGCGATCTAGCAATGAAAAAAACTGCAACACTAAAAATAAGAGACGGAATTCACGTACCTGAGCAGTGATTGAATATCGAGATAACCAGGTCGCCATGACCATAAGAGGTTGACGTTGGGGAGAGAATAGCGCACGCTCTTTGACACTAACTGACCGATTATTTCCCAAGCCAACTGTCATATTATTAGGTGGTTGTGAGTTTGGATAATAGATATCTATGAACTTGGTTAACAGACGATTCACCAGTGGTCGTAAACTGTTCAGCGCAGAAGCAGGACACGATTCAACTGTACTTACATCTGACAGAGCCTCTGACTCTAAGTGGTTAAGAACTTCGTCAAACATTGTTTGAATACATGAAATTTGATCACAGTCATCTTTGAAATCAAAAAATAAGCGATTTTTATGATAAATGGACCACATACATATATACAAAGGGATGGAGATAAACAAATATCCAGAATTTAAAGCAGTACAATAATGCACTTTTTTTAAAGATGCGAACTTACGGGGAAATAAAAAATAAACTCACCTGTACATAGGGTTTTATAAATAATATCAAATAGTGTGACACTACTTTCCGGATTATCAGATTCAGCATCCACGAGAAGTAAAAGTACGATTTGTCTAACGATACTGTCTCGACAATCCTTGACAATCTGTGAAAGCTAACAATTAAACAATTAAAAGTGGAGAGCATATATATACATATATATATATATATACATATTAATTACAAAAGTAACTAAAAGGCTTCGAGCCAACCGATACATAAAACATTTTATGCCATTCTAAAATTACAATGTAGCGAATAAGTTTTACACACGTTTTGTGCAGGTTGAAAACTTAGCTTCAAACCTAGACCTCAACTTACTAGGCCCTTCAAAATGGATGTATTTTGACTTTTATATATGCATATTATACGGTGGACTTAATGGTATACGAGCTCGCCTCGTAACCAGGTCATGGGTTCCAATCCCGGTGGGTGCGTACCGCTGAAAAGTCCCGAATTGGGACGAAACAGCTGTTCAGTACTCCCAGGTTTTGCGTCGATGGCATAGCGGTTAGGGTGCTCGCCGACCATGCATATGGTCCGGGGTTCGATACCCGGCCACTGGACGCACTCCTTTACCTCGCTCGCTAAGCCAGAAATAACTCTGGTAAAGAGGAAAGGTTGGGCATAAGGCTAGTAAACCCATCCTGTAAAATAAACACTGCTACAGAAACTTCAAGCCACTAGCTTGAAGCCCTATATTCCATTGGGGAACGTGAAGGGAAAATAATATACAGTAGATGACACCAAACTTCTTCAGACTGAGTAATGTGATTTCTCGCTATATGACTAATCAGTTCTTTAAAAACAGCTCTGAGTCGGTGGCACAATGGTTAGGACTCTCGCCAACTTTGCACATGGTCAGGGGTTCGATCCCTGCCAACGGACACCTGATATCAATGGTCGGCCTGCAAAATTTGGGCTACCTATATTACATGCTCAAAATTCCATACTTGTACCGAAAATGCTGTGTGGTTTCAAGCTATAATCAAAATATAAAAAAATAATAAATAAAACTCCATCCAGCTGAACTCATAGAATGTATGGAGTACATTAAAGACTGATAACGACTATTTGAGCTTAGGCGTGATAAGTGTCTAAAATGACAGCATATGTCAACGCACTAAAATCTGCTGGATAATTAATTAGATGTCCTTGAAAACTACCTATACATATTGTTGACAAAGCCTTCAATTACAAAACCATTTACTCACTATTATTAGAGATTCCACTCTATTATGGATAAAGATTTTATTTTGATATATTACACAGTGTTGTACAGTAATATTAACTGATGATGTTTCAAGCACAAACTATTGCTGATAATCATATCAAGTCACTACTCACACAACTTTCTTGCTTCATTTATATAGAAGAGTAAAAATTGATGATTAAACATTTGAATAGAATCAACATAGGATAATGTACATTCAGAAATAATAATATGAGTGTTATTGATCAATTACAATCAGATAGGAAATAAGACGAGTGTTTTTATAGTCATAATAAGTAACTTGTTAGAATGTTATGATGTACGTGAAGTGAAATAGTATTTTAAGATTATTTATTATCCCTTCTGATTTGACCGGCGGTAATAATATCTTCCATATCTCTGGTATTTGCTTTGAGTCACTTCTATTGTATGTGTTGGGTGTAGACCACTCGATGAAACAGGCAGGATTCAGTAATCAATCTCTCTTGCTGTCTCCACCTAAATAGATTACTTCTTAAATCTTAATCCTCTCCCACCTATTGGGTAGTTGTGTGTTAATGCGTGAAGTGCAATGGCTGACCTTTTTTCTAAATTACTTATCTTCTCGGGGTTAACCAGTTAACCATTCTTCCCTTATCTAAATTCTTATGTTCTGACAATCTGACTACCCTCGACCAACTAGTTTGACCTATGTAGTTGACGTCACAGTCACTGCAATGTATTTTGTAAATTATATTATTTTGTCTAAATGGGTCAACAGGGTCCTTTAACCTACACAGCAATAGTTTGTGCTCGAAACGTCATCAGTTCATACTACTGTGCAACACTGTGATTTATCAAAATAAAATCTTATCCATAATGGAGTTATGCTCTGCCACAGTGCCCAAGTTTTATACTTATATCAATAAGATTTCACTATATATTGTGATAAAGAAAACGAAATTCTGTCGCTTGATACTTACGATTTTTATGATTTCTAAATACAGTACAAACCAAGAAACTCGTTTGTACTTCACACAAAGTAAATAGTCAAAAATTTCAGGAACTACAAGTAGAGATCATTAGGATTTCTAGTGGCTGTACCAAGATTTCACTAGTCCTAGTTTATCTAGGCCTCCAAAGCCTCAGGATGGTCGGGGGTGGGCGCCTTGCGCTGCGGGTTGGCCATCCCTCCGTACACCTCTTGAAATGCTCCCATATGACCGGGCGTCTTACATAGCCTCTCCTGAGGAAGTCCTACTCACTGCCTTCACGCGGCGGAGTGCTTTTCACCGAAGTGAGAGGGCAAAAGAGGATGCCCGGCGCTCTTCACCGGGTTGACTGTCCATTGGATGACAGTCTAGGGGAGATGGCTAAACCCTAATTCCAAACCTCCAACGACTGGCGTATGAAGCTCACCGGCAAACGTACGGAAAAAAGGGTTTATTGGATGCCCTGGATGTCTGGCCCCATTCAAAAAGCCGTATGAACCGGACTCCGGTCACCGGCTGCCAATGGATAGTGGACTCCCTACTCACTCCTACTGCCTTGTCACACGGCTGTGTAAAGGCTAGAGCTGCACTCT
The DNA here is from genome assembly GCA_944472135.2 of Trichobilharzia regenti. Taxonomy (NCBI): domain Eukaryota; kingdom Metazoa; phylum Platyhelminthes; class Trematoda; order Strigeidida; family Schistosomatidae; genus Trichobilharzia; species Trichobilharzia regenti. The sequence continues at coordinate 7,522,169 of OX235267.1, read as the reverse complement.
CAAACAAAAGACCGAGCGATGCTGGGGACATCACTCGTACCTAATTCCCATGAAACTTCATGAACTCTCTTACAAACAACTCGGTGGTTTGGCTATGTTCTGCGACGACCAGATGACGATCTGGTCAAATCAGTTCTAAATCCCTCGCCATTTCCATCTTGGCGATGTCGCAGGGGTGGACAGCTGAAAACATGGCTTGGTACAGTCAAGGCTGATATGGAGTGCCTGGGGCTACAAACCGTCTACGGATTCATCTGTGGAACAAGAATTGGATAACCCTGTCGCAAAACCTTGCATCAGATCGCCACGCCTGGGCAGCGATTATTCGAGATGTTCATGAAGCCGGCTCATCCTCCCGTAGGAGATAGCCGAAGTAAAGTAAAATAAGTAAGTTTATCTAGGTCTGAAAAACTAAACAAATACACCAAAGGATATACGTGCTCAACTGTTCTTCCCGTTAGGTTTATATCTAAAACATTTCGCCTAGGACCTGATTTCAGAACTAATTTTCAGTGATTTTTTTGCAGTAGATGTCTACCTGAAATGAGTTGAAATAAAACAATCCAAGCACATAAAGATGAAATCGCAAGAGGTAAGAGAATCTAGACCTCAGAGATTTAAGTCAGTGGCTGTTAAAAAAAGCAGGAAAACTGTTATAGAAATCAATATACACGCTTTAAGAACTCATCGACACCACTGAGCTTCTGTGCCTAGAGCTTAAATACCTGAGACGACCAGTTATGCATTCACATGTTAAGACAATAAAGATTTATCTACCGAAATTGACAGACAGAGAAATTAACGCATAATCTTACGCGGAATTCTCGCCTAAGTCCTGATACATTTGACATTCCAACGCAAAACAACCCAACATAACTTAGTTCCTACTCTAAGTCATGATTTGTATCAGGCAACAAAAAAGCGAATTTTCTTGTTTAAAGCAAGCAACATAGAACGGATCACATTTTAGAACAAACCTCAAAGACAAATGGTTGATGAAATAATCCAGCCGATCTTATCGGCTGCAGAGAACCAACTCCTTGTTATAAAAGTTGATATCATCAACAGCACTAACTCACAGTAAACCTCCAGTCTGACATGTACTATCTGCATCTAGCTGTTGAAAATGGTATTATGACCCCCTACAATTACAACGCTTAATAATCATATTAAACTTCACCTGCGTGTATCACACCAATGACAAAAACTGGTTTGACCATACGAAATATTTCCCATATCAGTAAAATAAGGTTTTGAATAAGACGTAAGGAGTCAGACACCTAGTCGTCAAAGAGATTGTAGGACCTCACGTAGTCAACAGCTGCTTTCGCAACCCATGTCTAACAATTAGAGCACAATATTACAATGTACATTAAACAAATATACGAGAATTTAGAAATATCAAAAACACCACAGGATATTCATTATCAATACAAACTTTTATAACGGTACAACAATCCAAAAAAAAGCAGAATGTACTCTTGATTGATGTATATGTGAACGTGCTGAGAAAAAATGACTAATTTTAACTCTGAGGACAATCAGCCCAAAGAAAATTATGTATACGGAACAAAATGCAAGAAATTGAGAGTGCGAAAATCGTAACACAAAACTGATTTTTGGCACTGAATGCTGTCAATAAAGGACACATTCATGACCTAATTCAGTTATGTGTATATGATAGCCTGAGGAAGTTAAGGCACAAATCACTCAGCGTAAACACGTGCTCGGCTCAAAAAGACCTAAAAGTGACTATGGAAACTGTACTTACTGCTGCAGGGCATTTTAAGGAATAGGCGCGATGAAATGAAGACACCAAATAATGTATTGGGTTTGGATCCAGAACATGATTTAGATCTATGGGTGTCCCTGAGGTAAGACTAATGATATCATAGTCGTCAAACTGTCTGATTTGTGTCCGGTCAAAAATAAGTTCATCCAAAGTAGCCACAGGAATTTGTACAGTTCCACCTGAGGGTATCTGCATATACAGTAGGTGGTTGGGCCTTCCTGATTCCCCAAGTGCAACATCTGTGAAATTCGGTTAGATTTACAACTAAGTACCTTTGTCATGAGTAATCAGTAGTATGCTCTCCAGGATTTTAGTGATTTCCGTCTCACAAGCTCCGAAAATAGCCGATCCCAGACCTAACAAGAAGGATTCACAGAAAGTTCTCCAGATTTACCAACTGAGGAATTCTTTACAAGTGAAGCAAATGGGTTTTCTGAAGAATCCATTTTACAAAGTGGGATTAAAATGACCAGTTCAGGGACAAAAAGCTCTATCCAGAAATCAGTTCATAGAATATCTGAACATGGCGCCGGAGATATGTAACTGGTATGAAGGTCAGACTTAGATTCAGATGACAAGGGTAGTAGGCTCTTGTGGCCTGTGTTAATCCTTGCTAAATGTATCTCTGCAGAGATCTACCTTCTCTTTAAATTCATTCACTGATACAGCTGATACTACTAAATCAGGTAAGGAGTTCCAGTCGTTGACCACTCTTTGAAACAATCTAAATTCCACACGTATCAAACTCGGTTCGAGCACCTTTTTGTGGTGACCCCGTAAATATATCCTAGAAGGGGAGAGAAGGTTAGAAAGATCAGTTCCTAAATCATCCTTAAGTATACGGTATGCTAAAATGAAGTCGCCTCTCTTCCTTCGATTTAAATGCTCCGTCCTTTTGTCATAAGGAAGGTATCAGACACCACTAAATAATTTGGTTCCTACCCTTTGTACTCTTTCTAAGATATATCCCTCCTTTTTGAAGCATGGGTTAGCGCTTATATTCAGTATTCTGAATGAGGCCTGATATATGTTACGTAGAGTACTTTGAACATAGACCCATCTAATCGTTTGAAAGCTCTTCAGAGTGCCCAAACCATTCGAAAAGCCTTATCTGCGGCTGCATCGCAACTTGCAGTTGTTTTTAAGTCATTGCTGACAATGATTCCTAGGTCCTTCTGTCCGTTAACATCAGGTAATTCTTTGTCCCCTAGGGAGTACGACATGTAAAACTTCTGACCTGAGTGCATTACCGTGTTGTTCCTAGAATTAATTTCCAAACTCCACAGGTTCGACCACTCAGCTAACTTGTCTAGATCACTTCTTAGGACAAACCTATCATTATTATTTACATTTTTCCAGATCTTAATATCATCTGCAAATAATAATGACGATGAAGTAAGAATCCCCGGTAGTTCATTGACGTATAGTAGGAATAGCAAGGGGCCTATAGAGTTCCCTGAGGCACTCCACTGGATATTGCTTTCCACCCTGACAACACAACGTTGGCCTAACTTTCTGCCTTTTGTCCATTAGGTAATCACGAAACCACTCGCATAAACAATGGTCAAGTCCGAAAACTGTAAGTTTACTCAGGAAAGTTAAGTGTGATAGTTTATCGAATGACTTACTAAGATTCAGCAAAACAAGGTTTCTCAATGTAGTCGCAGATTGAACGATGAATTCATGGTTGTTTGCTCAAACCCGACTTACCTAATTTTAGCGAAGGCATCATTCACCCAGTCATCGTCTCATCGGTCACTGTTCTGAAAGAAGTCAGGACAAAACCGTCGGAAACCTTAGTTGTAAGTTGGCTATATGTTGATGTTAGAATAAAGAATTCTCAAGTCGACAATCTGTGTTCTGGTTTTTGCGTCCGTTCGTTCTAAGTGTTTCTGAGAAGCTCCGAGGAACAGCGTGAGGACCAGCGTAGCAAGAGCTGGGCATTAACGGTTTACGAGACTTGGCTGACAGACACTTACAGATTTTTATGTACATTATTGTCAGCGGAATGGCAACGTTTTCTGATCGGTTGTTTTCTTGCTCAAGGTTATTCTGTACTGATTGTGACTGGTTTCTTAGAAAGTTGAGCCATATATCTGCGAATCATATTCGCACACGCTAAGTCTGTTGCGATCGGTTGTTGAATCGGTCTTGTTCATATTTTCTCACGACCAATATTAGCGACCTAGACACTGACGTAGATTAATGTCTACCGATTAGCTAGCAGCCTGCTCTCAGCACACTCGCCCCCCAGTCAAGTATTTTGGACTGAAGTCGGCTTGATCTTCTTGATGCCGGCGTTGTCGTTGGCTCGTCTCGCTGTATCCATTTCTGGAGCTCTCTGACGTTCACCTGCTTCTCTCTGTTTGCATTTTCGATGGTATATACTTGGCTCCGTCTCCCGGCGACCGTGTATGGTCCTTTCCACTTTGGTAGCAGCTTTTGCGACCCTGCCACTTATCCGCTGGTGTTTCGCCTATCCCTACATTTGACTTGATCTCCGATCTCCTTACCCTTTACCTCTCTTTGGCCTTCACAGCGTCCACTTTTTGCTTTCATTTTACGTCGTTGATGGCTTCTTTCCCCTCCGTCCGCCACCTCGTCGTACTCCAATGCTGGTGGAGGGGCCAGGTCTTGTTATATATCGTAGTCGTGGTCTCCTGCCATACATCAACTGAAACGGTGCTTTCTTCGTCGTTTTCTGCGCGGACGCATGATGTGCTAGCAGAATCAGAGGAAGCCCTATCTTCCAGCTACCGCCCTTTGTGGCCAGCCACTCTTTCAGTGTGCGGTTATTTCTTTTCGTCAGTTCGTTCGTTTGTGGATGATATTAGGTTGTTCTGATTTTCTTGATGCCTAACTCTTGTAGCCGACCTTTAAATTCCTCGCTTTCGAAACACGGACCTTGGTCTATCAATATCACTTTTGGCACATCGTGATTTGCAATGATATTTCGAACCACTGCTTCTGTCACCGTTTTCGAGCGTTGATCAGGGATCGCGATTGCGTCTAGCCATCGTGTGGCCTGTTCTTTCATGACCAGAATATATTGACTGCATTGGACGTTTGTGAGAAAGGTTCCATTACATCTACGGACCACAGGTCTCCTACTGCTGTCACTGGGATCGACTGCAGTGACGATCGTATGTACTGATCACTTTTCATCAGCTGACATTGCGTACACGCTGTTACGTACTTCTCGACGTCTTCTCTCATACCTGGCCAGTACATGGTTTGACGCAGGAGATCGTTCGTTCAGGCAACACCTGTGTGCGCTAGTTTGTGACATTCCTGTATCATCTCCTGACGCAGGCATTGAGGTGCTACTGCTAAGTAGCTTCCGTCATCCTCCCGCCACGTCTATATTCCGCAGGCATTCAAGCTTAACCGTTCTCTCTGTTCGAATAGGAGGTTTAGCTCACGGCTTGCTATGGGTCGATTCACCATTTTTCGTTAGTTATCACTTGTACGACAGTTTTCAAGGTATCGCCTGATCTTCGAATCTGGACAAGTCTTGCTGGGTCTTGCTCTAAGGCACTTACACCATATGCTACTTCAGGTAAGTCTACCTCTTTCGTTCAGGATAACATATCTGGTAACACGTTCTGTTCTCCCGGAACATGGTATATAGTGAAATCATACTCTTGCAGGTGCAGCATCCACCGTGACAACTTCCTGCGTGGGTCTCTGGAGGTTCTCAGCCACTGCGACGGCTTATGATCAGTCTATGCGTGGAACCGTTGACCAAATAAATAGGGTCTACATTTGTCTGGCGCCCACACAATCGCCAACACTCCTTCTCAGTTGTTGAATACTTCTGTTCCGTGTGCGTTAAAACACGGCTGGCGCACTCAACGACTGCGTCACCCTGTCTGAATACTGCGCCTATTCCGTAATCGCTAGCATCGGTAGACACTATGAACGGCCCTTCCGGTACTGTTAGTCGCAGCGTCATTCTCTGGTGATCCATCAGATGTTTGATGCAGTCAAATACCCTCTGCGAGTCTTCCGACCAGATAACCTTTAAATCGCCTAATAGCCGATAGAGCGGAGCTGCTACTTCGTTAAAGTTTTTCATGAATCGACTGGAAAACGCTGCTCTCCCCAAAACTGTCTTAATTTCATTTTCAAATTCGGGGGCTCAATAGACTTGATTGCTAAGAATTTTTTCGGTATTGGTGTTATCTGGCCATTTCCACCTTATGACCCAAAAGTGTAACGATCTTCCTGGCAATCTGAGATTTCTCCTTGTTGATGCGTAGACCGAATTCTTCGACGCATCTTAGGACCGCCTATACATGCTCTACGTGGTAAGTCTCGCTCTCACTGTATATCACTAGATCATCTCCATAAACTTCGACGTTCCTCAAATTCTTCAGCAACGACGTCATTAATCGTCTAAACATAAACGGAGCACCTGCCAACTCAAAAGGCATGCGTTTAAACCGATACTGTTTTTGTCCCACAAAGAACACCGTCTTATCCCTGTCTCTTCATTCCGTTGGCAGTCGCCAGTACCCCAAGCGGGGATCTAAGACTGTGAACAGCTTCGCACTTTGTAGGGGATCCAAAGTTTCTGCTATTGTTGGCATCGCGCACGGTCTCAGTTCTGTTATAATACTCAGTTGTCGGAAATCAACACAAAATCCGTATTTCCTATTGCTTTTCTTCACCGAAAGCACTGGAGAACTACATGGACTATCGGCTTCTTCGATAATGTCATCCCTCAACATCTCTTCAACCTGTCTTTCAACCTCGCTTTCTAAGTGACACGGGACTCTTCGAGTAACGAATGGTCTCACTTTTCCGCTTGTCACTGGAATTTCGTGTCCCACTTTATCAAAGTAACCGCACGGATCTCCCTCTCCAGTGAAAAGATGGTCGTATTTGCTGAGTAACTTCGCTACACTTAGGACTTCCGACACCGCAATCCCTGCTACCTCACTATTCTCGTGCACGCTGAAACAACCATACTTTATAACGACAACCCTTTCCTTCATACTAATCACTGCATCCACTTCTCGTAAAAAGTCTGCCCCAAGGATTGTTCGGCTCAATTCAGGTACGACTAGGAATGGGAACGTCACACTATCCTTTCCAATTCTAACTGTGTAGTCCAACACTCCCTCGATTCTTAATTTGTGATCCCCCACTGTCTGTACTGTCAACAAACACGGTCTTTATTCTCACATAGGCTCCTCTCTACGAGTGAGACTGCTGCCCCTGTGCCAATTAAACACACCAATTTGCCGTCATTTGCACATAACTTCGAATACATCGCCCCTTTCTCCATTGCCCCTATTACCTCAAGTCTCGGAACACAAGAAGAAGACAAGGTATATCTTTTAAAACCTCTTCTTTGTCGTCTCTCCGGGCAGCGGTTTCTCCAGTGGCCCGGTTTACCACATGCCAGACACCGGTCTCTCCGCACATTCAGTCTCAGCGCGGCAACTTCGCGTTGCAGCTCTTTGATCTTCTGCTCGTATTCATTTGGTTTTGGTTGCTCTGAAGCGGCTAAAGTTGTGCTCAGCAGCTGTCTGGTCACCTTCGCCAGCTCACTAATATCCATCGGCTGCACTGCGTTAACCAGTTGTAATCGCTGAAAAATGTGGCCTGGGACGCTCTCGATGAACTGGTAAGTCAATAACTGCGCTTCTGATTCTTCATCCAAAGTGGGAAGCGCAGGTCGAAGTAGATTCGTCAGTTTCACCGCCAACACTAACGGGTCTCCGTCAGTCCCAGCTTCGATGAACGTAACTGCTGCATTGCTAGCTGTCTGTCTGTTGCGCTGTCAAACTCCGACACCAATCGTTCAACCAATGTCTTCCAAGACGCTCTGCCATCCGACTTGTCTACGCTGTCATATGCCGCCTTCGCTCGGCCTCTCAGCAGCGTCCCCGGGACAACAGCCTTCGCCGCCTGCTTCTTGACACCTACCAGCTAAGCGACAGCCTCGAAGTCACGTGAGAAGCTCCGTATGTTTCCTTCTTCAAACGCAGTTGGCCATGAGATCTTCAATTTTCGAAGGCAGCGACACCAATTGTAACGACAAAAGACAAGAGTCAGGCAACAGATCGTTCATTGGGAAAATCAACAGATACTTATAGATTTTTATGTACATTATTGTCAGCGGAATGGCAACGTTTTCTGATCGGTTGTTTTCTTGCTCAAGGTTATTCTGTACTGATTGTGACTGGTTTCTTAGAAAGTTGAGCCATATATCTGCGAATCATATTCGCACACGCTAAGTCTGTTGCGATCGGTTGTTGAATCGGTCTTGTTGATATTTTCTCACGACCAATATTAGCGACCTAGACACTGACGTAGATTAATGTCTACCGATTAGCTAGCAGCCTGCTCACAGGACATACGACTTATGTGACCAACCAAGCACAGAAAAAGTGTAATTTACAACAAAAATGATAGCATTCAAATAGTAGCTTGAAACTTGAAAAACCTTTATTCATGCAAGTCAATTTAACAATTACCCTCTCACTCGTAGTTGGCTTATTTTCCCTTAACTGACTATTGACATTCCTCCTTTAAAACGGACCGATAATATCATAGTCATAGCATAAGACACGTGAGTTAATGGATGCCCCTTTCACTATGGACGACAACACCAACGACGACTGAATGATACGAGTTGATGAACTTAACGGTGCACCCGAAGCTGTTGTTGTTCGGCTTCCAGAAGGTTGTCTAACTGCATTACCATCACTGCTGTCTTTTACCGTCAGCTCCGGTTTAGCACTAGCATCTGATGATAGGTGGGCTACACGCTGATCAATTACACTGACGGTCTCACGAGTATCCATAACTTCCGCAACTGCATCTGTCTTTAATTCTACTTCGCGTTCAAGTTGTACAGGACCTTTGTTCAACTCGGCAGTAGTAGGCATATCCCTCATCTCATCATGATAAACCAAAGACAAATGTGAAGTATCATGATCATTATCACGAATATTCACTTTTCCGTCTTCTATCTGGTCAAATGCATCATTTTCAAACTCTTTATTAACAGCAGTAGATGAATTGGGTTCTTACTCATAAATCCTAAGAGGTTTTAGACCTTTACTCTGACTAGTAATACCTTGGAAACTTGTGGAGTCAGAACTAGATTCTGAAACTGTAACACTCTCCTACTGCGGTGTCGTCTGTGACACTCTATTCAACAATGGCTTACCATCTGAAACTACAGGCTCCTTCACTACACCATTATCGTCACACAATTCGAAGTCAGACATCGATTTCACATTTAGCTTACCACTGTACTTGGTCACTTCTTCACAGTTCGTCTTTCAATGCACTTCTTGCAAACGGACGAAACACGACCTTGTTTGTCTTGCAGCTTGTAACTTATCTGTTGAGGATGTACCCCGAAACCTGTTACACTCATTAAGTCTATATGCATTACTGGACACCATGAAGCTTTCTCGATATCCACTTCGCTGAGACTTTTTCGTCATCAACGATTGCGTTTTGCCCTCAGACTGCTCTATTCTGGGGGTGAGATGCAACATACTGGCAAACTTGCTCATAGCTTGATTCACACTATCTTTTACTAGTTTCAGAATATCATCGAACCTTGGCTCGATACCTTCATCCCCTATACACAAGCTTATCTTCACCCACTTCCTTTGCAGTCGAGTAGGTAGGCGTCTCGCTATTACTTCTAGGATAATACTCGAGTTGAGGTCACTCATGCAATTCATCGGAATCAATGCATTCTTGTAAGTCAGCAGATTACCTAAAACTCAGAGAGTGCCCTGGAGTCATCTTGTGATTGGTCACCATTACCTTTAACAGCCTCGAATGCGTTCCTTAAAATCATCGAAGGTGTTCCGAATCTTTGACGCAGTATACTCATAGCCTCAGAGTATCCTTGTTTTGGGGCATGAACTTACAGCACTGTATAGCTCTTGAAGCAACTCCATTGCAGTACCTCATCAAATGCATTAACTTCACTTCGTCACTTAAAAGGAAATCACTCGATATGACCTCAAACTCCTTGATAAACTGTGGGTGGTCCGCTGGGTTTTCATGAAACACCGAGGTTCAAACCGGGGAGTCTTAAAGAACTACTATCCCTAAACGGCGAAGGGTTAACATCAGACTCATCACGCTGAGCATCATGCATATCATTACAATTAACAGGGAACTCATCCTTACTTACTTTTTCGTCTGCTTTCATGGTTCCGCATCTTTTTCTTGACACAGGCATTATCCAACGTCACCAAAGAGTCCAAATTGCGTTGATAATCCTTGTCCAAAGAGAAGCTGGCTGTATATCCAATAAGTACACCCGGATGAGTTCTAATAGGAGCTCCAAAACGAATACAAACTGCCAAAGAACTTATCCCTATGTTCCTATTGTTACGAAGAAGCTCCGATCCAGTAAAAACTATGTACTTCCTTGGACTTTAACTCCAATACACCGGTATATTTTCTGTCAATTAAAGCGGAGAACAGTCAAAGTCCATAAATAAATATTTTAGACAGAATTATGGAGTACTTTTATCCGTTTTTCGTCGTCCCCTTCGAACTTTGAGCATGGTGCTTCATAAACACAGCTCATGAGAAGTTTGTGTTTATTTCCATGTGAGATGATCCGGAGTGGATTAGATATCGCATTCAGCATTTCATCTCCCACCTCACCGACTACGAATGAGTCACATATATATATGAGACATCCTCCACCACGCTTGCGATCTCTCTTTGCACGGTGTAGAATGTAATCACACATACCGAAATGCACATCAGGTATAGAGGGTGAGCGTCATAATTCGGAACTACGGTAGGCGTGGCCACTTATACTAATGTCCTTAGGTCGGATATCTTATTGACTAGGGGACGCGCGTTAATTGATTTTATCGTGAAAAAGTCGCGGTATATTACAGACTGGCTTAAAATATTACCATGACTTGATTCTATAAATGCGTCAGGAACAAAAGAGTTTATGGGTGAAAGGTAAGTCGAAATGGGTGTCTATACATCGTTGTTAGAGTGCGACAAGGTAGTCCTAGGTGCCATGGGTTGTACTGTGGGGGTGGAATGCAGACAATATATTCCATAGGAATATGATTCTCACATATTCCCACAGTTCAATAAGGCATTGGGAACATAATACAATATATCTGTTTCAGCACTCTGTTTGTTGCTAGAGACAATACTTTACGCGCAGTTCAGTTGTGAGATAGGAACAGAATACTATGTATATTTGAACATTCCATTTCATATCGTTTAATGTAAACCAAAATCGCATGCTCAGTGATTGGTTAACGAATATAAACTTTATATATAAAGCGGTTTGATTAATGAAAAATACCTTGGTTTCCATGTCTTGCATTCTGTTGTCGAATTACTAGTGATTCAGGACACCTAGAAAATTTACCGTGGGCTCCTGTATGTAGGGATAGTGATGGTTTAGACTAGGATGTGGTTTATGAGGTACGCTATGGTAAGAGGGAGGGTGGCGCTAGCTGATCAGTAGATATGGTGGTGGTCACTGAGGTGAATCGTCCCATTCTGTAGCAACAGCAATTTTCTGATTTTTCTGAGGGCTTAGATCTTTATCTTGAAAAAGATAATAATGAACGCCTAGACAGATCATGCTTCCGCCTTTAAACATATACGATTCGCTAGGCCTATCGTTGAGATGCGACCACGTGGGCTCTGCACAGATTTATGGGGCATCTTGTGAATTAACTTGCTTTCCATTGTCGGATCTATGAATAGCACTTCACAATGTCCCGTCTCACTCACTTTTTTATAACGTCTATATTTTGATCCTCATTATATCCCACTAAACCTAACATTTTATAGCTCTTCATGAATTCGATTCGACTTATTCTATTCCTATTATCTGTAAAGTACGGTTATGCACCAAATGCACAATAAGGTATGAAATAAAAACAACCGGCTTGAGAATAATTGTATTCAAGCCAAAAGTGGACATCATGATGGTAAGAAATATATGGGTAGCATTATACATTGCAAATGAACGTTGTCAGCCTAGGGATTATATAGTTTCCTGTTGTATTTCCTTTACGAATGCATTTATTAATGATATATTGCACTTACTTATCTCATTACGCTTTAATGATTCACCTTAGTACTTTTACTTTTCTAAAAGAGCTTTCAGTCCCATGTAAACATTGTACTTACCTCAATATTGGTGGGTCTCGTATGCCTACAATCACGGGTTGAAAACGAAACGAAGTCGATTTTTTAGCACGACCTGGGGGACCAATGCGCAATTCAATAACTTTACGGCCTGGTTCAGACAATGGGTGTATATATATATCAAATATTTATCTGTTGAAACATTATTGACTTGTAGACAATCTACGATTTGATATTACATCATACTTGATCGTGAATGTAAAAATGGCATGCATTTTCATGTAAATTTATGTGTTCATATGAAAATATACATTATTATTAAGATGTTTACATCAGCGTGTTATCCAGAATGCCACTCTGCGTCCTGTTTCCGATTCTGTGGCCAGAAAAATAGGGTGGGGGAAGTTTTGGTTGGTTGCAGAACTCTGAGATTTTCGAAGCCTGTATATCCAGAAGATGCGGCATGCTGAAAAGCATTATGTTTGGGCAAACCTTTCTTAGGACTGCTTATAACAGTTCTTGCCGTCTTACTACCTCTCCGAGCGGATTTGACTGCAGGTATACTGATATCTGAATCAGTCTCCAGTTGTCCTGGCAAGCATGCGGGTTGCGCAGTTCGCTCAGTGTTTTCGTCAGTACTAGCTGGCTGTTCCTGTACGCCATACACTCTAGGTGATTTTAAGTCCGAAGAGGTGACAAAATTATTGATACACGTCTTTCTGCGTTGGCAGGATATTTTGTCTTGGTCTATTGTAACATACTTGAAATCTAGTAAGGCTGCTAGAATCAAGACAGTTATCGGACCTAAAAATTACGAGACAGATTGAGTCGACGCCTTACGAAGCAGAACGTTAACCATGCCATGACAATTGAGGATTATGTTTTTGATAGTTTTAAGGGACGTGGAGTCTGGTATATTGTAAACTATTACTTTATGAGATGAAGCTGTGCGCTTTACCACCTCAGTGGATAAATAGTCAATTAGGCTTCCCGCTTCATGTGGATTATTTGAAACAGTTTCATAATGTTTCTCCAAGGAGCAGGCTACTTCACCTAATTCCTCAAGCTTTGCCTGAATTCCATGCATTAGAGATTTCACTTGCTTAATATCACAGCGGTTTTACGTGATATTTTAGGCTGACCGTTGTATACAGTCAAACAGACGTAGACTGCCCTGGAGTTCATTCAAAACAGGTTCTCATAATTTTTAAATTGTAAACGCTTCACTAAGGTCACCATCGAAATTGAGCGACAACCTAAACTTCTTTCCTTTTGCTGCTAGTTACGACCAACCGATAAACAACATGTATTTGGGTAAGTGCTATGCCTCCACGTGACTGAACGCTATTTCAGGAAGAGAAGGACGTCCTGGGAAGCTGAAAAGTGGTATAAAGTGCAAATATGGATAATACATCATTGGAAGTACATTTACAAGATAAATACAAGAAGAAGCTATAGAGTACTTGGGATGACACTACACATTTGCAGTGTTAATGCTAACCATATTGGTCATACCGTGGAAACTATGACATTTTCGAAGAAAATATAGTTATCCTTAAACGTGGGTGTTGTCGCTATGTTTTTTCCATCACAGCAACCACACTTAGGTGAGGCAGGAATGTGAATGAAAGAAGTAAATTGTAGCCTTATGAAAGGCCGAGGGAGTTGAGAAAAAATAGAGCATAATAGTAATTAGACACAATGGTTTTTGTGAAATATATGTAACATTTCCGAGAGAAGTGGTTTGAAAGATTAGAACCTGTTTGAAATGCTGAGCTGTAAAATGTCTGACGAATTTGTAAGGCCCATGGGGTAGCAAGAAGCTGAGCAGGCTTTTAGATGTTAAGAGAAAAAACATTTCTTAATAATTTAGATCTGTGCAGTCATTCTATTTTCTAGGTCAATTGTTTTATATTCAGGATCTGAGCTCATGTTTGATTCTCGATCTGTCAAGAAATCTATGCTACTGTCCTAGAGATAGGAGTTTTTCATATTTGTGACCACTACCATATATACTGATTAGCATGCAGTTGATACTGTATTAGAGGTGAGGTAATTTCAATCGGAATCAATAACAACTGTGTTTCAACAAACATTGTTTTTAGAATTTTGGCACATAATTTTCGAGGAAAATATATCAGAGAGCAATAGATGAGTATAGGCGGAAACACTTGCAAAAATATCACCAATTCCGGACGAACTGAGTCATTTTGAATCAAGCATCCCGCCTTTTCAGTCCAATGACCCACTAATCTGTAACGAAAGCCACTTTATATTGTCTTTCTCAATAGTGAACACAAAGATTTTACTCACCGCATCAGCGTGACAACCCATTAATTTCCCTCCATTTTTTATTTCCTCTCATCATGTCATTCTCCTCTCCTCTAGTACGTCGGTAGCACATTGTTAGGAATCTTGGCGACCATGCACATGGTTTGGAGTCCGATACGCTGCCGACGCACACCTGATATCTATGGTCGGCCTGAAAAATTTGGGCTGCCAATATCGCATGCTGAAAATTCCATACCTGTATCAAAAAATACGGTGTGGAATCAAGCTAAAATAAAAAATAAAAAACACCAGTCTTCACTTTCCGCAGTAGTTTTATTATTGCGGTGGTTTTTATTTTCTCCACTATCACCTTGATGGGATGATTGCACATATCACTGACTAAAATGCATTTGCAAATGTAATTAATACAAATCATCTTCCAGATTATAAAACGCTTTCCACAGACAACGATTCGACGAATATGAAATAAGAATACAGAAAACTACATTTTTGGAATATCAACGCAATCCATTTCGAAGCCGGTCATTGGGGATGCTAATGAAGCATCACTGTGTTTGTATAGACTGCAACGACTGTATGTTGTACTCTAGGGAAGCCGCTTGATTTGTACGTGATTTCCCAAGGATGGCACTATCTGTTGTTAAAGGGAGACTTGAGAGGGTGCTGGACAAAAATTTGCAGGATCTTGTTCGGGGGATTAGAAAACATGGCGTGGATGAGGTAATTCATTCAGAAAGCACTAACTAGGTATATATCAGAATAAGTACATCGGCGACTGCCTGGATGAAATCAAAAATGAACTAAAACAAGGCTCTTTTTCTGTCAAGGCGAACGCCATAAGCAAACTTATTTATGTAGGTTGGAAGAATTAGTACTGAAAACATTCAGATACAAATGCTTGGCTATGACATAAGCTGGTCTGTGTTCAATATTGTGGAAGTTATGAGTTCTCAGAAATTTACTTTCAAAAGGATAGGTTATTTGGCTGCTTCTCAAAACTTCCATTCTGGTACAGACGTCCTTATGCTGGCTACAAATCTCATTCGCAAGGTAATCTCCTTTCATTTAGCTGAATGTGATAGGACTTAACAAGCACCAATTTATATGACGCTGGGATCGCGTTATCTGGTGTCGCTTGTTTTATTAATTCAGATCTGGCTACGGACTTATACCCTGACATCCTAAGTCTAGTAAGTTTTATATGTTATACGTAACGTGAGCTTCATGCTATTATTTCTTGTTTTGTCAAACAATTAATTTATGATCGTGTGGTTTACACACATATTTGCTATTATTAAGGAGATAAGTCCTAGAATGCACATTTATCTAGAATTAGAAATTATCAACGCATGTGTTGCACTAGTAGCGATTGATTCACATTAAATACTTAACGTTTGTATTTGCAGTTTGAATTAACGTGAGTTAGGGACCACGGTGTTTTTAAAAGTTGTGTTTTGATTGCTTTTTTTGGATTCATCGAACATGTTTAAAGAGTACACGCTTGTATCCTTACATCAGTTGTTTCATGCTCTGCTCGTATTGTGACTACTGTTTAAGCGAGGCCGCAGTTTAGTGCGATGTGTTGCGTCATAAATTGCAGAATAGCTGTTATCCTAAATCCTGTGTTGCTTAGTTCTCCTTTTTTCCACGCATTTGTGCAGCTCTTCGATTCGACCTGACAGTATCAGAGTGATAATTATGTTTCTTAGTAATATTACCCTGACTTCTAGGTTGAATAAACGTCTTGCCTTTTTGCCAAACCGGAACGGTATATGATCTCATCCTGTAGTGCAATCTAATCAATTCTGGGTTGGATGTATTATTAGTGACAGAGTAAGATTTTGTTTAATTTGCCAGCCTGTGCTTCTGTATCACTTGTGACTACCAATTAAATGAAGAATGCAATGCATACTAGTCGTTTGTGTTTTACTTTATAACTATATTTACTTTAAAGACAGAAGTTAAAATATAGTTACATGTTTTGGTCGTTGCATTACTCGCGTGTGGTAAAAATCCACACTGTAAAAGGTTATTTTATAAAAGGGAATGAGTTGTATAAGCTATGCGTTGTACATATCAAACTACTATCTACTTGGATGAACGATGTTAGCTGGAGTATGACAGATGTGATCCATCCAAGATTTGATGCCCCTATTTTCTGGTTAAGTGACTGACTGGTTTAATTTAAAACAAGGTAACAGGTATATATTCGTCGTTTTTATCACTTTTGTTCATGTGGCTGTTGTTCTATTTCAGTTCTCCAACTGCATATTTGCTAGAAGCATGACATCCTAGATAACATCACTTCTGTGCTAGTTTCTATTTTGCTGTTTTTTCTTATTTGTTATCGTAGAAACAAACTCAAATTGTGTTCTGCATGTCTTCTCATGTAGGCTTGCGCAGACTAGTTTAAGAATCCAGTTCGGTTGTTTTCAGTACGTCCCTATGGAAAATTTATGGAACGAGTGTTATTTATCAAAAAATAATTGAGCAAAGAATATCCTTTTCGATAATTTCCTCTTCTGGCTCTACAATTACATATATATGTTTGTATACATATTAAGAAGCCTAATTTGTGCACCCAAAACAAGTTAGTTCAGACATTATCCATACCTTGACCATCCAGGTTTGAGTGGTCCTGAATTTTTGTGGAATTTCCTAAATTTAGTTGATATTCTATTTGCTACTATATCTTTATGACTATTATTGCTATTATTATTATTATTATTATTATTATAATTTAAACATCTTTGATGAACTGTAATCCTATTGATCTTACTTTACAAGTCGATATTATTTAAAAAACAGTAATATTGTTATTGACTATCCATCTAGAATATTCTGTGCAAATATAAACAAACATATATATATTATTGTAGAGCCAGAAGAGGAAATTATCGAAAAAGATATTTTTCGCTCAATTATTTTGTGTTTTATAGATGTCTGAATGAATGTTTTGCTATTTATCAGTTAAACGGGCTGGTCCAAGCTAACGCTTTAGTAAATTTTTACTTTATGTGTCTTCCACCAAAATTAATTTATTGGTCCTTTACATTATTTCTAGTTCAATCCTATCTCAATCAAATCCCTTATTGATTTTGGGTTTTTGTTTATTTTCTATCGCTAAGATGAATTCCCCTAAACCGTATTTACGAAAGAAAGCTGTATTATTACTGTACAAGGTCTTCTTGAATTACCCAGAAGCACTTCCTATTTGTTTTCCACAGCTGAGAGATAAACTTGATGATTCAGATCCAGGTTAGTTAATCTCATCTAACAAATTTTATGTAAAGCACATATCTGAAAGTCTTTTTTGTGTGGTCTCTTCAGTCGGGGTTGTTTAAACGAGATTATTATATCAAAAATGCCCGTTGTTTAGGTCAGGTGAAGCTACAAGCAAACCATACTGTTTTGATGTAGGTCTTCAAACTTTACCATGATATAGATATTTAAATATATTTAAAATTTTGATCATTGATGAAGACTATTGGGCAGATAATAATAATGTTAGCGATAAGAAAAATATAATTAGTTGATGCTGGCGACCATTATAACTATTGTTGTCTCCTTTAGTTCCTAGAGGAACATAGGGCTTCCACCGCACGTCTCTATTGTGTTTGGTTCTCCGTTTTAACCTGGCTCCACGTCTGCCCACATACTTTCATCTCCTCTTCGCATGACCTCCTCCATGTCACCCTCGCACTGACCACCAACTAACTCGCCGATTACCATTCGGGTTCAACTCTAGCGATTGCCTGGCGTG
This sequence comes from Trichobilharzia regenti, assembly GCA_944472135.2. NCBI lineage: Eukaryota > Metazoa > Platyhelminthes > Trematoda > Strigeidida > Schistosomatidae > Trichobilharzia > Trichobilharzia regenti. The sequence goes on along the minus strand of OX235267.1, from coordinate 7,504,197 downwards.
TGATGTCATTTGACTTTTTTCTTAAAGTATGGTCTCCAAGCCACCTCCATTTCTTACTGAATATTTGTTGCATAATTGGTTCCTGCTGGGTTGGTTTGTTCACGGGGACCTTTGTTGGTGATGTTTTCTGGCCATCTAATCTTGAGTACTGAGCGAAGACATATTAATGAAGGTCTGTAGTTTGTTCGAGGTGCCCTTCGTCACGTGGCGCGAAGTTTGATCCGTATAGTAGCACTGACTTAACATTGGAGTTGAAAATTCGGATCTTATTTTCCATGCTGAGTACTGTTGATCTCCACACAGACTTGGGAGTAATGAAAGTTTGCCTCACTTTCTCGATCCTCGCTTTGATATCCTTGTCAGTTCCATCTGTAGTTAAAATAATGCTTCCCAGGTGGGTGGGTAGGTAAAGGAGGTTGCTTCCTTCAGATTTCTCCCATTTGTGCTGATTGTTGTCCGTTGTTGTTACTGCTGTTGGCGAGGTATCTTCATAACCTCTGTTTTCTCCATATTCACCTGGCGACCATAAGAATAATAAAAGACTACTTGATCATATAAACAACTTAGTAATTGAATTACGCTGGAACCCTATAAAATTGTCATTCACCTAATACCAAAGATGAAGTAGATGAACAATCAAACAAATCTAATAAATGTGAAAAAGGATTGAGAGGATTTAATGATGAGTTAAATTTACTGTAACCGCCAGAAGAACACAAAGGTAGGACAAACTCACTTTAAATACATAATCTAGAGTTATCACCTCGAATTTCTCAAAGGCCTGTTATCCTGACAAGACTTAAAGACTACCTCTTGATGGAGTTGGCAACGTAATTTGTGTACTGCATCTCATCTATATTTCCGCCTACTTACTAAGAACTCATCTAGTTAGTTGACCAATGTCATTACATCCGTTTATTAGATGGTGTCCTTTTGGGTCGATATAGCTTAGAATTGCCGATCAGTTAGGTATAAAATTTAGGCTTCGCAAACACACCAAGTAATAACACTTAAACTATAAGCCTCACGAAAATAAAATTGACCACCATAAAAATACAAAGATACACTTGACTGGTTCTACATACATGAAAAAACTAAAGCGATCTAGCAATGAAAAAAACTGCAACACTAAAAATAAGAGACGGAATTCACGTACCTGAGCAGTGATTGAATATCGAGATAACCAGGTCGCCATGACCATAAGAGGTTGACGTTGGGGAGAGAATAGCGCACGCTCTTTGACACTAACTGACCGATTATTTCCCAAGCCAACTGTCATATTATTAGGTGGTTGTGAGTTTGGATAATAGATATCTATGAACTTGGTTAACAGACGATTCACCAGTGGTCGTAAACTGTTCAGCGCAGAAGCAGGACACGATTCAACTGTACTTACATCTGACAGAGCCTCTGACTCTAAGTGGTTAAGAACTTCGTCAAACATTGTTTGAATACATGAAATTTGATCACAGTCATCTTTGAAATCAAAAAATAAGCGATTTTTATGATAAATGGACCACATACATATATACAAAGGGATGGAGATAAACAAATATCCAGAATTTAAAGCAGTACAATAATGCACTTTTTTTAAAGATGCGAACTTACGGGGAAATAAAAAATAAACTCACCTGTACATAGGGTTTTATAAATAATATCAAATAGTGTGACACTACTTTCCGGATTATCAGATTCAGCATCCACGAGAAGTAAAAGTACGATTTGTCTAACGATACTGTCTCGACAATCCTTGACAATCTGTGAAAGCTAACAATTAAACAATTAAAAGTGGAGAGCATATATATACATATATATATATACATATTTAATTACAAAAGTAACTAAAAGGCTTCGAGCCAACCGATACATAAAACATTTTATGCCATTCTAAAATTACAATGTAGCGAATAAGTTTTACACACGTTTTGTGCAGGTTGAAAACTTAGCTTCAAACCTAGACCTCAACTTACTAGGCCCTTCAAAATGGATGTATTTTGACTTTTATATATGCATATTATACGGTGGACTTAATGGTATACGAGCTCGCCTCGTAACCAGGTCATGGGTTCCAATCCCGGGTGGGTGCGTACCGCTGAAAAGTCCCGAATTGGGACGAAACAGCTGTTCAGTACTCCCAGGTTTTGCGTCGATGGCATAGCGGTTAGGGTGCTCGCCGACCATGCATATGGTCCGGGGTTCGATACCCGGCCACTGGACGCACTCCTTTACCTCGCTCGCTAAGCCAGAAATAACTCTGGTAAAGAGGAAAGGTTGGGCATAAGGCTAGTAAACCCATCCTGTAAAATAAACACTGCTACAGAAACTTCAAGCCACTAGCTTGAAGCCCTATATTCCATTGGGGAACGTGAAGGGAAAATAATATACAGTAGATGACACCAAACTTCTTCAGACTGAGTAATGTGATTTCTCGCTATATGACTAATCAGTTCTTTAAAAACAGCTCTGAGTCGGTGGCACAATGGTTAGGACTCTCGCCAACTTTGCACATGGTCAGGGGTTCGATCCCTGCCAACGGACACCTGATATCAATGGTCGGCCTGCAAAATTTGGGCTACCTATATTACATGCTCAAAATTCCATACTTGTACCGAAAATGCTGTGTGGTTTCAAGCTATAATCAAAATATAAAAAAATAATAAATAAAACTCCATCCAGCTGAACTCATAGAATGTATGGAGTACATTAAAGACTGATAACGACTATTTGAGCTTAGGCGTGATAAGTGTCTAAAATGACAGCATATGTCAACGCACTAAAATCTGCTGGATAATTAATTAGATGTCCTTGAAAAACTACCTATACATATTGTTGACAAAGCCTTCAATTACAAAACCATTTACTCACTATTATTAGAGATTCCACTCTATTATGGATAAAGATTTTATTTTGATATATTACACAGTGTTGTACAGTAATATTAACTGATGATGTTTCAAGCACAAACTATTGCTGATAATCATATCAAGTCACTACTCACACAACTTTCTTGCTTCATTTATATAGAAGAGTAAAAATTGATGATTAAACATTTGAATAGAATCAACATAGGATAATGTACATTCAGAAATAATAATATGAGTGTTATTGATCAATTACAATCAGATAGGAAATAAGACGAGTGTTTTTATAGTCATAATAAGTAACTTGTTAGAATGTTATGATGTACGTGAAGTGAAATAGTATTTTAAGATTATTTATTATCCCCTTCTGATTTGACCGGCGGTAATAATATCTTCCATATCTCTGGTATTTGCTTTGAGTCACTTCTATTGTATGTGTTGGGTGTAGACCACTCGATGAAACAGGCAGGATTCAGTAATCAATCTCTCTTGCTGTCTCCACCTAAATAGATTACTTCTTAAATCTTAATCCTCTCCCACCTATTGGGTAGTTGTGTGTTAATGCGTGAAGTGCAATGGCTGACCTTTTTTCTAAATTACTTATCTTCTCGGGGTTAACCAGTTAACCATTCTTCCCTTATCTAAATTCTTATGTTCTGACAATCTGACTACCCTCGACCAACTAGTTTGACCTATGTAGTTGACGTCACAGTCACTGCAATGTATTTTGTAAATTATATTATTTTGTCTAAATGGGTCAACAGGGTCCTTTAACCTACACAGCAATAGTTTGTGCTCGAAACGTCATCAGTTCATACTACTGTGCAACACTGTGATTTATCAAAATAAAATCTTATCCATAATGGAGTTATGCTCTGCCACAGTGCCCAAGTTTTATACTTATATCAATAAGATTTCACTATACATTGTGATAAAGAAAACGAAATTCTGTCGCTTGATACTTACGATTTTTATGATTTCTAAATACAGTACAAACCAAGAAACTCGTTTGTACTTCACACAAAGTAAATAGTCAAAAATTTCAGGAACTACAAGTAGAGATCATTAGGATTTCTAGTGTCTGTACCAAGATTTCACTAGTCCTAGTTTATCTAGGCCTCCGAAGCCTCAGGATGGTCGGGGGTGGGAGCCTTGCGCTGCGGGTTGGCCATCCCTCCGTACACCTCTTGAAATGCTCCCATATGACCGGGCGTCTTACATAGCCTCTCCTGAGGAAGTCCTACTCACTGCCTTCACGCGGCGGAGTGCTTTTCACCGAAGTGAGAGGGCAAAAGAGGATGCCCGGCGCTCTTCACCGGGTTGACTGTCCATTGGATGACAGTCTAGGGGAGATGGCTAAACCCTAATTCCAAACCTCCAACGACTGGCGTATGAAGCTCACCGGCAAACGTACGGAAAAAAGGGTTTATTGGATGCCCTGGATGTCTGGCCCCATTCAAAAAGCCGTATGAACCGGACTCCGGTCACCGGCTGCCAATGGATAGTGGACTCCCTACTCAACTCCTACTGCCTTTGTCACACGGCTGTGTAAAGGCTAGAGCTGCACTCTCAAACAAAAGACCGAGAGATGCTGGGGACATCACTCGTACCTAATTCCCATGAAACTTCATGAACTCTCTTACAAACAACTCGGTGGTTTGGCTATGTTCTGCGACGACCAGATGACGATCTGGTCAAATCAGTTCTAAATCCCTCGCCATTTCCATCTTGGCGATGTCGCAGGGGTGGACAGCTGAAAACATGGCTTGGTACAGTCAAGGCTGATATGGAGTGCCTGGGGCTACAAACCGTCTACGGATTCATCTGTGGAACAAGAATTGGATAACCCTGTCGCAAAACCTTGCATCAGATCGCCGCGCCTGGGCAGCGATTATTCGAGATGTTCATGAAGCCGGCTCATCCTCCCGTAGGAGATAGCCGAAGTAAAGTAAAATAAGTAAGTTTATCTAGGTCTGAGAAACTAAACAAATACACCAAAGGATATACGTGCTCAACTGTTCTTCCCGTTAGGTTTATATCTAAAACATTTCGCCTAGGACCTGATTTCAGAACTAATTTTCAGTGATTTTTTTGCAGTAGATGTCTACCTGAAATGAGTTGAAATAAAACAATCCAAGCACATAAAGATGAAATCGCAAGAGGTAAGAGAATCTAGACCTCAGAGATTTAAGTCAGTGGCTGTTAAAAAAAGCAGGAAAACTGTCATAGAAATCAATATACACGCTTTAAGAACTCATCGACACCACTGAGCTTCTGTGCCTAGAGCTTAAATACCTGAGACAACCAGTTATGCATTCACATGTTAAGACAATAAAGATTTATCTACCGAAATTGACAGACAGAGAAATTAACGCATAACCTTACGCGGAATTCTCGCCTAAGTCCTGATGCATTTGACATTCCAACGCAAAACAACCCAACATAACTTAGTTCCTACTCTAAGTCATGATTTGTATCAGGTAACAAAAAAGTGAATTTTCTTGTTTAAAGCAAGCAACATAGAACGGATCACATTTTAGAACAAACCTCAAAGACAAATGGTTGATGAAATAATCCAGCCGATCTTATCGGCTGCAGAGAACCAACTCCTTGTTATAAAAGTTGATATCATCAACAGCACTAACTCACAGTAAACCTCCAGTCTGACATGTACTATCTGCATCTAGCTATTGAAAATGGTATTACGACCCCCTACAATTACAACGCTTAATAATCATATTAAACTTCACCTGCGTGTATCACACCAATGACAAAAACTGGTTTGACCATACGAAATATTTCCCATATCAGTAAAATAAGGTTTTGAATAAGACGTAAGGAGTCAGACACCTAGTCGTCAAAGAGATTGTAGGACCTCACGTAGTCAACAGCTGCTTTCGCAACCCATGTCTAACAATTAGAGCACAATATTACAATGTACATTAAACAAATATACGAGAATTTAGAAATATCAAAAACACCACAGGATATTCATTATCAATACAAACTTTTATAACGGTACAACAATCCAAAAAAAAGCAGAATGTACTCTTGATTGATGTATATGTGAACGTGCTGAGAAAAAATAACTAATTTTAACTCTGAGGACAATCAGCCCAAAGAAAATTATGTATACGGAACAAAATGCAAGAAATTGAGAGTGCGAAAATCGTAACACAAAACTGATTTTTGGCACTGAATGCTGTCAATAAAGGACACATTCATGACCTAATTCAGTTATGTGTATATGATAGCCTGAGGAAGTTAAGGCACAAATCACTCAGCGTAAACACGTGCTCGGCTCAAAAAGACCTAAAAGTGACTATGGAAACTGTACTTACTGCTGCAGGGCATTTTAAGGAATAGGCGCGATGAAATGAAGACACCAAATAATGTATTGGGTTTGGATCCAGAACATGATTTAGATCTATGGGTGTCCCTGAGGTAAGACTAATGATATCATAGTCGTCAAACTGTCTGATTTGTGTCCGGTCAAAAATAAGTTCATCCAAAGTAGCCACAGGAATTTGTACAGTTCCACCTGAGGGTATCTGCATATACAGTAGGTGGTTGGGCCTTCCTGATTCCCCAAGTGCAACATCTGTGAAATTCGGTTAGATTTACAACTAAGTACCTTTGTCATGAGTAATCAGTAGTATGCTCTCCAGGATTTTAGTGATTTCCGTCTCACAAGCTCCGAAAATAGCCGATCCCAGACCTAACAAGAAGGATTCACAGAAAGTTCTCCAGATTTACCAACTGAGGAATTCTTTACAAGTGAAGCAAATGGGTTTTCTGAAGAATCCATTTTACAAAGTGGGATTAAAATGACCAGTTCAGGGACAAAAAGCTCTATCCAGAAATCAGTTCATAGAATATCTGAACATGGCGCCGGAGATATGTAACTGGTATGAAGGTCAGACTTAGATTCAGATGACAAGGGTAGTAGGCTCTTGTGGCCTGTGTTAATCCTTGCTAAATGTATCTCTGCAGAGATCTACCTTCTCTTTAAATTCATTCACTGATACAGCTGATACTACTAAATCAGGTAAGGAGTTCCAGTCGTTGACCACTCTTTGAAACAATCTAAATTCCACACGTATCAAACTCGGTTCGAGCACCTTTTTGTGGTGACCCCGTAAATATATCCTAGAAGGGGAGAGAAGGTTAGAAAGATCAGTTCCTAAATCATCCTTAAGTATACGGTATGCTAAAATGAAGTCGCCTCTCTTCCTTCGATTTAAATGCTCCGTCCTTTTGTCATAAGGAAGGTATCAGACACCACTAAATAATTTGGTTCCTACCCTTTGTACTCTTTCTAAGATATATCCCTCCTTTTTGAAGCATGGGTTAGCAGCTTATATTCAGTATTCTGAATGAGGCCTGATATATGTTACGTAGAGTACTTTGAACATAGACCCATCTAATCGTTTGAAAGCTCTTCAGAGTGCCCAAACCATTCGAAAAGCCTTATCTGCGGCTGCATCGCAACTTGCAGTTGTTTTTAAGTCATTGCTGACAATGATTCCTAGGTCCTTCTGTCCGTTAACATCAGGTAATTCTTTGTCCCCTAGGGAGTACGACATGTAAAACTTCTGACCTGAGTGCATTACCGTGTTGTTCCTAGAATTAATTTCCAAACTCCACAGGTTCGACCACTCAGCTAACTTGTCTAGATCACTTCTTAGGACAAACCTATCATTATTATTTACATTTTTCCAGATCTTAATATCATCTGCAAATAATAATGACGATGAAGTAAGAATCCCCGGTAGTTCATTGACGTATAGTAGGAATAGCAAGGGGCCTATAGAGTTCCCTGAGGCACTCCACTGGATATTGCTTTCCACCCTGACAACACAACGTTGGCCTAACTTTCTGCCTTTTGTCCATTAGGTAATCACGAAACCACTCGCATAAACAATGGTCAAGTCCGAAAACTGTAAGTTTACTCAGGAAAGTTAAGTGTGATAGTTTATCGAATGACTTACTAAGATTCAGCAAAACAAGGTTTCTCAATGTAGTCGCAGATTGAACGATGAATTCATGGTTGTTTGCTCAAACCCGACTTACCTAATTTTAGCGAAGGCATCATTCACCCAGTCATCGTCTCATCGGTCACTGTTCTGAAAGAAGTCAGGACAAAACCGTCGGAAACCTTAGTTGTAAGTTGGCTATATGTTGATGCTAGAATAAAGAATTCTCAAGTCGCCAATCTGTGTTCTGGTTTTTGCGTCCGTTCGTTCTAAGTGTTTCTGAGAAGCTCCGAGGAACAGCGTGAGGACCAGCGTAGCAAGAGCTGGGCATTAACGGTTTACGAGACTTGGCTGACAGATACTTACAGATTTTTATGTACATTATTGTCAGCGGAATGGCAACGTTTTCTGATCGGTTGTTTTCTTGCTCAAGGTTATTCTGTACTGATTGTGACTGGTTTCTTAGAAAGTTGAGCCATATATCTGCGAATCATATTCGCACACGCTAAGTCTGTTGCGATCGGTTGTTGAATCGGTCTTGTTCATATTTTCTCACGACCAATATTAGCGACCTAGACACTGACGTAGATTAATGTCTACCGATTAGCTAGCAGCCTGCTCTCAGCACACTCGCCCCCCAGTCAAGTATTTTGGACTGAAGTCGGCTTGATCTTCTTGATGCCGGCGTTGTCGTTGGCTCGTCTCGCTGTATCCATTTCTGGAGCTCTCTGACGTTCACCTGCTTCTCTCTGTTTGCATTTTCGATGGTATATACTTGGCTCCGTCTCCCGGCGACCGTGTATGGTCCTTTCCACTTTGGTAGCAGCTTTTGCGACCCTGCCACTTATCCGCTGGTGTTTCGCCTATCCCTACATTTGACTTGATCTCCGATCTCCTTACCCTTTACCTCTCTTCGGCCTTCACAGCGTCCACTTTTTGCTTTCATTTTACGTCGTTGATGGCTTCTTTCCCCTCCGTCCGCCACCTCGTCGTACTCCAATGCTGGTGGAGGGGCCAGGTCTTGTTATATATCGTAGTCGTGGTCTCCTGCCATACATCAACTGAAACGGTGCTTTCTTCGTCGTTTTCTGCGCGGACGCATGATGTGCTAGCAGAATCAGAGGAAGCCCTATCTTCCAGCTACCGCCCTTTGTGGCCAGCCACTCTTTCAGTGTGCGGTTATTTCTTTTCGTCAGTTCGTTCGTTTGTGGATGATATTAGGTTGTTCTGATTTTCTTGACGCCTAACTCTTGTAGCCGACCTTTAAATTCCTCGCTTTCGAAACACGGACCTTGGTCTATCAATATCACTTTTGGCACATCGTGATTTGCAATGATATTTCGAACCACTGCTTCTGTCACCGTTTTCGCGCGTTGATCAGGGATCGCGATTGCGTCTAGCCATCGTGTGGCCTGTTCTTTCATGACCAGAATATATTGACTGCATTGGACGTTTGTGAGAAAGGTTCCATTACATCTACGGACCACAGGTCTCCTACTGCTGTCACTGGGATCGACTGCAGTGACGATCGTATGTACTGATCACTTTTCATCAGCTGACATTGCGTACACGCTGTTACGTACTTCTCGACGTCTTCTCTCATACCTGGCCAGTACATGGTTTGACGCAGGAGATCGTTCGTTCAGGCAACACCTGTGTGCGCTAGTTTGTGACATTCCTGTATCATCTCCTGACGCAGGCATTGAGGTGTTTTTTTTTTTTTTTTTTTTTTTTTCTCCCGCCACGTCAATATTCCGCAGGCATTCAAGCTTAACCGTTCTCTCTGTTCGAATAGGAGGTTTAGCTCACGGCTTGCTATGGGTCGATTCACCATTTTTCGTTAGTTATCACTTGTACGACAGTTTTCAAGGTATCGCCTGATCTTCGAATCTGGACAAGTCTTGCTGGGTCTTGCTCTAAGGCACTTACACCATATGCTACTTCAGGTAAGTCTACCTCTTTCGTTCAGGATAACATATCTGGTAACACGTTCTGTTCTCCCGGAACATGGTATACAGTGAAATCATACTCTTGCAGGTGCAGCATCCACCGTGACAACTTCCTGCGTGGGTCTCTGGAGGTTCTCAGCCACTGCGACGGCTTATGATCAGTCTCTGCGTGGAACCGTTGACCAAATAAATAGGGTCTACATTTGTCTGGCGCCCACACAATCGCCGAACACTCCTTCTCAGTTGTTGAATACTTCTGTTCCGTGTGCGTTAAAACACGGCTGGCGCACTCAACGACTGCGTCACCCTGTCTGAATACTGCGCCTATTCCGTAATCGCTAGCATCGGTAGACACTATGAACGGCCCTTCCGGTACTGTTAGTCGCAGCGTCATTCTCTGGTGATCCATCAGATGTTTGATGCAGTCAAATACCCTCTGCGAGTCTTCCGACCAGATAACCTTTAAATCGCCTAATAGCCGATAGAGCGGAGCTGCTACTTCGTTAAAGTTTTTCATGAATCGACTGGAAAACGCTGCTCTCCCCAAAACTGTCTTAATTTCATTTTCAAATTCGGGGGCTCAATAGACTTGATTGCTAAGAATTTTTTCGGTATTGGTGTTATCTGGCCATTTCCACCTTATGACCCAAAAGTGTAACGATCTTCCTGGCAATCTGAGATTTCTCCTTGTTGATGCGTAGACCGAATTCTTCGACGCATCTTAGGACCGCCTATACATGCTCTACGTGGTAAGTCTCGCTCTCACTGTATATCACTAGATCATCTCCATAAACTTCGACGTTCCTCAAATTCTTCAGCAACGACGTCATTAATCGTCTAAACATAAACGGAGCACCTGCCAACTCAAAAGGCATGCGTTTAAACCGATACTGTTTTTGTCCCACAAAGAACACCGTCTTATCCCTGTCTCTTCATTCCGTTGGCAGTCGCCAGTACCCCAAGCGGGGATCTAAGACTGTGAACAGCTTCGCACTTTGTAGGGGATCCAAAGTTTCTGCTATTGTTGGCATCGCGCACGGTCTCAGTTCTGTTATAATACTCAGTCGTCGGAAATCAACACAAAATCCGTATTTCCTATTGCTTTTCTTCACCGAAAGCACTGGAGAACTACATGGACTATCGGCTTCTTCGATAATGTCATCCCTCAACATCTTTTCAACCTGTCTTTCAACCTCGCTTTCTAAGTGACACGGGACTCTTCGAGTAACGAATGGTCTCACTTTTCCGCTTGTCACTGGAATTTCGTGTCCCACTTTATCAAAGTAACCGCACGAATCTCCCTCTCCAGTGAAAAGATGGTCGTATTTGCTGAGTAACTTCGCTACACTTAGGACTTCCGACACCGCAATCCCTGCTACCTCACTATTCTCGTGCACGCTGAAACAACCATACTTTATAACGACAACCCTTTCCTTCATACTAATCACTGCATCCACTTCTCGTAAAAAGTCTGCCCCAAGGATTGTTCGGCTCAATTCAGGTACGACTAGGAATGGGAACGTCACACTATCCTTTCCAATTCTAACTGTGTAGTCCAACACTCCCTCGATTCTTAATTTGTGATCCCCCACTGTCTGTACTGTCAACAAACACGGTCTTTATTCTCACATAGGCTCCTCTCTACGAGTGAGACTGCTGCCCCTGTGCCAATTAAACACACCAATTTGCCGTCATTTGCACATAACTTCGAATACATCGCCCCTTTCTCCATTGCCCCTATTACCTCAAGTCTCGGAACACAAGAAGAAGACAAGGTATATCTTTTAAAACCTCTTCTTTGTCGTCTCTCCGGGCAGCGGTTTCTCCAGTGGCCCGGTTTACCACATGCCAGACACCGGTCTCTCCGCACATTCAGTCTCAGCGCGGCAACTTCGCGTTGCAGCTCTTTGATCTTCTGCTCGTATTCATTTGGTTTTGGTTGCTCTGAAGCGGCTAAAGTTGTGCTCAGCAGCTGTCTGGTCACCTTCGCCAGCTCACTAATATCCATCGGCTGCACTGCGTTAACCAGTTGTAATCGCTGAAAAATGTGGCCTGGGACGCTCTCGATGAACTGGTAAGTCAATAACTGCGCTTCTGATTCTTCATCCAAAGTGGGAAGCGCAGGTCGAAGTAGATTCGTCAGTTTCACCGCCAACACTAACGGGTCTCCGTCAGTCCCAGCTTCGATGAACGTAACTGCTGCATTGCTAGCTGTCTGTCTGTTGCGCTGTCAAACTCCGACACCAATCGTTCAACCAATGTCTTCCAAGATGCTCTGCCATCCGACTTGTCTACGCTGTCATATGCCGCCTTCGCTCGGCCTCTCAGCAGCGTCCCCGGGACAACAGCCTTCGCCGCCTGCTTCTTGACACCTACCAGCTAAGCGACAGCCTCGAAGTCACGTGAGAAGCTCCGTATGTTTCCTTCTTCAAACGCAGTTGGCCATGAGATCTTCAATTTTCGAAGGCAGCGACACCAATTGTAACGACAAAAGACAAGAGTCAGGCAACAGATCGTTCATTGGGAAAATCAACAGATACTTATAGATTTTTATGTACATTATTGTCAGCGGAATGGCAACGTTTTCTGATCGGTTGTTTTCTTGCTCAAGGTTATTCTGTACTGATTGTGACTGGTTTCTTAGAAAGTTGAGCCATATATCTGCGAATCATATTCGCACACGCTAAGTCTGTTGCGATCGGTTGTTGAATCGGTCTTGTTGATATTTTCTCACGACCAATATTAGCGACCTAGACACTGACGTAGATTAATGTCTACCGATTAGCTAGCAGCCTGCTCACAGGACATACGACTTATGTGACCAACCAAGCACAGAAAAAGTGTAATTTACAACAAAAATGATAGCATTCAAATAGTAGCTTGAAACTTGAAAAACCTTTATTCATGCAAGTCAATTTAACAATTACCCTCTCACTCGTAGTTGGCTTATTTTCCCTTAACTGACTATTGACATTCCTCCTTTAAAACGGACCGATAATATCATAGTCATAGCATAAGACACGTGAGTTAATGGATGCCCCTTTCACTATGGACGACAACACCAACGACGACTGAATGATACGAGTTGATGAACTTAACGGTGCACCCGAAGCTGTTGTTGTTCGGCTTCCAGAAGGTTGTCTAACTGCATTACCATCACTGCTGTCTTTTACCGTCAGCTCCGGTTTAGCACTAGCATCTGATGATAGGTGGGCTACACGCTGATCAATTACACTGACGGTCTCACGAGTATCCATAACTTCCGCAACTGCATCTGTCTTTAATTCTACTTCGCGTTCAAGTTGTACAGGACCTTTGTTCAACTCGGCAGTAGTAGGCATATCCCTCATCTCATCATGATAAACCAAAGACAAATGTGAAGTATCATGATCATTATCACGAATATTCACTTTTCCGTCTTCTATCTGGTCAAATGCATCATTTTCAAACTCTTTATTAACAGCAGTAGATGAATTGGGTTCTTACTCATAAATCCTAAGAGGTTTTAGACCTTTACTCTGACTAGTAATACCTTGGAAACTTGTGGAGTCAGAACTAGATTCTGAAACTGTAACACTCTCCTACTGCGGTGTCGTCTGTGACACTCTATTCAACAATGGCTTACCATCTGAAACTACAGGCTCCTTCACTACACCATTATCGTCACACAATTCGAAGTCAGACATCGATTTCACATTTAGCTTACCACTGTACTTGGTCACTTCTTCACAGTTCGTCTTTCAATGCACTTCTTGCAAACGGACGAAACACGACCTTGTTTGTCTTGCAGCTTGTAACTTATCTGTTGAGGATGTACCCCGAAACCTGTTACACTCATTAAGTCTATATGCATTACTGGACACCATGAAGCTTTCTCGATATCCACTTCGCTGAGACTTTTTCGTCATCAACGATTGCGTTTTGCCCTCAGACTGCTCTATTCTGGGGGTGAGATGCAACATACTGGCAAACTTGCTCATAGCTTGATTCACACTATCTTTTACTAGTTTCAGAATATCATCGAACCTTGGCTCGATACCTTCATCCCCTATACACAAGCTTATCTTCACCCACTTCCTTTGCAGTCGAGTAGGTAGGCGTCTCGCTATTACTTCTAGGATAATACTCGAGTTGAGGTCACTCATGCAATTCATCGGAATCAATGCATTCTTGTAAGTCAGCAGATTACCTAAAACTCAGAGAGTGCCCTGGAGTCATCTTGTGATTGGTCACCATTACCTTTAACAGCCTCGAATGCGTTCCTTAAAATCATCGAAGGTGTTCCGAATCTTTGACGCAGTATACTCATAGCCTCAGAGTATCCTTGTTTTGGGGCATGAACTTACAGCACTGTATAGCTCTTGAAGCAACTCCATTGCAGTACCTCATCAAATGCATTAACTTCACTTCGTCACTTAAAAGGAAATCACTCGATATGACCTCAAACTCCTTGATAAACTGTGGGTGGTCCGCTGGGTTTTCATGAAACACCGAGGTTCAAACCGGGGAGTCTTAAAGAACTACTATCCCTAAACGGCGAAGGGTTAACATCAGACTCATCACGCTGAGCATCATGCATATCATTACAATTAACAGGGAACTCATCCTTACTTACTTTTTCGTCTGCTTTCATGGTTCCGCATCTTTTTCTTGACACAGGCATTATCCAACGTCACCAAAGAGTCCAAATTGCGTTGATAATCCTTGTCCAAAGAGAAGCTGGCTGTATATCCAATAAGTACACCCGGATGAGTTCTAATAGGAGCTCCAAAACGAATACAAACTGCCAAAGAACTTATCCCTATGTTCCTATTGTTACGAAGAAGCTCCGATCCAGTAAAAACTATGTACTTCCTTGGACTTTAACTCCAATACACCGGTATATTTTCTGTCAATTAAAGCGGAGAACAGTCAAAGTCCATAAATAAATATTTTAGACAGAATTATGGAGTACTTTTATCCGTTTTTCGTCGTCCCCTTCGAACTTTGAGCATGGTGCTTCATAAACACAGCTCATGAGAAGTTTGTGTTTATTTCCATGTGAGATGATCCGGAGTGGATTAGATATCGCATTCAGCATTTCATCTCCCACCTCACCGACTACGAATGAGTCACATATATATATGAGACATCCTCCACCACGCTTGCGATCTCTCTTTGCACGGTGTAGAATGTAATCACACATACCGAAATGCACATCAGGTATAGAGGGTGAGCGTCATAATTCGGAACTACGGTAGGCGTGGCCACTTATACTAATGTCCTTAGGTCGGATATCTTATTGACTAGGGGACGCGCGTTAATTGATTTTATCGTGAAAAAGTCGCGGTATATTACAGACTGGCTTAAAATATTACCATGACTTGATTCTATAAATGCGTCAGGAACAAAAGAGTTTATGGGTGAAAGGTAAGTCGAAATGGGTGTCTATACATCGTTGTTAGAGTGCGACAAGGTAGTCCTAGGTGCCATGGGTTGTACTGTGGGGGTGGAATGCAGACAATATATTCCATAGGAATATGATTCTCACATATTCCCACAGTTCAATAAGGCATTGGGAACATAATACAATATATCTGTTTCAGCACTCTGTTTGTTGCTAGAGACAATACTTTACGCGCAGTTCAGTTGTGAGATAGGAACAGAATACTATGTATATTTGAACATTCCATTTCATATCGTTTAATGTAAACCAAAATCGCATGCTCAGTGATTGGTTAACGAATATAAACTTTATATATAAAGCGGTTTGATTAATGAAAAATACCTTGGTTTCCATGTCTTGCATTCTGTTGTCGAATTACTAGTGATTCAGGACACCTAGAAAATTTACCGTGGGCTCCTGTATGTAGGGATAGTGATGGTTTAGACTAGGATGTGGTTTATGAGGTACGCTATGGTAAGAGGGAGGGTGGCGCTAGCTGATCAGTAGATATGGTGGTGGTCACTGAGGTGAATCGTCCCATTCTGTAGCAACAGCAATTTTCTGATTTTTCTGAGGGCTTAGATCTTTATCTTGAAAAAGATAATAATGAACGCCTAGACAGATCATGCTTCCGCCTTTAAACATATACGATTCGCTAGGCCTATCGTTGAGATGCGACCACGTGGGCTCTGCACAGATTTATGGGGCATCTTGTGAATTAACTTGCTTTCCATTGTCGGATCTATGAATAGCACTTCACAATGTCCCGTCTCACTCACTTTTTTATAACGTCTATATTTTGATCCTCATTATATCCCACTAAACCTAACATTTTATAGCTCTTCATGAATTCGATTCGACTTATTCTATTCCTATTATCTGTAAAGTACGGTTATGCACCAAATGCACAATAAGGTATGAAATAAAAACAACCGGCTTGAGAATAATTGTATTCAAGCCAAAAGTGGACATCATGATGGTAAGAAATATATGGGTAGCATTATACATTGCAAATGAACGTTGTCAGCCTAGGGATTATATAGTTTCCTGTTGTATTTCCTTTACGAATGCATTTATTAATGATATATTGCACTTACTTATCTCATTACGCTTTAATGATTCACCTTAGTACTTTTACTTTTCTAAAAGAGCTTTCAGTCCCATGTAAACATTGTACTTACCTCAATATTGGTGGGTCTCGTATGCCTACAATCACGGGTTGAAAACGAAACGAAGTCGATTTTTTAGCACGACCTGGGGGACCAATGCGCAATTCAATAACTTTACGGCCTGGTTCAGACAATGGGTGTATATATATATCAAATATTTATCTGTTGAAACATTATTGACTTGTAGACAATCTACGATTTGATATTACATCATACTTGATCGTGAATGTAAAAATGGCATGCATTTTCATGTAAATTTATGTGTTCATATGAAAATATACATTATTATTAAGATGTTTACATCAGCGTGTTATCCAGAATGCCACTCTGCGTCCTGTTTCCGATTCTGTGGCCAGAAAAATAGGGTGGGGGAAGTTTTGGTTGGTTGCAGAACTCTGAGATTTTCGAAGCCTGTATATCCAGAAGATGCGGCATGCTGAAAAGCATTATGTTTGGGCAAACCTTTCTTAGGACTGCTTATAACAGTTCTTGCCGTCTTACTACCTCTCCGAGCGGATTTGACTGCAGGTATACTGATATCTGAATCAGTCTCCAGTTGTCCTGGCAAGCATGCGGGTTGCGCAGTTCGCTCAGTGTTTTCGTCAGTACTAGCTGGCTGTTCCTGTACGCCATACACTCTAGGTGATTTTAAGTCCGAAGAGGTGACAAAATTATTGATACACGTCTTTCTGCGTTGGCAGGATATTTTGTCTTGGTCTATTGTAACATACTTGAAATCTAGTAAGGCTGCTAGAATCAAGACAGTTATCGGACCTAAAAATTACGAGACAGATTGAGTCGACGCCTTACGAAGCAGAACGTTAACCATGCCATGACAATTGAGGATTATGTTTTTGATAGTTTTAAGGGACGTGGAGTCTGGTATATTGTAAACTATTACTTTATGAGATGAAGCTGTGCGCTTTACCACCTCAGTGGATAAATAGTCAATTAGGCTTCCCGCTTCATGTGGATTATTTGAAACAGTTTCATAATGTTTCTCCAAGGAGCAGGCTACTTCACCTAATTCCTCAAGCTTTGCCTGAATTCCATGCATTAGAGATTTGACTTGCTTAATATCATAGCGGTTTTACGTGATATTTTAGGCTGACCGTTGTATACAGTCAAACAGACGTAGACTGCCCTGGAGTTCATTCAAAACAGGTTCTCATAATTTTTAAATTGTAAACGCTTCACTAAGGTCACCATCGAAATTGAGCGACAACCTAAACTTCGTTCCTTTTGCTGCTAGTTACGACCAACCGATAAACAACATGTATTTGGGTAAGTGCTATGCCTCCACGTGACTGAACGCCATTTCAGGAAGAGAAGGACGTCCTGGGAAGCTGAAAAGTGGTATAAAGTGCAAATATGGATAATACATCATTGGAAGTACATTTACAAGATAAATACAAGAAGAAGCTATAGAGTACTTGGGATGACAGTACACATTTGCAGTGTTAATGCTAACCATATTGGTCATACCGTGGAAACTATGACATTTTCGAAGAAAATATAGTTATCCTTAAACGTGGGTGTTGTCGCTATGTTTTTTCCATCACAGCAACCACACTTAGGTGAGGCAGGAATGTGAATGAAAGAAGTAAATTGTAGCCTTATGAAAGGCCAAGGGAGTTGAGAAAAAATAGAGCATAATAGTAATTAGACACAATGGTTTTTGTGAAATATATGTAACATTTCCGAGAGAAGTGGTTTGAAAGATTAGAACCTGTTTGATATGCTGAGCTGTAAAATGTCTGACGAATTTGTAAGGCCCATGGGGTAGCAAGAAGCTGAGCAGGCTTTTAGATGTTAAGAGAAAAAACATTTCTTAATAATTTAGATCTGTGCAGTCATTCTATTTTCTAGGTCAATTGTTTTATATTCAGGATCTGAGCTCATGTTTGATTCTCGATCTGTCAAGAAATCTATGCTACTGTCCTAGAGATAGGAGTTTTTCATATTTGTGACCACTACCATATATACTGATTAGCATGCAGTTGATACTGTATTAGAGGTGAGGTAATTTCAATCGGAATCAATAACAACTGTGTTTCAACAAACATTGTTTTTAGAATTTTGGCACATAATTTTCGAGGAAAATATATCAGAGAGCAATAGATGAGTATAGGCGGAAACACTTGCAAAAATATCACCAATTCCGGACGAACTGAGTCATTTTGAATCAAGCATCCCGCCTTTTCAGTCCAATGACCCACTAATCTGTAACGAAAGCCACTTTATATTGTCTTTCTCAATAGTGAACACAAAGATTTTACTCACCGCATCAGCGTGACAACCCATTAATTTCCCTCCATTTTTTATCTCCTCTCATCATGTCATTCTCCTCTCCTCTAGTACGTCGGTAGCACATTGTTAGGAATCTTGGCGACCATGCACATGGTTTGGAGTCCGATACGCTGCCGACGCACACCTGATATCTATGGTCGGCCTGAAAAATTTGGGCTGCCAATATCGCATGCTGAAAATTCCATACCTGTATCAAAAAATACGGTGTGGAATCAAGCTAAAATAAAAAATAAAAAACACCAGTCTTCACTTTCCGCAGTAGTTTTATTATTGCGGTGGTTTTTATTTTCTCCACTATCACCTTGATGGGATGATTGCACATATCACTGACTAAAATGCATTTGCAAATGTAATTAATACAAATCATCTTCCAGATTATAAAACGCTTTCCACAGACAACGATTCGACGAATATGAAATAAGAATACAGAAAACTACATTTTTGGAATATCAACGCAATCCATTTCGAAGCCGGTCATTGGGGATGCTAATGAAGCATCACTGTGTTTGTATAGACTGCAACGACTGTATGTTGTACTCTAGGGAAGCCGCTTGATTTGTACGTGATTTCCCAAGGATGGCACTATCTGTTGTTAAAGGGAGACTTGAGAGGGTGCTGGACAAAAATTTGCAGGATCTTGTTCGGGGGATTAGAAAACATGGCGTGGATGAGGTAATTCATTCAGAAAGCACTAACTAGGTATATATCAGAATAAGTACATCGGCGACTGCCTGGATGAAATCAAAAATGAACTAAAACAAGGCTCTTTTTCTGTCAAGGCGAACGCCATAAGCAAACTTATTTATGTAGGTTGGAAGAATTAGTACTGAAAACATTCAGATACAAATGCTTGGCTATGACATAAGCTGGTCTGTGTTCAATATTGTGGAAGTTATGAGTTCTCAGAAATTTACTTTCAAAAGGATAGGTTATTTGGCTGCTTCTCAAAACTTCCATTCTGGTACAGACGTCCTTATGCTGGCTACAAATCTCATTCGCAAGGTAATCTCCTTTCGTTTAGCTGAATGTGATAGGACTTAACAAGCACCAATTTATATGACGCTGGGATCGCGTTATCTGGTGTCGCTTGTTTTATTAATTCAGATCTGGCTACGGACTTATACCCTGACATCCTAAGTCTAGTAAGTTTTATATGTTATACGTAACGTGAGCTTCATGCTATTATTTCTTGTTTTGTCAAACAATTAATTTATGATCGTGTGGTTTACACACATATTTACTATTATTAAGGAGATAAGTCCTAGAATGCACATTTATCTAGAATTAGAAATTATCAACGCATGTGTTGCACTAGTAACGATTGATTCACATTAAATACTTAACGTTTGTATTTGCAGTTTGAATTAACGTGAGTTAGGGACCACGGTGTTTTTAAAAGTTGTGTTTTGATTGCTTTTTTTGGATTCATCGAACATGTTTAAAGAGTACACGCTTGTATCCTTACATCAGTTGTTTCATGCTCTGCTCGTATTGTGACTACTGTTTAAGCGAGGCCGCAGTTTAGTGCGATGTGTTGCGTCATAAATTGCAGAATAGCTGTTATCGTAAATCCTGTGTTGCTTAGTTCTCCTTTTTTCCACGCATTTGTGCAGCTCTTCGATTCGACCTGACAGTATCAGAGTGATAATTATGTTTCTTAGTAATATTACCCTGACTTCTAGGTTGAATAAACGTCTTGCCTTTTTGCCAAACCGGAACGGTATATGATCTCATCCTGTAGTGCAATCTAATCAATTCTGGGTTGGATGTATTATTAGTGACAGAGTAAGATTTTGTTTAATTTGCCAGCCTGTGCTTCTGTATCACTTGTGACTACCAATTAAATGAAGAATGCAATGCATACTAGTCGTTTGTGTTTTACTTTATAACTATATTTACTTTAAAGACAGAAGTTAAAATATAGTTACATGTTTTGGTCGTTGCATTACTCGCGTGTGGTAAAACTCCACACTGTAAAAGGTTATTTTATAAAAGGGAATGAGTTGTATAAGCTATGCGTTGTACATATCAAACTACTATCTACTTGGATGAACGATGTTAGCTGGAGTATGACAGATGTGATCCATCCAAGATTTGATGCCCCTATTTTCTGGTTAAGTGACTGACTGGTTTAATTTAAAACAAGGTAACAGGTATATATTCGTCGTTTTTATCACTTTTGTTCATGTGGCTGTTGTTCTATTTCAGTTCTCCAACTGCATATTTGCTAGAAGCATGACATCCTAGATAACATCACTTCTGTGCTAGTTTCTATTTTGCTGTTTTTTTCTTATTTGTTATCGTAGAAACAAACTCAAATTGTGTTCTGCATGTCTTCTCATGTAGGCTTGCGCAGACTAGTTTAAGAATCCAGTTCGGTTGTTTTCAGTACGTCCCTATGGAAAATTTATGGAACGAGTGTTATTTATCACAAAATAATTGAGCAAAGAATATCCTTTTCGATAATTTCCTCTTCTGGCTCTACAATTACATATATATGTTTGTATACATATTAAGAAGCCTAATTTGTGCACCCAAAACAAGTTAGTTCAGACATTATCCATACCTTGGCCATCCAGGTTTGAGTGGTCCTGAATTTTTGTGGAATTTCCTAAATTTAGTTGATATTCTATTTGCTACTATATCTTTATGACTATTATTGCTATTATTATTATTATTATTATTATAATTTAAACATCTTTGATGAACTGTAATCCTATTGATCTTACTTTACAAGTCGATATTATTTAAAAAACAGTAATATTGTTATTGACTATCCATCTAGAATATTCTGTGCAAATATAAACAAACATATATATATTATTGTAGAGCCGGAAGAGGAAATTATCGAAAAAGATATTTTTCGCTCAATTATTTTGTGTTTTATAGATGTCTGAATGAATGTTTTGCTATTTATCAGTTAAACGGGCTGGTCCAAGCTAACGCTTTAGTAAATTTTTACTTTATGTGTCTTCCACCAAAATTAATTTATTGGTCCTTTACATTATTTCTAGTTCAATCCTATCTCAATCAAATCCCTTATTGATTTTGGGTTTTTGTTTATTTTCTATCGCTAAGATGAATTCCCCTAAACCGTATTTACGAAAGAAAGCTGTATTATTACTGTACAAGGTCTTCTTGAATTACCCAGAAGCACTTCCTATTTGTTTTCCACAGCTGAGAGATAAACTTGATGATTCAGATCCAGGTTAGTTAATCTCATCTAACAAATTTTGTGTAAAGCACATATCTGAAAGTCTTTTTTGTGTGGTCTCTTCAGTTGGGGTTGTTTAAACGAGATTATTATATCAAAAATGCCCATTGTTTAGGTCAGGTGAAGCTACAAGCAAACCATACTGTTTTGATGTAGGTCTTCAAACTTTACCATGATATAGATATTTAAATATATTTAAAATTTTGATCATTGATGAAGACTATTGGGCAGATAATAATAATGTTAGCGATAAGAAAAATATAATTAGTTGATGCTGGCGACCATTATAACTATTGTTGTCTCCTTTAGTTCCTAGAGGAACATAGGGCTTCCACCGCACGTCTCTATTGTGTTTGGTTCTCCGTTTTCACCTGGCTCCACGTCTGCCCACATACTTTCATCTCCTCTTCGCATGACCTCCTCCATGTCACCCTCGCACTGACCACCAACTAACTCGCCGATTACCATTCGGGTTCAACTCTAGCGATTGCCTGGCGTGTGATGTCATTTGACTTTTTTCTTAAAGTATGGTCTCCAAGCCACCTCCATTTCTTACTGAATATTTGTTGCATAATTGGTTCCTGCTGGGTTTGTTTGTTCACGGGGACCTTTGTTGGTGATGTTTTCTGGCCATCTAATCTTGAGTACTGAGCGAAGACATATTAATGAAGGTCTGTAGTTTGTTCGAGGTGCCCTTCGTCACGTGGCGCGAAGTTTGATCCGTATAGTAGCACTGACTTAACATTGGAGTTGAAAATTCGGATCTTATTTTCCATGCTGAGTGCTGTTGATCTCCACACAGACTTGGGAGTAATGAAAGTTTGCCTCACTTTCTCGATCCTCGCTTTGATATCCTTGTCAGTTCCATCTGTAGTTAAAATAATGCTTCCCAGGTGGGTGGGTAGGTAAAGGAGGTTGCTTCCTTCAGATTTCTCCCATTTGTGCTGATTGTTGTCCGTTGTTGTTACTGCTGTTGGCGAGGTATCTTCATAACCTCTGTTTTCTCCATATTCACCTGGCGACCATAAGAATAATAAAAGACTACTTGATCATATAAACAACTTAGTAATTGAATTACGCTGGAACCCTATAAAATTGTCATTCACCTAATACCAAAGATGAAGTAGATGAACAATCAAACAAATCTAATAAATGTGAAAAAGGATTGAGAGGATTTAATGATGAGTTAAATTTACTGTAACCGCCAGAAGAACACAAAGGTAGGACAAACTCACTTTAAATACATAATCTAGAGTTATCACCTCGAATTCATCTGTGCAGAAGGCGAATTCGACTTCGCCTGGAAAATTTGCTGGGATATAGTCGGTAACCTTGAAATCGCTTCTCTTGTCCATTTAGTAACCGCTATCAGATAAATAATACTTACTGATTTTGTTAGACGTGTTCTCAACAATACATGTGTTTGGTAGCCTTGTTGCTCATAACATACGACTTCGTCTGCGGGAGCAGTTAATTTTGTTGTTATTCAAGTGTTGGTTTGCAGGGATTTGAATATCAATGTAATGCTCACTAGCAATTGGCCCTAGTTACCTGGATTCTAGTGGGAAGTCGTGACTAGTGGCGTACAGCAAATCGGATGTGAGGACAAATACTTGCCGATGACATTCGCTAGCGGTCAAACTGACAGGAGTTGGAAATCATGGACTGGCCACTGGATTGGGTCCCAGTAGTGGCTTAATGGTCTGCAAGCTCGCCTTATAACCAGAAGATCCTGGGTTATAACCTCAGCGGTTTCATACTACTGAAGAGTCACAAATCAGGGTGACGAAACAGCTATCTAGTACTCCCAGGTGGTTTTCCAATGGTCCTCTAACCGATATCAGTTCATGATGAAATCCTGAATTTTATTGTTGTTAATTTTAGCTCCAACAAAAAGTTACTCATATTTTTGTATACTTGAAATATATTTCTCAACTTAGAGGAAGGGGGGGTATCTGTTATAATTTCTCATTATTCTCCCAAAAATTGCAACCTGATATAAAACTACATGCATTATCTAAAAATCCTTATAAACAGGAAGAGACTATCCTTTGGTGTAAAAGCAACAATAATGTCAGTAAATCAGATTTATTGGATTCTTTTTATTGCAGTCTAATTTTTATATTCAAAAAAATATTTCTCACTTATTTTAGGGGTACAATCAGCTGCTGTCAATGTTATATGCGAATTGGCTCGTAAAAATCCGAAAAATTACCTCTCTCTTTCGCCTATATTTTTTAAACTGATGACAACATCATCTAATAATTGGGTTCTCATTAAAATTATTAAACTGGTAAGATAATTCTGTGATAACAATGTATGACTTCTTATAAATTAGTATGATTATTTATCACGCATTAATGCTTTTTGAATATCTATACTATTTTCTATGCACTGAACTATTGTCGATAATGTTCAGATTTTGAATTAGTTGTGTTCACTGAACTGGTTGGCGATTTAGTTGAGAAACTCGTCATCCTTCTGGACAACATCGTTTCAGCCCAGATTTTAGTATGAAATCTCCATAAATGATATATAATTGTGTCTCCTAGCAACCATTTTCGTGACTGGTAGTTGATTTACAGCTCTACTGATCATTTTTACCCACAGAAGAAACCCTGTGCAGATATTTTTTAAAAGAGTTCAAACCTAAGACTGTAGCACTTTAGTGTTGAACATAATGGAGGAAAAACACCTACTAACCGTCTTCAAAAAGAATGCATATCCTCCTCACAATTTCATTAAAAAGTGTTTAAACTCGAGTCATAACACCAACAAGAAACCGTCATCAAGGATTACAAAAAAATTCATCCTACCATATGAATAAAAAGTATCTCTGAAATAACAGCTAGAATATTAAGACCGTTTAAAATACATATAGCACACTACTAGCCAGCCAGCTAGCCAACACAATCACTTCATTCGATATTGTGCACACCGAAAGATCCAACAGAAAAAGAAGGAAGATAAAATTAATACCATTTACAAAATAAATTGCATCCATGAACTGCAATAAACATTACATCATTTCAAGTGGGCATCCCCTTGGAATCCGAGTCCAAGAACACAAATTAGTTGTAAAAAGGCATGATATATATATTCTTTCATATCAATGCATGTAGTTAATTATGGACACAAATTTGGTTGGCATAATGTAGAGAGAAAACACCAAAAATACTTACAGAGAATTTCTAGAAGCTTGGTACTCAAGTGAGTCAGTCAACGATTAATAAACATTATTATAGACCAAATATGCCAGCTAATAAAAAGTAAATCACGTGACAAGAAAGTTTAAATTCCAAGTCAGTAATAAAAATGATCAGTAGAGATGTAATCAACTACCAGTCACGAAGATGATTGCCAGGAGACACAATTATATCATTCATGAAGAATTCGAATGAATCCATTTTATACTAAAAATGCTATATATATATATATAATTTTATGCTTTAATTCCTAGAGGAACATAGGGTTTCAGCTGCGCATCTCCATCGCCTTCTGTCTTCTGCCAACTTTTTCATCCTGCTCCAAGTCTACCCACATGCTTTTATCTCCTCTTCACATGACCTCCTGCAAGTCACGCTTGCACTGACGACCAACTCGCCGCTTCCCTTTCGGCTACGAATAGATCTTGTTTGTCCCATGCTTAACCTTGCTGGATGATGTCTGGAAATACGATGATAGGCCTGCCTAATTGTAAGCCCGATGTAGCTGGCTCCGCAGCTGCAGTCAAACTGGTAGATATACACAGAGGAGGCAGATTTAGATAGTTTATTTCTCGAAAGTAAAACAAGGGTGGTTGTGAAGAGACAAAGTAACCTCTGCTGCATAATAAGCTCTTTTAACTGCATTAACTCCCCTAGGTGCTGAATTCATATTTCTTAATTACTCTTCATTTTTACAAAATTATGCATTATTCAATCCACGTGTTATAACCATTTCTAACTTTTAATTGTGTGTATTAATTTTCTTCGTTAATTATTACCTTATGTGACATGTTGACACTGACTAATTATTGTTAACAAACATATCAGTGCCACTTGATGATTGGTAAATTGTTGTGTAATGTAATAAAAATGTTGTATACGTGTATATTAGAGTAGAGAGCCAGATATGAGGATCTAATTGAAAAGTAAATATTTCTTCGCTCAATCTTTCTGTTTTCTAAATATCTAAATGGGGATTTTTTTTTCTATATTATGTAATTTATAACTTATTTTTACTTTTGAAGCCACTTTTGAGTCATCGTTATATCAATTGTGTTAACTCCCCCCCCGTATTACTCAATAATAGACTACTAAACATTTTTTGTAAATATATATGCGACTATTTACAGCCTGCGAAGATGATTTCATCGATAAAGAAAATTCACTTCATTGTATTGTCTTTTTATTTTTGTCATGACTCAATAAGTATTTTCGGGTGATTATTATGGTTGGTCAAATTGAAAACCTGTTCGATGAATCGCAATCTCAAACGACAACACGAAGAACTATATATATATATATATATATATATATATATATATATATATATATATATATATATATATATATATGAGATTTATTTGTTGTTGGTTGATCGTTATACAATTTATGACACGGTGTAAGTGTACGATGTGGATCAGATAGTTTATGTTCTGGTAGTCACATCGTAAACCGAGATCAAATTAATTAACTATAAAAGACGAGTACGTTCAACGTAAATGAGTTTTATAGCCTTTAAGGATTAAAAGGAGTGTTGAGTCGTGCACAAATTTCACTACTACTACTACTACTACTACTACTACTATTAACTGATTATGTCATCTGATCCAGTTTATTTCGCCTAAGTATCTTTGTTTTTTACAATTTCTTGTTGTTTTCATTAATTACCTATCATGATAAATAATCCACTTATATTTTGTGTATATATTTACTCTTTCTATCAAACAGTTTGGTACATTAACACCTTTGGAACCAAGATTAGGTAAAAAGTTAATTGGACCTTTAACCAACTTAATTCACAGGTAGGTATATATATGTGTGTGGTGGGCGGGTGAAACATTTTTTTCAAGAATTGGTTTTGTAGGGATTTTGTTTGATTGGTTGTAGGATTTCATCATGAGCTCATCAAAACTCACTAGGGGACTGGTCCTATTTAGGCAGTTATCTGGGCTTCTATTGAGAAGCCATGATCAGTAGGGTACAGCAGGTTGAAGGTGAAGACAATTACGAAGTGGTCGCACTATGTCATGAATTGGCAGAAGTTAGAATTCATGGATTAGCCATTATTGAGAAGTTGGGTCCCGGCGGTTTAATGGTTTACCTGCTCATCTTGTAACCAGTAGTTCCTGAATTCGAACCCCGGTGGGTGCGTACTGCCAAAGAGTCCCAAACTAGGACGAAACGGCTATCCAGCACTCCAGTACTGGTTTTCCAATAGTTCTCTAACGGATATCTGCTCATGATGAAATCCTCCAACCAATCAAAAAATTTCCTTCTACCTTTTTGATGATAATACTGTCAGTTATCATAACGGGGACATACATATATTATTTACTTTGATTGGAGGCTAGTCGGTGACTACTGGTATAGTGTGTTTAGTCCTCCTTTGTTAGGTGCAGATTGAGTTCTACCGGCAGTCAAGTTTGAAATGTGGCCACTATGCTAGGTTAGGTGGCTAGCTCGACATCACGGTGCACTTTGAATTGTTAATATATATTATTAGATGGTTGGAGACAATCGGAAAGAAGCCTTGCCTGACCTAGGTTTCGGGCTAGTTGGCACTCACACCAGTCAATCAGCAAGGCGTATCTGCAACCACCCTGTAAGAGGGACTGATATCTCTTCTGCAGCAGTCACAGTCAATGACGTAACCACTGAGCTATTTGGCCTCGCGATTAACCTCTCCTGTCAGACTGACTGACTGTATTGGATACTTTGATTGGACACTAGTTAGCAACTAGTGTTATGTTGTATCTGGTTCTTAGTGTTAGTGGTGGTGCAGACTGAATTCTCTCAATAGTCGAGTTTGCAATGTGACCAGCATTCTAAGTGACTGCAGTTACGCCTTGCTGACTGACTGACTGACTGACTGGTGAGGGCCAAATAGCCCGAAACATAGGTCAGACAAGGCTTCCTGTGGCCGATTGCCTCCAACTATCTAGTATCAACAATTCAAAGTGCACTGTGATGATGAGCCACCTAGTAGTGGCATCGTGTGGCCACATTGCAAACTTGACTGATATAATTCAGGACTAGACACATTACACTACTTACTGACTAATGTCCGATCAAAATAAAATAGTGTTTATATATTTTACAGGATTTTCAGTGGACTTTATTGCATGATATTTTCCCTTCTTCCAGGATCCACAAATAAAAGATTCTGTTTGTCTGTTTTCGACATAGAACTTTGCATATATGTGCGGAAGTTCAAGTCGCCACACTCCCTCCATATAGCACACAAAGCAAGAGAAGAAAGTAGAAGAAATGCATAATATAAACAGTAAACAGAGGAGTGAGACAAAGGAATAGTAATAACGAAGAACAAAACAGTTTCATTGGAAATCATAAGTCACAAGGAGTGGATGCGCAGCATCTGAGTCAGCCACTCAGAACGATTTTGAGCCATATCACCAATTGGCTCCAGCCTCCTTCATTGATGTTTACCGTCCCGAGGACCCCAACCAGTCAGGAAGTCTACACCTCCCCCTCTACATGGCTGGCTTATACTAACTGTTATAGATTTCATTGACTGATGAGGCCATGTTTTGGTTTGACCGCTGCTAGCTCTTTTCCAGCCTGACTCCTATATCAGTGGCTAACATTGCCTATTGTCGAGGAAGGCGATGACTAGTAGAAGGAGTGTGACATAGTTCTGTCTCATCTGAAACAAAAAAACCAACCCCACTATAATATCTCTTCTTTACCTTCCTCGAGAAATACACGAAGAAATTTGATTGAATGCTGCCATTTATAAAGAGTTCAGGAGTACATATTATGAATTAAGGACTCCATTCAGAAATACTTATCTTATATATATTGGGATAATCATGCCATTGAGGATAATGCTTCTTCTTATGTTTAATAGAAACTTGCCTACCAGCAGGTTGTAAATATTTTAATTGCTCTCAAGAGTAAACAACACTAATAGAAATCATATTTTACCTGATTTAAACAAATTGAATAAGAGAAATTCTATGCAGTATATATGGGTAGTCCAAGTTTTAATTAGGTCGCCAACTAAAAAAGTGTATGAAAAATTGGTCACGAAACAGTGTTATCGATATTATAAGTTTCCAGACCGTAGGTGTTACGAACTTCCTGGAATAATTTGAGCGCCGAGTCAGATTGATTCATCATAAATTATTTAAATTAATCCCAGCGTGTTAAGATTGTTTTGATTTTCTTAACATGCTGGGATTAATTTAAATAATTTATAATGAGTGTTATCGATAGTTTTTTCTTTTTCTTTTTTAACAATATATCCGTTTTATTTATCTATTTATTTTTGAAAATTCTAATGTATACATCAAAAGACGATAAGTATTCACATTTATGTGATTAAATTAATTTTTACGAGTTGATCACGGATGGATATCAGTTAGAGAACCATTGAAAACCAGCCGGGGAGTACTGGACAGCTGCTATTTCATCCTAGTTTGGGAATCATCGGTAGTACGCACCCACTGGAGGGGTTCGAACCCAGTATCTTCCGGTTACAGAGCAAGCTAGCTGGTATACCATTCAGCCACTGGGACCGGATTCAACGACCAGTGCATTTAGCGCGACTGACACCAACCAATGTCGTCGGTGGGACATCCATCCACACACGTGACATCTAATTGGACCTCAGTGGTCACGACTTCTCACTAGAACTTACTCTATGAAACTCCATCCTGAAGCATGTCATTAGCGAGCATCAGATTAATTTTCTATACTTTGGTTTGTAAGGGTTAGTTATGT
This sequence comes from Trichobilharzia regenti, assembly GCA_944472135.2. Classification (NCBI taxonomy): domain Eukaryota; kingdom Metazoa; phylum Platyhelminthes; class Trematoda; order Strigeidida; family Schistosomatidae; genus Trichobilharzia; species Trichobilharzia regenti. The sequence goes on along the minus strand of OX235267.1, from coordinate 7,474,344 downwards.
TATTGCGAGTTGATCACGGACATAACTAACCCTTACAAACCAAACTATACAAAATTAATCTGATACTCGCAAGTGACTTGCTACAGGATGGAGTTCTAGTGAGAAGTCGTGACCAGTAAGGTTAATCCAGATTGTCATGTGTGAGGATGGATGTCCCACCCACGACACTAGTTAAGGTCACGCTAAATCATGAATTGGTAGAAGTTAGAATTCAAGGGTTGGCCACTGAGGTATCGGGTCCCAGTGGCTGAATGGTATACGAGGTAGCTTGTCTTGTAACCGGAAGGTGCTGGGTTCGAACCCCACCAGTGAGTGCGTACTACCGATGATTCCCAAACTAGGATGAAATAGCAGCTGTCCGGTACTCCCTCCAGTGCTGGTTTTCAATGATTCTCTAACTGATATCAATCTGTGATCAACTCGTAAAAACAAATCTAATCCTTACAAACAAAACTATAGAAAAATTAAATGAATTCTTGTTTTTACACTTATTTTTGTAGTACATCAGCAATGTCCCTCTTATATGAATGCATAAACACAGTCGTTGCAGGTATGTTATTCATGTGTTTATATGATGTAAGCGTATCTATTCTTTAAAACCATGGTGATATTTATTTATTTACAACTTATAAAATACATTATGATGGTTAGAGTTAATTAATGTGAGAATCTAGTCGGCGACTGCCTAACTGATTGACAGGTCTGAACATAGAACTTTGTACAGATGTGCACCACTTCCAGTCACCCCCCCCCCCACACACACACTGTCTCTCTCTCAACACACAAAAACCAATAGAAGAGAGTAAAACAGATTCAATAGAGAGAAATAATAAACACAAGTGTGGGGGAAAAACAGTAATAATATGGAAGAACAACATAATTTTATTGGGTATGACTGACAAATCAAAAAGAAGAGTGAATCCATCTGCGCTGTTATTGACAACGAGGATTTTCAGCCATATCATCAATTGTCTCCAGTCGCCGTCAGTGGTTCTCACCATCCTCGGCACCTCAACCAGCCAGTTAGGCAGTCTACACCTCCCTCCCTGTCTGACTGACTTTAACTAACTGTTACAGATTTGAATGAGTAATGAAGCCATGTTTTTTTTAACCTTTTCCAACCTGATTGATCCTATGTCAGGAAGAGATTATTACCCATTGTCGAGGAAGGCGATCGATGGCTAGACTAAACTAGGCAAGTGTAAAACATGTCGTAGCGATCTCACTCAATACATGTAACTCCACAACCTCATTGATTGATTTTCTGTCCTCACCTAGCTAGCACTCGATCGAAGCCTAACCTCCTCAATATTACTCACCGTATTATAATACTATCATATACTTAAACAGGAAATAAAACACAGCAGACACCTATGATGAAAGGCAGCCAACTAGCTAGCTAGACAGGCTTTTTATGTCTTTCACTTTCCATTTGGGCCATGTCTCATTCCCAGCCAGCCGGCCAGCGATGAAGGAGGATGGAACAAAGTGATTGCTGAACCTGACCAGTACACAGATCCTTTAGTCGACAGCTAGCCAGCCAGCCGGATGAATATCAGGTCTACTAAGTCAGAGATGGCTTGAGTTGGCATGCAGATGCTAAACGAGCCTTTTGTATCTGGTTTGAGATTTCGTCAATGAACAAATCAACTCACTGATGGGGCTGATGCAACTTCCCCTCAAATAAATGAAGTGATCAACATCCTCCACCAATTACTTCACTCCTGCCTCCGTATCTTTAAGCTAGCAGTGAGTCAATGTATTCCAGTCCAGTCCAATCCTGTAGTTTCATCTTCTTCCACTTGATAGGAGTGAATCTCATGCAAACCACATTCGGTTTGACAAGATTCTGACCAACAGCGACTCAAGGTTATCTCAGCTAATCTCACCTATCAGTTAATAATTAACTGATTCAGCGAAGAAAATTTTCTTTATCGACGAAATCATCTTCAGAGGCTGTACAGTCGTATTTATACTTAGAAGAATGTATGGTGGTCTATTATTGAATAATAGGGGGTGACATAATTGCTGTAATTAATCATAAGTGGCTTTAGAGGTGAAAATTAAAAGTTGTAAATTACATGGTACTTGACGGAACAAAGATAGAAGTTAGAAAAGGTTAAAATTGCTCTTGAGTGAGAATAAAGTTATTAGGGTGTCAATTTAACAAGTGTGAAGAAGGTGTGAAAATATATGAAATTGATAATAGTGAATTAATTATTAAAGCAAAAGCAAACTAAAAGTAAAATTAAAGATTAAGAACAAAATCAAAAATATTTTTTAACAGGGAAGGATAAGTGAAGAGGTTAAGACCAAGGTAGAATAAGAGACTGGACAAACTTTTTCTGTATACAGAGATCAGGGTTGTATTGATGTATTGCCAGCGCCTCCGCCATACACAAAAGCCGGAACCTGACGCCTTTTGTACAATTTGGCTTCACTTTGTAGATGATGTTGAAAGACGACTCTGGTGGAGCTACGTGGCCTGAGTTCACCAAATGCTCGAGAATTGAGCTAGTAATTGTCTTGCATTGTCCCTTTGCTAACCATGCCGGATAATGTTCAGAGATGCGTTTGGAAAGCGTGCGCTTTGTGCGGCCAATATAACTTGCTCCACACGAGCATGTGAATTTATAAACACACATTGAGGTGGCCCAAAGCGGCAGCTTATCCTTTACACATCCGTTGATCATTCGTCGGCTGTAGAAATTGATACGTAGCTCAGCCATAAAGAAGGCTTTCCTCAGTGATCTGCGTAAGCGATTCTTCAGGATCTCAGCTGCAGTATCACCTTTAAATTCAACGCTCATAAAGAGCGGTTTCTTCGGCACAGTCTGAATTCTTTCGGGCTTTTCTCTTAGCTTCATGTTTTTCTCGATGAATCTTGGAGGATATCCATTCTCTAAGAGAACTTGTCTGAGTCGCTCCAATTCCCCATCGATTGTATCACTTGAACATATCCTCCTTATTCTTGAGGATAGGGAATGGATCAAATTTCTCTTTCTTCTTAAAGGGACCCAGCTATGGAAATTTGTGTACTGACCATTCCATGTTGGTTTCCTGTAGATCGATCTTTGAAGAGAGCCATCAGATCTCCTCTTTAGAAAAACATCCAAAAAGTGGAATTCCGAGTTAATCTCTGATTCCGACGTGAATTTGATGGCATGATGGCAGCTGTTGAACTCATTAGTTATCAATTCGACGTCAGTATTGTCGTCACATATGATGAAGGTATCATCCATGTATCTTAGGTACAGATGGAAACTGTCGATAGTAGGCCATAAAGTACTATTCTCCAGACTGGCCAAGAAGCAATCTGCAAGTAAAGGACCCAGTGGTGACCCCATTGCTACTCCATCTCTTTGTCTATATATCGTGTTGTTGAATTTGAATTGAACATTTAGAGTGCACCTCAAAAGTAGTTCCTTTAAGTAGTGTATCGGAACACATACGTCCACATTATTATCTTCAATGAATTTGCATAAAAAGCAGATAGTTTCAGTGAGGGGAACGTTGGTGAAAAGCGAAGTAACATCCATAGATATCATTTTCTTCCCAGATACATTAGCATCATTTATTGAGTCGACGAATTCAAACGAATCAGAAACACTATGCTTGCAGAGATTATTTCTGATAGGTAGGAGGATTTCTGTGAGCCATTTGGCAGTAGCATGATATGGAGAATTTTTCATGTCCAGGATTGGACGTAGTGGCACGTTCTCTTTGTGCACTTTTGGCAGACCATATAAACGGGGAATCACGGAACCGGAGGGTCGTATTTGCTCGAATAATTCAGAGCTAATAATCGATTCGTTCTTCATATTCTTCAGCATTTGTGTTATCTTGCTCTCAGTTTGTTCCGTTTGGTCTTTCTGGCTACTTTCTTTTGAAAATTTGTTTTCATCTGACAAGACTGATAACATTTTATCGATGTAGTCTTGGCGATCCATCAGGACAATGCCAGAACCTTTGTCGGGGCGTGTCACAACCAAGTCTTTGTTCTTTAGAATCTCACGCAATTGCTTTCTGTGCTCGGCTGAAATCAATCTTCTCGCTTTTGGTTGCGTGTTGATGTACTGATGGCAGCTATTTAATACTGTAGACTTGAATTGTTCATATGATTTGTTGGACGCTGCAGAAAGGTCATTTGTCTGTTGGATCAGTGCTTCAAATTGGACTTTGATATCCAAGTCACTCGAGTTTGTCGAAATATCGCAGAATTTTGGACCCAACGACAAGGCTTGCAATTGGACAGGAGTCAGCGATATATTAGAGTAGTTGAAGACGTATTTTTCTGGTTTGGCAGGAAAACAAGAGTAAGTGTCAGCGGCTTTGAGGCTGTTCGCGAGTTTCAGGTTTACATCTTCACAGCGTCTTGTTGAAACTGACTCGATGTAGTCCATGAAACTTCTCTGCTCGTCTTCTGTCAGCTCATATAGAGCATGTGTTCTTAGTGAAATGTTTCTCTCTATCTCCGGTAGGCGAGATTTTATTTCATCGATGACGTTCAGTGTATGACGTTTCAAAGAGCGATGGTTTGGATGAATATGATTGCGACGAAGACATTTCCAGAAGTGCTTGGGATATTCTTTCTTATCAATACAGCTCTTCAGAAAACTGATTCTTGCATTCGCTATGGCAAGCTTGACAGAAAACTTAAGAAACGTATCAAGTTCTTTCACTGTCACAGGGTTCTTGCTCTGTTTCAAATCACGGAAAATACCCATTGAGTCATGAAGAAAATAAAAGACGGATTCAGCGAAGAAAATTTTCTTTATCGACGAAATCATCTTCAGAGGCTGTACAGTCGTATTTATACTTAGAAGAATGTATGGTGGTCTATTATTGAATAATAGGGGGTGACATAATTGCTGTAATTAATCATAAGTGGCTTTAGAGGTGAAAATTAAAAGTTGTAAATTACATGGTACTTGACGGAACAAAGATAGAAGTTAGAAAAGGTTAAAATTGCTCTTGAGTGAGAATAAAGTTATTAGAGTGTCAATTTAACAAGTGTGAAGAAGGTGTGAAAATATATGAAATTGATAATAGTGAATTAATTATTAAAGCAAAAGCAAACTAAAAGTAAAATTAAAGATTAAGAACAAAATCAAAAATATTTTTTAACAGGGAAGGATAAGTGAAGAGGTTAAGACCAAGGTAGAATAAGAGACTGGACAAACTTTTTCTGTATACAGAGATCAGGGTTGTATTGATGTATTGCCAGCGCCTCCGCCATACACAAAAGCCGGAACCTGACGCCTTTTGTACAATTTGGCTTCACTTTGTAGATGATGTTGAAAGACGACTCTGGTGGAGCTACGTGGCCTGAGTTCACCAAATGCTCGAGAATTGAGCTAGTAATTGTCTTGCATTGTCCCTTTGCTAACCATGCCGGATAATGTTCAGAGATGCGTTTGGAAAGCGTGCGCTTTGTGCGGCCAATATAACTTGCTCCACACGAGCATGTGAATTTATAAACACACATTGAGGTGGCCCAAAGCGGCAGCTTATCCTTTACACATCCGTTGATCATTCGTCGGCTGTAGAAATTGATACGTAGCTCAGCCATAAAGAAGGCTTTCCTCAGTGATCTGCGTAAGCGATTCTTCAGGATCTCAGCTGCAGTATCACCTTTAAATTCAACGCTCATAAAGAGCGGTTTCTTCGGCACAGTCTGAATTCTTTCGGGCTTTTCTCTTAGCTTCATGTTTTTCTCGATGAATCTTGGAGGATATCCATTCTCTAAGAGAACTTGTCTGAGTCGCTCCAATTCCCCATCGATTGTATCACTTGAACATATCCTCCTTATTCTTGAGGATAGGGAATGGATCAAATTTCTCTTTCTTCTTAAAGGGACCCAGCTATGGAAATTTGTGTACTGACCATTCCATGTTGGTTTCCTGTAGATCGATCTTTGAAGAGAGCCATCAGATCTCCTCTTTAGAAAAACATCCAAAAAGTGGAATTCCGAGTTAATCTCTGATTCCGACGTGAATTTGATGGCATGATGGCAGCTGTTGAACTCATTAGTTATCAATTCGACGTCAGTATTGTCGTCACATATGATGAAGGTATCATCCATGTATCTTAGGTACAGATGGAAACTGTCGATAGTAGGCCATAAAATACTATTCTCCAGACTGGCCAAGAAGCAATCTGCAAGTAAAGGACCCAGTGGTGACCCCATTGCTACTCCATCTCTTTGTCTATATATCGTGTTGTTGAATTTGAATTGAACATTTAGAGTGCACCTCAAAAGTAGTTCCTTTAAGTAGTGTATCGGAACACATACGTCCACATTATTATCTTCAATGAATTTGCATAAAAAGCAGATAGTTTCAGTGAGGGGAACGTTGGTGAAAAGCGAAGTAACATCCATAGATATCATTTTCTTCCCAGATACATTAGCATCATTTATTGAGTCGACGAATTCAAACGAATCAGAAACACTATGCTTGCAGAGATTATTTCTGATAGGTAGGAGGATTTCTGTGAGCCATTTGGCAGTAGCATGATATGGAGAATTTTTCATGTCCAGGATTGGACGTAGTGGCACGTTCTCTTTGTGCACTTTTGGCAGACCATATAAACGGGGAATCACGGAACCGGAGGGTCGTATTTGCTCGAATAATTCAGAGCTAATAATCGATTCGTTCTTCATATTCTTCAGCATTTGTGTTATCTTGCTCTCAGTTTGTTCCGTTTGGTCTTTCTGGCTACTTTCTTTTGAAAATTTGTTTTCATCTGACAAGACTGATAACATTTTATCGATGTAGTCTTGGCGATCCATCAGGACAATGCCAGAACCTTTGTCGGGGCGTGTCACAACCAAGTCTTTGTTCTTTAGAATCTCACGCAATTGCTTTCTGTGCTCGGCTGAAATCAATCTTCTCGCTTTTGGTTGCGTGTTGATGTACTGATGGCAGCTATTTAATACTGTAGACTTGAATTGTTCATATGATTTGTTGGACGCTGCAGAAAGGTCATTTGTCTGTTGGATCAGTGCTTCAAATTGGACTTTGATATCCAAGTCACTCGAGTTTGTCGAAATATCGCAGAATTTTGGACCCAACGACAAGGCTTGCAATTGGACAGGAGTCAGCGATATACTAGAGTAGTTGAAGACGTATTTTTCTGGTTTGGCAGGAAAACAAGAGTAAGTGTCAGCGGCTTTGAGGCTGTTCGCGAGTTTCAGGTTTACATCTTCACAGCGTCTTCTTGAAACTGACTCGATGTAGTCCATGAAACTTCTCTGCTCGTCTTCTGTCAGCTCATATAGAGCATGTGTTCTTAGTGAAATGTTTCTCTCTATCTCCGGTAGGCGAGATTTTATTTCATCGATGACGTTCAGTGTATGACGTTTCAAAGAGCGATGGTTTGGGTGAATATGATTGCGACGAAGACATTTCCAGAAGTGCTTGGGATATTCTTTCTTATCAATACAGCTCTTCAGAAAACTGATTCTCGCATTCGCTATGGCAAGCTTGACAGAAAACTTAAGAAACGTATCAAGTTCTTTCACTGTCACAGGGTTCTTGCTCTGTTTCAAATCACGGAAAATACCCATTGAGTCATGAAGAAAATAAAAGACGGATTCAGCGAAGAAAATTTTCTTTATCGACGAAATCATCTTCAGAGGCTGTACAGTCGTATTTATACTTAGAAGAATGTATGGTGGTCTATTATTGAATAATAGGGGGTGACATAATTGCTGTAATTAATCATAAGTGGCTTTAGAGGTGAAAATTAAAAGTTGTAAATTACATGGTACTTGACGGAACAAAGATAGAAGTTAGAAAAGGTTAAAATTGCTCTTGAGTGAGAATAAAGTTATTAGGGTGTCAATTTAACAAGTGTGAAGAAGGTGTGAAAATATATGAAATTGATAATAGTGAATTAATTATTAAAGCAAAAGCAAACTAAAAGTAAAATTAAAGATTAAGAACAAAATCAAAAATATTTTTTAACAGGGAAGGATAAGTGAAGAGGTTAAGACCAAGGTAGAATAAGAGACTGGACAAACTTTTTCTGTATACAGAGATCAGGGTTGTATTGATGTATTGCCAGCGCCTCCGCCATACACAAAAGCCGGAACCTGACGCCTTTTGTACAATTTGGCTTCACTTTGTAGATGATGTTGAAAGACGACTCTGGTGGAGCTACGTGGCCTGAGTTCACCAAATGCTCGAGAATTGAGCTAGTAATTGTCTTGCATTGTCCCTTTGCATTGTCCCCTTGCATTGTCCCATCGCTCTTTGAAACGTCATACACTGAACGTCATCGATGAAATAAAATCTCGCCTACCGGAGATAGAGAGAAACATTTCACTAAGAACACATGCTCTATATGAGCTGACAGAAGACGAGCAGAGAAGTTTCATGGACTACATCGAGTCAGTTTCAAGAAGACGCTGTGAAGATGTAAACCTGAAACTCGCGAACAGCCTCAAAGCCGCTGACACTTACTCTTGTTTTCCTGCCAAACCAGAAAAATACGTCTTCAACTACTCTAGTATATCGCTGACTCCTGTCCAATTGCAAGCCTTGTCGTTGGGTCCAAAATTCTGCGATATTTCGACAAACTCGAGTGACTTGGATATCAAAGTCCAATTTGAAGCACTGATCCAACAGACAAATGACCTTTCTGCAGCGTCCAACAAATCATATGAACAATTCAAGTCTACAGTATTAAATAGCTGCCATCAGTACATCAACACGCAACCAAAAGCGAGAAGATTGATTTCAGCCGAGCACAGAAAGCAATTGCGTGAGATTCTAAAGAACAAAGACTTGGTTGTGACACGCCCCGACAAAGGTTCTGGCATTGTCCTGATGGATCGCCAAGACTACATCGATAAAATGTTATCAGTCTTGTCAGATGAAAACAAATTTTCAAAAGAAAGTAGCCAGAAAGACCAAACGGAACAAACTGAGAGCAAGATAACACAAATGCTGAAGAATATGAAGAACGAATCGATTATTAGCTCTGAATTATTCGAGCAAATACGACCCTCCGGTTCCGTGATTCCCCGTTTATATGGTCTGCCAAAAGTGCACAAAGAGAACGTGCCACTACGTCCAATCCTGGACATGAAAAATTCTCCATATCATGCTACTGCCAAATGGCTCACAGAAATCCTCCTACCTATCAGAAATAATCTCTGCAAGCATAGTGTTTCTGATTCGTTTGAATTCGTCGACTCAATAAATGATGCTAATGTATCTGGGAAGAAAATGATATCTATGGATGTTACTTCGCTTTTCACCAACGTTCCCCTCACTGAAACTATCTGCTTTTTATGCAAATTCATTGAAGATAATAATGTGGACGTATGTGTTCCGATACACTACTTAAAGGAACTACTTTTGAGGTGCACTCTAAATGTTCAATTCAAATTCAACAACACGATATATAGACAAAGAGATGGAGTAGCAATGGGGTCACCACTGGGTCCTTTACTTGCAGATTGCTTCTTGGCCAGTCTGGAGAATAGTATTTTATGGCCTACTATCGACAGTTTCCATCTGTACCTAAGATACATGGATGATACCTTCATCATATGTGACGACAATACTGACGTCGAATTGATAACTAATGAGTTCAACAGCTGCCATCATGCCATCAAATTCACGTCGGAATCAGAGATTAACTCGGAATTCCACTTTTTGGATGTTTTTCTAAAGAGGAGATCTGATGGCTCTCTTCAAAGATCGATCTACAGGAAACCAACATGGAATGGTCAGTACACAAATTTCCATAGCTGGGTCCCTTTAAGAAGAAAGAGAAATTTGATCCATTCCCTATCCTCAAGAATAAGGAGGATATGTTCAAGTGATACAATCGATGGGGAATTGGAGCGACTCAGACAAGTTCTCTTAGAGAATGGATATCCTCCAAGATTCATCGAGAAAAACATGAAGCTAAGAGAAAAGCCCGAAAGAATTCAGACTGTGCCGAAGAAACCGCTCTTTATGAGCGTTGAATTTAAAGGTGATACTGCAGCTGAGATCCTGAAGAATCGCTTACGCAGATCACTGAGGAAAGCCTTCTTTATGGCTGAGCTACGTATCAATTTCTACAGCCGACGAATGATCAACGGATGTGTAAAGGATAAGCTGCCGCTTTGGGCCACCTCAATGTGTGTTTATAAATTCACATGCTCGTGTGGAGCAAGTTATATTGGCCGCACAAAGCGCACGCTTTCCAAACGCATCTCTGAACATTATCCGGCATGGTTAGCAAAGGGACAATGCAAGACAATTACTAGCTCAATTCTCGAGCATTTGGTGAACTCAGGCCACGTAGCTCCACCAGAGTCGTCTTTCAACATCATCTACAAAGTGAAGCCAAATTGTACAAAAGGCGTCAGGTTCCGGCTTTTGTGTATGGCGGAGGCGCTGGCAATACATCAATACAACCCTGATCTCTGTATACAGAAAAAGTTTGTCCAGTCTCTTATTCTACCTTGGTCTTAACCTCTTCACTTATCCTTCCCTGTTAAAAAATATTTTTGATTTTGTTCTTAATCTTTAATTTTACTTTTAGTTTGCTTTTGCTTTAATAATTAATTCACTATTATCAATTTCATATATTTTCACACCTTCTTCACACTTGTTAAATTGACACTCTAATAACTTTATTCTCACTCAAGAGCAATTTTAACCTTTTCTAACTTCTATCTTTGTTCCGTCAAGTACCATGTAATTTACAACTTTTAATTTTCACCTCTAAAGCCACTTATGATTAATTACAGCAATTATGTCACCCCCTATTATTCAATAATAGACCACCATACATTCTTCTAAGTATAAATACGACTGTACAGCCTCTGAAGATGATTTCGTCGATAAAGAAAATTTTCTTCGCTGAATCCGTCTTTTATTTTCTTCATGACTCAATGGGTATTTTCCGTGATTTGAAACAGAGCAAGAACCCTGTGACAGTGAAAGAACTTGATACGTTTCTTAAGTTTTCTGTCAAGCTTGCCATAGCGAATGCGAGAATCAGTTTTCTGAAGAGCTGTATTGATAAGAAAGAATATCCCAAGCACTTCTGGAAATGTCTTCGTCGCAATCATATTCACCCAAACCATCGCTCTTTGAAACGTCATACACTGAACGTCATCGATGAAATAAAATCTCGCCTACCGGAGATAGAGAGAAACATTTCACTAAGAACACATGCTCTATATGAGCTGACAGAAGACGAGCAGAGAAGTTTCATGGACTACATCGAGTCAGTTTCAAGAAGACGCTGTGAAGATGTAAACCTGAAACTCGCGAACAGCCTCAAAGCCGCTGACACTTACTCTTGTTTTCCTGCCAAACCAGAAAAATACGTCTTCAACTACTCTAGTATATCGCTGACTCCTGTCCAATTGCAAGCCTTGTCGTTGGGTCCAAAATTCTGCGATATTTCGACAAACTCGAGTGACTTGGATATCAAAGTCCAATTTGAAGCACTGATCCAACAGACAAATGACCTTTCTGCAGCGTCCAACAAATCATATGAACAATTCAAGTCTACAGTATTAAATAGCTGCCATCAGTACATCAACACGCAACCAAAAGCGAGAAGATTGATTTCAGCCGAGCACAGAAAGCAATTGCGTGAGATTCTAAAGAACAAAGACTTGGTTGTGACACGCCCCGACAAAGGTTCTGGCATTGTCCTGATGGATCGCCAAGACTACATCGATAAAATGTTATCAGTCTTGTCAGATGAAAACAAATTTTCAAAAGAAAGTAGCCAGAAAGACCAAACGGAACAAATTGAGAGCAAGATAACACAAATGCTGAAGAATATGAAGAACGAATCGATTATTAGCTCTGAATTATTCGAGCAAATACGACCCTCCGGTTCCGTGATTCCCCGTTTATATGGTCTGCCAAAAGTGCACAAAGAGAACGTGCCACTACGTCCAATCCTGGACATGAAAAATTCTCCATATCATGCTACTGCCAAATGGCTCACAGAAATCCTCCTACCTATCAGAAATAATCTCTGCAAGCATAGTGTTTCTGATTCGTTTGAATTCGTCGACTCAATAAATGATGCTAATGTATCTGGGAAGAAAATGATATCTATGGATGTTACTTCGCTTTTCACCAACGTTCCCCTCACTGAAACTATCTGCTTTTTATGCAAATTCATTGAAGATAATAATGTGGACGTATGTGTTCCGATACACTACTTAAAGGAACTACTTTTGAGGTGCACTCTAAATGTTCAATTCAAATTCAACAACACGATATATAGACAAAGAGATGGAGTAGCAATGGGGTCACCACTGGGTCCTTTACTTGCAGATTGCTTCTTGGCCAGTTTGGAGAATAGTATTTTATGGCCTACTATCGACAGTTTCCATCTGTACCTAAGATACATGGATGATACCTTCATCATATGTGACGACAATACTGACGTCGAATTGATAACTAATGAGTTCAACAGCTGCCATCATGCCATCAAATTCACGTCGGAATCAGAGATTAACTCGGAATTCCACTTTTTGGATGTTTTTCTAAAGAGGAGATCTGATGGCTCTCTTCAAAGATCGATCTACAGGAAACCAACATGGAATGGTCAGTACACAAATTTCCATAGCTGGGTCCCTTTAAGAAGAAAGAGAAATTTGATCCATTCCCTATCCTCAAGAATAAGGAGGATATGTTCAAGTGATACAATCGATGGGGAATTGGAGCGACTCAGACAAGTTCTCTTAGAGAATGGATATCCTCCAAGATTCATCGAGAAAAACATGAAGCTAAGAGAAAAGCCCGAAAGAATTCAGACTGTGCCGAAGAAACCGCTCTTTATGAGCGTTGAATTTAAAGGTGATACTGCAGCTGAGATCCTGAAGAATCGCTTACGCAGATCACTGAGGAAAGCCTTCTTTATGGCTGAGCTACGTATCAATTTCTACAGCCGACGAATGATCAACGGATGTGTAAAGGATAAGCTGCCGCTTTGGGCCACCTCAATGTGTGTTTATAAATTCACATGCTCGTGTGGAGCAAGTTATATTGGCCGCACAAAGCGCACGCTTTCCAAACGCATCTCTGAACATTATCCGGCATGGTTAGCAAAGGGACAATGCAAGACAATTACTAGCTCAATTCTCGAGCATTTGGTGAACTCAGGCCACGTAGCTCCACCAGAGTCGTCTTTCAACATCATCTACAAAGTGAAGCCAAATTGTACAAAAGGCGTCAGGTTCCGGCTTTTGTGTATGGCGGAGGCGCTGGCAATACATCAATACAACCCTGATCTCTGTATACAGAAAAAGTTTGTCCAGTCTCTTATTCTACCTTGGTCTTAACCTCTTCACTTATCCTTCCCTGTTAAAAAATATTTTTGATTTTGTTCTTAATCTTTAATTTTACTTTTAGTTTGCTTTTGCTTTAATAATTAATTCACTATTATCAATTTCATATATTTTCACACCTTCTTCACACTTGTTAAATTGACACTCTAATAACTTTATTCTCACTCAAGAGCAATTTTAACCTTTTCTAACTTCTATCTTTGTTCCGTCAAGTACCATGTAATTTACAACTTTTAATTTTCACCTCTAAAGCCACTTATGATTAATTACAGCAATTATGTCACCCCCTATTATTCAATAATAGACCACCATACATTCTTCTAAGTATAAATACGACTGTACAGCCTCTGAAGATGATTTCGTCGATAAAGAAAATTTTCTTCGCTGAATCCGTCTTTTATTTTCTTCATGACTCAATGGGTATTTTCCGTGAATTAACTGATTAGCAAACAATTGAATATCAGTCAATTCAAGAGCTGTTGACGTACTACTACCATGTATTGTTGACAATATAGATTATGCCAAGAGTGTAAGGAGGGAAGCTGGGGGATGGGAAGGTAGTCCTTCCCTTCTGAATTTTGTATTATGCTCTTAAAATTACCAACTTCCCATCCAGTTATATTAATTCCCTTTACTTTATCTAAATATTTGATATCTTAGGGTTGTTCTCCTGCTCTACATGCTGTATTAGTCTATATCATAATGAAATGTTACTAATGGATCATAAGTATATCTCACTATAGCAAAAATTATCCACCTTTATTTGTAAATACTGTGTAAATTCAACATTATAATAGATCACCGACTTCAGAATAGAAAAAATGTATACACCAAAGACAATTCTAGTCATTTACTGGGCTTAAAATAAACTAGATGTTGGGTGGTAGTTAAAAAAAGGCCCTAAGAGAAAAAAGACCCAGCCGCAAACCAATATGTCATGCTTACCGGCGACATTCGTCGTCAGTAACACATGTATTCTCCTCACATATTCGAATCTGCATCATATAGTGCTGTGCAGTTAGAGAGGTTATCACTGAACTTTTTTACAGTTATGATTAATTTCCTGTCGGGCTTTAGCAGCAGCAGCAGCAGTACTATGTCACCTCGATTCCATTGGCTGAGGGTATATCATGTCGGTCAGTGTTGTAGATGCACCTAGCTGCGACGAATCCGAGTAGACATGTGACATCAGGTGATAAGGGCCAGGCAACAGATCCTTTATTAAGGAAATCAACACATATTTATAGATTTTCATGTATATATTATAGATTATCGTTAGCAGAAAAAGGCAGTCTTTTGATTGGTTGTTTCTCACTGAAAGTTAATCTTTCATCTCTTTGTGGCTGTTTCTTGAATGTCAGTTCATCTATATGTTAACTGTATCCGACTACGCAAAGTCTGCTGTGGTTGGTTGTTAAATCAGTGATTGTTCTTATTTTTCTCACGACTAATGTTGGGGACGTAAACATTGACATAAATTACTGACTACCAATTTGGCTAGCAGCCAGTTCCCACCACAAACAGAGGGATTGCTACAGGTTATTTGCTACTATCGAACATAGATCCGATATGCATACATCATGTTGGCGCCAGCCTTCTATCTTGGTAATTATATTGCGAACTTGTAAGATAAAGTTAGGTCGACAATAAGGACTGCACAATATTACAGTTATGTTATACTAACTAATTAATCAAATAAACGATTGCCTATGATCTCTCATCTCCTCCACATCATCCTCGGACCAAAACCCCACTCGTCGTTTCCCATTCGAGTTCCACTCGAGGGCTAGCCTGGTGCACTATGTCACCAAATGGTCTCCTCAGTGGCGTATGGCCAATCCATCTCCATTTTCTTCTGCATATTTGTTGAGCAATCGATTCTTGTCTGGTTTGTTCTCATAGTTTCTTGTTTGTTCCTAATTCTTTCTGATCAGCCACCTGATCTTCAACACGGAGGCAGCTGCTGATAAGAGTCAACAGTAGTGGCCTGTTTTGGAAATGCTTTTCGTGACTCACACGCATTGCAAGTTTCTGACTCCATATCGAAGGAGTGAGTGGCTGACTTAAGATTTGTGCTGAGCAGAATCTAAATTTCGCTCTTTGCGTTTGCGCTTAGGTGGAGTGCAGAAGGTTTCCAAATTGATTTCATATTGGTGAAAGTGTATCTCGCCTTTCCGATTCTGGCTGGCTGAATTTGACATCTTCATACGTGCTATTGCCTGTAGTTGGAACGATTTTTCCTAGACAAGTGTTACTGAAATGATAAATATATATATATATATATATATTTCTAAGTATGTGGATTTGTCATTTGAGTTTCTATGAATGCATGCAATCTTTTACAGTCTCAAATATCATTATCCAATCTATTAGAAACTGCTTTTCTGTGAAATTGATATATCATGAGCAGTCCTGCATGCTTTTACAAATGACATATGTTTGTTGCAATTATCGATTGGCTAACTATTATGTATATTGTATGTGTGTGTGTGTGTGGTTACATTTGATGAAAGTGCAAGGTAAGATAGCTGCCGTTTCTCTACTCCTTTCTCTAAATAACTTGTAGCCTTAATATGTATCTTATCTAAAGGACATAAAGAAGCAGTCATATATATATCCGTCATGTCAGTTCAAACAGCTGAACTGTGTAAATTGCGAATTGTGAATTTTATATATTGCATGGAGGATTTAATCATGAGCTGACATCAGTTAGAGAACCACTGGAAACCTGGGAGTACTGGACAGCTGTTTCGTCCTAGTTTGGGACTCTTCAACAGTACGCACCACGGGATTCGAACCCAGGACTGGTTACAAGGCGAGCTCGTAGACCACTGAGCCACTGGGACCCGATCCAATGGTCCTTGAATTCTAACTTCTGCCAATTCACGACATAGCGCGACCACTTCGCAATGTCTTCTTCGATGAGTTACTGCCTCATCTTCAACCTGCTGTACCCTACTGGTCACTGATGTCAGCTCATGATTAAATCCTCCATGCAATCAAACAAAATCCCTACAAAACCAATACTTGAAAATTTTATATATGACATGAGCAGTTCGATCAAGTAGCTAGCCAGCCAATCAGAAGTCGGGTGCGGTTTGAACTGATTTGGCCTTCTCTCTGAGGTGAGTCAAACCGGCTACAGACCGCTAATGACCAACTGGGGCTGATGCACATATGTGCAAAGTTCTATGTTGAAGGCAGTAAGTCAGCAATAATAATAATAATGTAAAACGAGCGAAGATAATGATAATGATAAAATATAGTTTTAAATGGGTCAGAAATAGCAACAATAAGAGAGACAATAAAACAGTATTAATAGTAATAACAGTTAATAAGTAAAACATATTACCATGGCAGATTCAGAGTGACTACCATTTCTTTTTGTACAGAGAGATCTGTTTTATAGACACTGATTGCACTAGTCTCCTCCACAATCGTAAGCATCTTCCTGTTTGTTTGTCTACTGACAACAATGAGTGACGTGACAGCGTCAATATCATGTCCGTAGTCCACAAGATGCTTTGTCACTGAACTTTTGGGTATTTTGAATTCAACTGTTTTCAACCACTTTGGCAAATGCTCCATCATGCGAGTAGACAGTCGCCTTTCTGTACAGCCTATGTATTTGTTTCCACAAACACACTCAAATTAATATACGCAGCAGTTTGAAGTATAGGGGATTGGCGACTGGTTGAAGCATCCTCTCGGTGGTGTTAAGGTAGATGAGTTCTCCCGATAGCTCTATTGATTCTTCATTTGGCTACTTCTTGTACATCGTCTCCTTTGAATGGCAAATTGATATAGACAGATTTATTTGGAACTGTTTGGATAGTTTTTCAGGGGCTTATTTCTTGGAGTAGACACCCATCGAATTGAAAATGGATATTTTTTAGTACATAAAAGCAAAAATTTCTTCAGTTCCAATGTTGGAGTGGGTATTTCGTCAGCTTCTCTACATATATAGTCAATAGTCTCAACGACTGGCACATTTGTTTTCAGGGAGGTAATATCAGAAGAGACTTAGGTGTTTCGAAACTGATCAACGTGGTTATTTTTGGAACTTTGCGAAAATCCCCACCTATTTTAAGACTGGAATACTTGCGTAACTTATTAATCATACCGGGAACTATCGAAAAGCTATTATGCATATGTCTGATACTCTGTAGTTGGAGATTACGTAGACACAGTGATCACCGTCTAGTCTCACATATATAGGCGGAAATAACAAGAAATTTGAGCTAGGCGCTGATATACAATAGAATGTGAGAATAAAACGATCGTTGAACTCCTTAACGATTCAGATCCAGCTTTTCCTCGTTCATTGACTTCTGTCCTCTAGTATCCAATTTACGTAACCCTATTTTCGCCCATACAGTTCATCTGATTGGTAGGTTTTAGTCATTCTATAAATAGGCCGTCAGTCGTCTGTTCGTTTGCAAAAATTGAGCTTTACTTTGTCAAGTGTTGGTTTGCGGGGATTTGATTCGTTACAATATTTCATCGTGAGCTGACATCAGTTAGAGCACCATTGAAAAACCTTGAGGTACTGTCACGTGGTTGATTCATCAGCCTAGTTTGATGCTCTTCACCAACACACATCTACCCCCCCCCCCACATCAGGGTTCGAACCCACCACCTTCTATTCACAAATCAAGCTAGCTCGTAGCCCATTCAGTCACTGGAACTTGACTGCTCAATATCCGGTCCATGAATGCCAACTCTTGCCAATTCACACACGATATTGCACGATCACTTCATTAGCCAGTGTCATTGATGACTGACATCTGTCCTCACACGCGATCTGCTGTACTCAACTGGTCGCTATTTCTTTCTATTTGCAAAAGCAGAATGTAGTAATCCCTACTATTATATGTTTTAACACATTTTTTTTTCAATTTATAGTGCTCATTTCAATATCTTCTGGAATTCCTAGTCACCAAGCATCGATACAGGTGGGTCAAGTTGTCCAACTTGGCGTTTTCCTTAATTTTTAACAAATTTTAAAATGCGATCCTTAGATATATCTCACATTAGTTTTGACTTATTTTCATTTGACGTCATATTTAAATTCTTAGTGTTGAAAAATACTACTACTACTACTTTGGCGTGTTCTACTGACCAGTTAATCAGTAGTATGTAAAGAGACATTCTTCGTCACAAAATATCAAATAGTGGAGAGATAGATTTAATGTTGAAGAGAGTATACTAGAACCTTCACTGAAGATGTTGTCTATAGAAGGACGAAGAAAGCTTCGCAATTCAATAAACCAGCCCAGAGAACATAACTAATTCAGTAACATCCACCTGAGCTACAAACTTTCTCCATTATTTCAGAAGGGCAGAAGTAGCACAACACAAAATATCTGTGCAAATAATGATTTTCATATGAGATGTACACATAATTTCCCTATATAGAGGGAGATAAAAAATTCCAAATAAACGTTCCGTTGCCAAGTCCCCTGTCTTCTACCGTTGCATTTAGTGCCGCTGCCTTCAGACAGTGAAGATCCCATCGCTGGCTGCTTTCGAAGGAGGATATATCAAGAGCTTCTTTTGGGATTTCGATTCCGTCATTCAGTTGGAAGGCATCGAGGATCCACCGGAGACAGTGGTGTTGAGGACGCTACTGTGAGGTTGGGCAAACGTGGCTTACAACAGTGCGAGGCGGTTAGATAATAGAAACCTTCGAGCTATTGGTTGACTGACTGGTGGCGGAGTTCGATAGACAGACAGTTGCCTGTCCGACAATGCAGCAGTTCGTACCGCGAAGCTGGGACCGAATGGAAACCCGCTATTGTATGCGGTTAAGCTGGCTAAACTACTATGTCTCTCACTTCACACATTGGATGAAGAGTCGGAGTTGCAGTGACTGACTTCTTAGTTCGTTTATAGTGTTACGGATTATATTTCTCAGCAACTACAACTGGTTACCGCTGCACTAGTGCTACTGTTACTACTCAAGTGCTTAAGCAGTATTCACCTTTCCTGTGAATTCCTGATTGTTTCATTGGCATTATTATTATTATTGTTCCCTTGAGTTCCTAGTGGAACATAGGGCTTCAACTGCTCGTCTCCACTTGCTTCTGTCTTCTGCTGTACTTTTCACCTGCATCCATGTTAGTCCATACTCTTTCGGTTCCTCTTCACACGATCTCCTCAATGTCATCCTTGCACTAACGTCCCACTTGTCGCTCCCCTTTCGGGTTCCATTCGAGCAATGGACTGACGCACGCGCGATGTCACGCAGCGGCGTCCTCAGCGAGTGTTCGATCCATCTCCACTTTCTCCTGCATATTTGTTGGTTGGCGGTTGTTTCTTGTTTTGTTACTTCCCTTAGTTTCTTGTTGGTGATTCTTTCCGACCCGGCCATCTGATCTTCAGTATAGAGCCAGCGAAGACAGTTGCTCGTTGATAAAGGTCTGCAAAAGGCTGTTGGAAATGTTGTTTGTGACCCCCCGCCAAGTTTCTGATCCTGATAGAAGAGCTGAATGACTTGATGTTTGTATTGAAAATCGGACTGAATTTTGTTGTTGATGCTGAGTGACTAATATTTCCATAGATTTGTTTCAGGTTGATGGATGTGTTTCTCGCCTTCCCGATTCTCGCTCTATTTGACATCCTCGTCCGTTCCGACTTCCTGTATTTGAGACAATGCTCCCTAGATAAGTGAATGAAGTAAACTCTTTCAAATCCCCCCGTTGATGGTGATTGACGCTGGATGTTGCTGCTGTTGTTGTTGGTTGGTTATTTTCATAACCTCCGTCTTGTCTATGTTCACCTGGAGTCCTGTCTTCGCCGGCTGCTTCTTCGACCAGTTTGTCGGTTTTCGCTTGTAAGTCTTCGATTTTGAGTGACATCAAACATAAATCATCCACACGCGAAATCCAGGTCATCTAGGTCGGTCCAGGATGTCCCTGTCTTCTCGTTTCCCACTGTCTGACGCATAATCCAGTCAGTCCACCACAATTAGGAATATCATTGGATATAAGTTTCATTAGTAGGTACACATGAATGATTGTTTCATTTAACCTTGCTACATGCGAAACAAATTACAACAAATATCCTTTCACGTGCAGTGAATTCTTTGCTAACGAAACCACACTGAAACTTGAAATTGAACTGTAACGACCAAAATTATTTGGTTATGGGGTGAACACAAGAAACCGATCGCTACATTCCATTGTATAACAGACAAAACTTCTTTGGGATATGCGCCATCATAGAACGTTCCAAAACACTGGGAAAAGACGATTATTAATTAAACGATAGTAATCATAACATGAAATTTCAAATTTACCTCAACAATACCGTGAGGTAGCTATTGTTATACAGACAATATAGGCTTCCAAATACAAAAGAAGCCCTGTAAGACAAAATTAGTTAGGGGTAGGTTCAACTCTAAAAGGCTACCTTAGAATCGAGGAGGGGGGATATTCTCAACGAAGTGGGATCGAAAGCTCTGTCCACATAAAATCACACACGAAGGCTTTCCTTCGCTCATACAGCCTTGGGTCAAAATCACAGCCATTCATCCAAACAAACTCATATCGTTACACAGCAGATTGTCAATGTACACACAACCATATAGAGAAGTGTTACAGTTAGAGATTAAATAAGGACAAACGCAAATAATAAAGGTCAAGATCAATATATTATGTGCGAAAATCAAATTAATCATACATAGTTTTCGGGGGGGGGGTGGGGAAGCGTATGATAATGACAGTTAGTTGAAATGTCTAAATCAGTAAATAAGTATTATAAACAGATCATCCATGAGGAATGGATTTCCCAAACAGTTTGTCCATCACATGAACACCGTTGTTTATTCCTTGATTCCATTGGGTGCTTACTTTGTAAAAGGTGTTCAGCAAAGAGTTACTCTTTTCGGCGATATCATTCTCAAGCTGTACAAATCGCAAATTTATAGTAATTTGTCTTGGCAACAAAAGGAATATTTCCAAAGATGTGTTAATGCAATTGTTAATTTTTGACAAACAAATTACGTAATTTAGAAGGCGTTAATCGGTTAGAAACTAAAATAAAGTTACAAAAGTAGGTTGGGTGACGTAATCTAATTGATAGGGTTCAATGAAAAAATGAATGAGAGTCAAGTTAATAATCTGAGTAGAATTCACTTAAAAATAAACGAAAATCGAGTTAGCAACAGTCGTCATGAGCGTAGAGATTTAATAGAGGGTGGGGGTAGAAAATAATGCAATTAAGAAATAGACAAACAAAGAAGAAAGAGGTAAGACAAAATTACGTATTTGGTGTTAAGATAGATCAGGACCATTGTAGATTTAGTGACTGAACAAACTTCTTTTGTATGCAGAGTTCAGGATTCAATATGTGAATTGCCATTGCTTCTGCAGTTTGAAGAAGTTTAATTCGTACTCTTTTGGCAAGATTCCCACGTATTGTGTAGATAACTGAGAAGTTGTTTTGTGGGTTTGCTTGGTGTCCGGATTCGATCAAGTGTTCTAGGATAGAGCTGTGGCGGGGGGATCTTCTTTCTCCTTTATAAAACCATGAAGGTAAGTGTTCGCTGATTCGTTTGGATAGCAAACGCTGGGTACGGCCGACATACCTAGCTCCACATGAGCAGGTGAATTGGTAGATGCACATTGATGAGGCCCCCAGTGGAAGCTTATCCTTCACGTTCGTGCGAATCATTGGTTTCGTAGAGAAAGTTAGTCTGAGTTCCGCTGCGAAGAAGGTTTTCTTCAGTGAACGGCACAGGCGGTTTCTCAGTATTTCTGCTGAAGAATCTCCGTTGAATTGTAGATTCAAATAGAGAAGTTTCTTGGGAGCAGTAAGCATGGATGGTTTTTGTGTTTTGGGCTTCATAGCTTTTGTGATGAAACGTTCCGGGTAACCGTTTTCAAGGAGGATTCTTTTCAGGGTCTTCAGCTCTTCTTCTATAGTTTCCGGACTGCAAATGTTGTGGATTCTGTGAGTCAGTGAGCGGATCAGATTTCGTTTTGTATATATAGGCACCCAACTGTGAAAGCTGATGAGTTGTCCATTCCATGTCGGTTTTCTGTGAATGGATCTTTTGAGTGTCCCATCTTGTTCGCGTCTTGCTAGTTGCACGTCCAGAAAAGATATTGTTGCGTTGGACTCCTTCTCTAGTGTGAACTGGATTGCTGGATGGCAACTGTTGAAGAAGTCCAATATGTTCTCCAAATTTTCCTCATTATTGGCGATAATAAAAGTATCGTCCACGTATCTCTTGTAGAATCCGAAGTTATCTATTATCTTCTTTAGGTGTGTATTTTCTAGTTTTGACATGAAAATATCTGCAAGCAGCGGGCCGAGTGGTGAGCCCATAGCTATACCATCTTTTTGTCTATATATTTCATTATTGAAAGTGAATTGGACGTTTAGAGTACATCTTAATAGGAGTTCCTTCAAATAGTCAGTGGGTATACCAATGTTCATCTCCTTTGAATCAATATATTCACATATATAGCATATTGTTTCGGTTAGTGGGACGTTTGTAAACAGTGATACCACATCTAGTGAGAACATGGTTTGATTGGAAACGCTGACGTTTTCAATGGAATTGACAAAATCGAAGGAGTCTCGAAGTGAGTGGCGGGAGATTTGCTTTCTGACTGGTTCTAGTATGTTTACTAGCCATTGTGCGGTACTGTGATAAGGTGAATTAGTCATATCGAGAATGGGTCGAAGAGGTACGTTTTTCTTGTGCACTTTTGGTATATTTGAGTTGTTGCAACCGTCAGGCTCAAATATACCCCGGCTATATGGACTACCAAAAGTGCACAAGAAAAACGTACCTCTTCGACCCATTCTCGATATGACTAATTCACCTTATCACAGTACCGCACAATGGCTAGTAAACATACTAGAACCAGTCAGAAAGCAAATCTCCCGCCACTCACTTCGAGACTCCTTCGATTTTGTCAATTCCATTGAAAACGTCAGCGTTTCCAATCAAACCATGTTCTCACTAGATGTGGTATCACTGTTTACAAACGTCCCACTAACCGAAACAATATGCTATATATGTGAATATATTGATTCAAAGGAGATGAACATTGGTATACCCACTGACTATTTGAAGGAACTCCTATTAAGATGTACTCTAAACGTCCAATTCACTTTCAATAATGAAATATATAGACAAAAAGATGGTATAGCTATGGGCTCACCACTCGGCCCGCTGCTTGCAGATATTTTCATGTCAAAACTAGAAAATACACACCTAAAGAAGATAATAGATAACTTCGGATTCTACAAGAGATACGTGGACGATACTTTTATTATCGCCAATAATGAGGAAAATTTGGAGAACATATTGGACTTCTTCAACAGTTGCCATCCAGCAATCCAGTTCACACTAGAGAAGGAGTCCAACGCAACAATATCTTTTCTGGACGTGCAACTAGCAAGACGCGAACAAGATGGGACACTCAAAAGATCCATTCACAGAAAACCGACATGGAATGGACAACTCATCAGCTTTCACAGTTGGGTGCCTATATATACAAAACGAAATCTGATCCGCTCACTGACTCACAGAATCCACAACATTTGCAGTCCGGAAACTATAGAAGAAGAGCTGAAGACCCTGAAAAGAATCCTCCTTGAAAACGGTTACCCGGAACGTTTCATCACAAAAGCTATGAAGCCCAAAACACAAAAACCATCCATGCTTACTGCTCCCAAGAAACTTCTCTATTTGAATCTACAATTCAACGGAGATTCTTCAGCAGAAATACTGAGAAACCGCCTGTGCCGTTCACTGAAGAAAACCTTCTTCGCAGCGGAACTCAGACTAACTTTCTCTACGAAACCAATGATTCGCACGAACGTGAAGGATAAGCTTCCACTGGGGGCCTCATCAATGTGCATCTACCAATTCACCTGCTCATGTGGAGCTAGGTATGTCGGCCGTACCCAGCGTTTGCTATCCAAACGAATCAGCGAACACTTACCTTCATGGTTTTATAAAGGAGAAAGAAGATCCCCCCGCCACAGCTCTATCCTAGAACACTTGATCGAATCCGGACACCAAGCAAACCCACAAAACAACTTCTCAGTTATCTACACAATACGTGGGAATCTTGCCAAAAGAGTACGAATTAAACTTCTTCAAACTGCAGAAGCAATGGCAATTCACATATTGAATCCTGAACTCTGCATACAAAAGAAGTTTGTTCAGTCACTAAATCTACAATGGTCCTGATCTATCTTAACACCAAATACGTAATTTTGTCTTACCTCTTTCTTCTTTGTTTGTCTATTTCTTAATTGCATTATTTTCTACCCCCACCCTCTATTAAATCTCTACGCTCATGACGACTGTTGCTAACTCGATTTTCGTTTATTTTTAAGTGAATTCTACTCAGATTATTAACTTGACTCTCATTCATTTTTTCATTGAACCCTATCAATTAGATTACGTCACCCAACCTACTTTTGTAACTTTATTTTAGTTTCTAACCGATTAACGCCTTCTAAATTACGTAATTTGTTTGTCAAAAATTAACAATTGCATTAACACATCTTTGGAAATATTCCTTTTGTTGCCAAGACAAATTACTATAAATTTGCGATTTGTACAGCTTGAGAATGATATCGCTGAAAAGAGTAACTCTTTGCTGAACACCTTTTACAAAGTAATCACCCAATGGAATCAAGGAATAAACAACGGTGTTCATGTGATGGACAAACTGTTTGGGAAATCCATTCCTCATGGATGATCTGTTTATAATACTTATTTACTGATTTAGACATTTGAACTAACTTTATCATTATCATACGCTTCCCCACCCCCCCCCCCCCGAAAACTATGTATGATTAATTTGATTTTCGCACATAATATATTGATCTTGACCTTTATTATTTGCGTTTGTCCTTATTTAATCTCTAACTGTAACACTTCTCTTTATGGTTGTGTGTACATTGACAATCTGCTGTGTAACGATATGAGTTTGTTTGGATGAATGGCTGTGATTTTGACCCAAGGCTATATGAGCGAAGGAAAGCCTTCGTGTGTGATTTTATGTGGCCAGAGCTTTCGATCCCACTTCGTCGAGAATATCCCCCTCCTCGATTCTAAGGTAGCCTTTTAGAGTTGAACCTACCCCTAACTAATTTTGTCTTACAGGGCTTCTTTTGTATTTGGAAGCCTATATTGTCTGTATAACAATAGCTACCTCACGGTATTGTTGAGGTAAATTTGAAATTTCATGTTATGATTACTATCGTTTAATTAATAATCGTCTTTTCCCTGTTTTTGGAACGTTCTATGATGGCGCATATCCCAAAGAAGTTTTGTCTGTTATACAATGGAATGTAGCGATCGGTTTCTTGTGTTCACCCCATAACCAAATAATTTTGGTCGTTACAGTTCAATTCCAAGTTTCAGTGTAGTTTCGTTAGCAAAGAATTCACTGCACGTGAAAGGATATTTGTTGTAATTTGTTTCGCATGTAGCAAGGTTAAATGAAACAATCATTCATGTGTACCTACTAATGAAACTTATATCCAATAATATTCCTAATTGTGGTGGACTGACTGGATTATGCGTCAGACAGTGGGAAACGAGAAGACAGGGACATCCTGGACCGACCTAGATGACCTGGATTTCGCGTGTGGATGAATTATGTTTGATGTCACTGTCACAAAATCGAAGACTTACAAGCGAAAACCGACAAACTGGTCGAAGAAGCAGTCGGCGAAGACAGGACTCCAGGTGAACATAGACAAGAAGGAGGTGATGAAAATAACCAACCAACAACAACAGCAGCAACATCCAGCGTCAATCACCATCAAATGGGGGGATTTGAAAGAGTTTACTTCATTCACTTATCTAGGGAGCATTGTCTCTTGCTAAAAACTTACAAAACAGGAACCCTGAACTCATGAAATGGTTTTACTCAACTTACATAATGATGGTTTGTATTGTGTGTGAGAAAGCCTTTTAACTTTTCTCTTCTTTTTGCAAGATGACTTTTCTGAATTCTTCCATTTATTATATCTAGTTATGTGTTCAAAAACTACGCATTTTAATTGAAGACTCAGATCAAAACTGTAAGTTAAAAAATTTTTTTTATTCAACTGAAATGTTTTTAAAACTATAATTTTTTTTTGATTAAAGCTTGATTTCATACTGTATATTTTTGGTACAAGTATGGAATTTTCAGCATGTGATATCGGTAAGCCAAATTTTGCAGGGCGACCATTGATATCGGGTGTGTGTCGGCAGGGGATCGAACCCCGGACCATGTGCATGATCGGCGAGAGTCTTAACCGCTGTGCCACCGACGCACAAAAGTGGAGGCGGTCTCCACGTGCGGACCGGGCTGTCACGTGGCCACCACCATTCACAGGCGCTATCCCACTAGTGTCATTATGAGCTAAATGCGAACTGTAACTTCTAGTAATTGAAGCGATGTTCTCTCTCTCGCCTCTAAACTGAAATAGTAACGAAATCTATGGTGACCTCAATCAAATCCCAACAATTCAACTATTCCACGACATTGGCTACTGGTCGCGCCATGTCGTGGATTGGCAGAAGTTGGGATTCATGAACCATTGGGTCGAGTCCCAGTAGCATAATGATCTACGAGTTGGCTCACCTTGTAACCAAAAGCTCCTGGGTTCGAGCCCCGGTGGGTGCGTACTTCTGAAGAGTTCCAAACTAGGCTGACAAAACAGCTGTCTGGCAGTACTCCCAATTTTAACAATGATACTATAACTGATCTCAGCTCATGATTAAATCCTGTAACCAATCAACCAAATCCCCACAAACTAATACTTGAATATTCCACTACTCATTAGTGGCTGTCTACGAGATTGTCACCCCTGGAGTTTTAACGAGTAATGTTAACTGGTGGGGTGTATCAGGTTAAATTTGGTCTGTGGTGGATTGACAAAAGTCCGAATTCATGAGCCGTTGGATTCTAATCCACTTGTAGCTAAATAGTCAAAGGGTTTACACGCCAAGTGACCTGAAGGTCTTAAATTCGACCACAGGTGGCTTTGTTGTCACACAATAATAGTGTAGAGTCATAAATGAGAGAGAAACTAATATTCGTTGCTTCTGAATTCTCACTGTTTCTCCAATGGTGTAGATTCATGACTAAATAGTAAATTCTTTTAGATCCTATAATTCATCGAAAGGATACATCAAATCAAGATTCCATCCATGCCTCTATTGAAACTAGTCGCTTGAATTTGTATCTTCAAGTATTGGTTTTGTAGGGATTTTTGTTTGATTGCGTGGAGGATTTCATCATGAGCTGACATCAGTTAGAGAACCACTGGAAGACCTGGGAGTACTGGACAGCTGTTTCATCCTAATTTGAGACTCTACAGCAGT
Source organism: Trichobilharzia regenti (assembly GCA_944472135.2). NCBI lineage: Eukaryota > Metazoa > Platyhelminthes > Trematoda > Strigeidida > Schistosomatidae > Trichobilharzia > Trichobilharzia regenti. Next base: position 7,446,661 of record OX235267.1, on the reverse strand, counting down.
ACGCACCCACCGACAGGGTTCGAACCCAAGACCTTTGGTTACCAGGCGAGCTCGTAGGCCATTAAGCCTTTGGGACCCGATCCAATGGTTCTGGAATTCTAACTTCTGCAAACTGTTGTGCTGCCAGGTATTTGTATCTGTATTTGACATTTTTCCCATTTACCCGGTCAAACTGATCAACTTCCGACATTTAACACTAACACACAATAAATTATAGTATGTATACTGCTTAAACTTAGTAATTGCATTTTCAAACTTGATCAAGGAAATTTATCTGACTGTATCTGAACTCAACTGGATTTTTAACGGAGAAATTCACATATAAGCAGCCAAGATTGTTTTCACTTAATGTGAAGAGTCCCAAACTAGGCTGACGAAATAGCTGTTTAGTACTGCCTGGTGGTTTCTTTAACTGATGTCGGCTTAGGATGAAATCCTGTCATCAATCTTATCAAATCCCTGCAAACCAGCGCTTGAATATCAATCTGATACTCCCTAGCGACTGGCCCTATTCACATAGGTAGTCACCTAGGGTTCTAGTAGGAAGTTGTAACCAGTGGCGTACAGCAGGTGTCGGTTGTGAGGACAAACACTCGCCAGCGATGACATTGGCCGGTGTCAGTCGCTCTTTTATCGTGAGTGAGTTTACAGGTGGTGGAATTCTTGGACTGACTATTGAGGAGTCGTGTTCCAGTAGTGGCTTAAGAGTCTGCAAGCTAGCTCGCCTTGCGACTGTAAGGTAGCGGGCTTTAATCCAGTCAGTGGAATGGGTGTATACTGCATAAGAGTCTCCCAAACTATGCTGACAAAATGGTTGGTTCTCCGGTACTCTAGTTCTCTAAGTGATGTCAACTCGTGATCTGTTTTGCTACCAAGGTTTTGAAGCAGTTATGAGGATTGATGGTGGTGTTAGTGTCGTCTTGGAGTCTGTGAAACTGTTCTGTTCACAACCTGTAAAATTATCTACAGACATCAAACTATTTTATTAGCCTTCTACTCATTTCACTTTTTATTCCTACGTCTCTGAATGATGAATGGCGCACAGTTCAAATTCAATGATACAATTTTCCTTTCACAGTATCAATTCTTTGGTGTAGCCTTTTTGAAGGTGTCAGTTGTGGTACAGTGGTTAGGACTCTCGCCGACCATGCACACGGTCCGAGGTTCGATCCCCTGCCGACGCACACCTGATATCTATGGTCGGCCTGCGAAATTTGGGTTACCGATATCCATGCTGAAAATTCCATACTTGTACCAAAAATATACAGTGTGGAATCAAGCTGTAACCAAAAATAAAAAAATTTGTTTTTATACTTTTACGTCCATATTTCCATCATCTGAATGAATATATCATCCTACTTTATGTTATTATGCTACTATTGCGTTCCTGTTTCAGAATATGTAGATGTTAAGTAAAAAAAAATTGTAAAGCTTCTCTATCAAAGAATTATCTGAAATATTTGCACTATGCATACGGTTCTATTTTGATAAAATCACACAGTGTGGTTGTACAGTAATATTAACTGATGACCACGTTTCGAGCACAATTTATCATTACCACTCATAATCATATCAAGTTATTCACTCACACAACTTTCTTCCTTCATTTATATATATATATATATGAATAAAAATTGATGATTAGACATTTGAAGAAAAACCATTCAGAAGTCAGTGTATCCATTACACATCAACAAAAGTTCTGCATCACGCTTAAGTGTGACCTTAGCGACCAGGTATTTTACGGCCATTTTGAGTGACGTGCATTCCAAACCCATAGTGATGAATATCACTTTGAGGCTGCTTATACTGCCTTGCTTGATGACTTCATAAAAAGTATGAGCTCTTGATAAAAGGATACGAGCTCGCCTTGTAACCGGAAGGTCCTGGATTCGAATCCCGTGGTGTGGGTGCGTACTGATGAAGAGTCCCAAACTGGGACGAAACAGCTGTCCAGTACTCCCAGGTTTTCCAATGGTTCTCTAACTAATGTCAGCTCATGATGGAATCCTGAAACCAATCAAATCCCTACAAACCAACACTTGAATACCAATGAGATGCTCACTGGCGACTGGCCCTATTCATGTAGGTAGTTACATGGGTTCCAGTGGGAAGTCGTGACAGTAGGGTGCAGCTGGTCGGTGTGAGGACAAATACTCGCCGAAGACATTCGCTAGGGGTCGCGCTATGTCGTGAATTGGCAGAAGTTAGAATTCATGTACTGGCCATTGGATTGGGTCCCAGTGCTGAATGGTATACGAGCCAGCTTGCCTTGTAACCGGAAGGCCCTGGTTCGAGACCACGGTGGGTGCGTACAGATGAAGAGTCCCAAACTGGGACGAAACAGCTGTCCAGTACTCCCAGGTTTTCCAATGGTTCTCTAACTAATGTCAGCTCATGATGAAATCCTGAAACCAATCAAATCCCTACAAACCAACACTTGAAAAGGATAAAACTTGGGCGGCATTATGGTAGAGTATAATTCCATTATGGATAACATTTTTATTTCGATAAAGTGTAGTGTTATACAGTAATATTTACTGATGACCATGTTTTAAGCACAAATTATTACTGCAGCTCATAATGATATCACGGCACTATTTACATAACTTTCTTGCTGCATTTACGTATATGAGTAACAATTGATCAGGGATTTCAATAAAATCAATATAAGATAAAGTACATTCAGAAATAATATTATGAGTGTTATTAATCAAATTCAATCAGATGGGAAATAAGACGAGTGTTTTTATAGTCATAATAAGTAACTTGTTAGAATGTTGTGATGTGCTTGAATTGAAATAGAATTTTAAGATTATTTATTATCCTTTTCTGATTTAACTGACTGCTGGTAATAATATCTTCCATATTTCTGGTATTTCTGTTGAGTCATTTCTATATGGAAAAAATCCCCATTGAAACATTTAGAAAACAGAAAGATTGAGTGAAGAAATATTTACTTTTCAATTAGATCCTCATCTCTGGCTCTACTCTAATATACACATATAGCATTTTATTACAATACACAACAGTTTACCGATCAAGTGGCACTGATACGTTTGTTAACAATAATTAGTCAGTTTCAAGATGTCAGTAGAGTGGGGTGATAATTAACGAAGAAAATCAATACACATTTAAAAGGTAGAAATGGTTAGAATAAATTAATTTTACAAGGATAACACGTAAATTAAAGATGAAGTGGTCAAAATAATTAAAAATAAAATAAATAATTTAGACAATTATAATTTTTATAGGTTTAGGGGGAGGGGGGCGACGTAGTCCTGTTTATGCATTATTGTAACGATGGCCACGGTAGGGAAAGTGGCTGTACAAATTTTTCAGGTGAATTCCAATCGCTTCAGCTGTCTGTAGAAGACGAACTCGCTGAGCAAAATTAAGATTAGTCGGAATACGATAAATAATTTTAAATGCAGTATTCACATCAACCTTATGCTCAGTATCAACGAGGTGGACTAAAATAGAACTATGAATAGATCTTGTTTGTCCCCTTGCCATGTTGGATGATGTTCGGGAATACGACGATGAACTTGCCTAATTGTACGTCCAATGTAGCTGGCTCCACAGCTGCAGTCAAACTGGTGGTAGATACACATTTCTGTCGCATGTGTTGAGTGTAGACTCCAGGATTCAGTAATCAATCTCTCTCACTCTCCATTTACCTAGACTCTATTTTTTAGAATTTTAGAGTCTATGCCAAACACATGCAATTGGAATGCTTCATCACTCATACCCGAAATATGGAAAATACTACTACCAATCAAATCAAGCGATGGAAAATAATGGAACTATATAAATGAGGTTAGGAAGTTGTGTGAGTAGTACCTTGATATGATTATGAGCAGCAATAAATTGTGCTCGAAACGTCATCAGTAAACATGACTGTATATAACACTGTGAGACTTTATCAAAACAAAAATTTACCCCTAATGGAATTACACTCTACCACAGTGCACAAGTTTTGTTCTTACATCAATCATTTTTTTTTCTAAATTACTTGTCTTTATGGGGACAATCATTTTAACCTTAGCTAAATTCTAATGTTATCATAATCTCAAAACCTCGATCTACTAGTTCGACCTATTTAGTTGACTTCACAGTCACATTAGTACTAATATTATTTCTGAATGTACTTTATCTTACATTGATTTTATTCAAATGTCTAATCATCAATTTCACTTATGTATATAAATGAAGCAAGAAAGTTGTTTAAGTGACTTGATGTGATATGAGCGGCAATAGTTTGTGCTCGAAACGCCATCAGTTAATATTACTGTATAACACTACACTGTGTGACACTTTATCAAAATAAAATCTTATCTATAATGAAGTTATACTCTACTACAGTGCCCGAGTTTTATAATTATATTCGAAATATTTTATTATCATCCCTGTTGTGTAAGAAACATGAGAAAGTGCATTATCGAACCAAAAGAAATTCCATTAAAAATTGATTGTACTGAGGAGGAACTGTTCACATTGAAAAGTTATCGAAAGCTAAGTTAGAAGAAAGAGAGTACACAATGGACTGCGAACAGTATCAGTAATTCCAATGATTTTTCTCTTCACAGCCTTTTTAAATTGCTTCTGTGAATAGTTTTCTACCTCATATTTGTGCTTTACGTACATTTCGTCTCCTGTGTCAAATAGGTTCAACTAAATATGATGTCATGTATAGTTTTTCCAACTTCAGGTGTTGATTCACAAGGGTTTAATTGGTTACAGGATTTGATCATTAGCCTGAAATCAGTTAGAGAACTATTGGAAAACCCCACCACTCGAGTACTGTTTCGTCAATCTAGTTTGCGATTCTTCAGCAGTGTACACCTATCTCACTGACAGGGTTCGAACCTACGACCTTGTGGTTACAAGGCGAGCGAGCCTGTGACCATTCCCACTACTGGGACCCGACTCCTCAATGACTAGCCAATGTCATTGTTGGCGAGTATTCGTTTTCACACCCAACATGTCAAGCCCGAAAGAAAAACCTTTCCCATATCAGTGTTTTCACATTTTCCCCCATATACCAAATACTATCGAATGTTTCATATGAAATATCCCCGAACCAATCAGCTTCTAGTATTGATTCGTTTTTTGTGATCATTCAATCTAGATTTGTGTAAAAAAAGGAGAAAGTACTGTCTAGTAAAATTTCTTCATGTCTAACCAGCTTGGTGATCTGAGCTGTAAGCATCATCGTCATAAACTATCCTTTATCTGAAAATGTAACTTCAGTCAACCCCCCACCCCCTTTACGCATTTTACGTGAGATGAACCACATCTACTGTATGATGGTTTGTTCTAGTGTGGTGTGTACTACTGACATGACTTATCAGTAGTATATTGTTATAACTGAACTAAACTGAAGAAGTTCGTTGCTACTTTGTTACGTCTGCACCGGTTAATTACTATAACGGTAATGAACAACTTCACTGGTATGCTAATACGTCTATTTGTTCGTTGTGCCTTCCGATTCACACTGACCCACGCAATAACAAAAGATGAAGGCTGGCCTGTGATTGTAAGATATTATATTATAGTTCAATTAGGAAACAAAACTATATATTTAATTTGTCAAAATACAGTTGGTTCACAACTGTGGGAATGGTCTGTTCTTATTGTCTGGATATGTTTATTCTGATTAGGTGGTGATCCTACAAAGACCAAGGTGAGACAAAAGACGATGGTGAATTGGTCTCACATACCCTAAATCACAATATGCGTGAGAAGTGATACATTCACATAGCATAACTCCATCACAAGATAAATTACACGATTCGTGAGAAAAAATGATGATATAATATTTTATGCTTGGTTCTATCATATATAGGCTCAGATTAATGATAGGATGTAGTCAGAATTGAAAAGAACATTTGAATGACTTCAAATGTTGGGCTTACAGAAGTAAGAAGAAGCCGTTTAGTTCTCAAGCCTACATCTAGCTGAGGTTGTGATCGGTTAGGTGATAATCTCAAGGTTTAAGCTTCAGAGGCAACAGTAAATTATAGATACCAAATTCAAATAACCTTGAAACAACCAATCAGATTCTTTCATTTAAGAAGTGGCATAAAATCAATAGAAAAAACTTTATTTATAACATATATGTGTAATAAAAATGAATGATACAGAATAAATGTCTCCAATATGCTGCAAAAACTGGTCCCAGTTTGTCATAGGAGTGGTTATAGACATATTAAACCAATGTCGAGACAAAAACTCATCTAAATGCCTATATACCATATCACTTCGGGAACCGTTTACCATTCTGATACGTTTTTTGAGGTGAGCCCAAAATCCTTCAATGGAATTTGTGTGTTCCTGTTACAGCATCCACCAGTTCAGAAGAATGGTTGACTTTGTGGTGAATATAGCCTAGCCTAGTGATGATAATTGAGAATAACCTCTCTATTTGTCTGTGTGAATAGTGGTTCCTGGGAGGACTAGTCGTTGTATAATTGGTACTAATAGCATATCAGCACTTCAGTTCGAGATGCGTTCTACAAACCCTTTACGAAGATTTTTGTCGTAAACTCCCAGCACCCAAACACATGATTTCCTCCACTCCTGCCTCGATTCATTTTTCGCTTAATAAACACAGTCTCGTCAACATGCACGACGCGACACCAGCTCCTCCAAGTACAGAGGTGATCCCATTTAGCTTTTGTCAGGCAATATATCATGGCAGTACTGATACCACTGCACTGTTGAAATCTTTGTATTCTCCGTTTCTGCAGCTGTAGCAGATACTGGTCGCCTTAGTAGCCAGTTGTGGCATATACGCAATATTTTAGTAAGGGACAATTTCTATTTGGCGAAGAAAATATCTAAAAAATCACCGTAGTGTACGACTTCCCTTCCTCATGTAACAGTGGTTGCATCCAAATACGTAACCGTCAATAGTCCGGCAATACTTTTGTGGCGTCATTATTCCTCCACATATGCAGGTTTTAGACCCTCCTATCAACCCATTTTCCACACACACACACACACACACAAGTCAAAAACCAAATCTGGGTGAAACTTGCAGTGGAGTTCATGATCAGCATCCGTTATAAATGATGAGTGATCTGATTGGTTGCTTCAAGGTCATTCGATTTTGGTGTCTATTTTTTTTCTTACTCTTGCCCCTTCTGATTATCAACAACCAACCAGAACTGTTTATTAACCGTTGACCTAGCCGACTATAAATATGGTGTGATTTCCCTCTTTTCTTTTCCCGTTCAACTAGTACATGAATAAATGGGGGTGGGGTGATTTGTGTATTTATGACTCATCAGTCGAAAGTTGAGTGCATCAAGTTATGAACCACGGCTAAACTGCTCCATCTATCTGTACCTGGAGGGCAATCAGGCTGTGCAACCAACACCTTCATCACATGAAACGTTTAACTCATTAGTTGAAAAGCAATACATCTATGCCTGGTTATTTATTAAGTGGCAGTATTCATTTGTATTTTTGGCAAAGTTCAACATTGGCGTCCCAAGGGATGCGATTCATACGAGTGTCCTTGAGCTGACTAATCATAGAAATGAGAAATTTCGGCATGAGAAATAACGTATATTTATGAGGAAATGCATGAAAACACATTGACACAGGGTATCTTTCTTAAAAATACGTCCCAGTCATAATGAGAAGCCTCAGTTACTAAGTTAGACTAGTTTCTGTACATGTATTCACCGAAGTGACTGAAGATGAGCTGTTTTTGTGAATCGTTTATCTCTCTTATCCTGATGTGCAGTCCACTCCGAAGCCCTCGGTTGAATTACAATGGTTTCCAGTAAGAGGATCAACGACTACTTACCAGAAATTTGTGGATAGTAAAACAAACTAAAATAAATCACATCAGTTATAAATCTATCCCTAATCGTAAACTTAGCCTTAATCCTGACCCTAACACTAACCCTAACTTTAATTATAACCCGTATCCAAACCGTCATTCTAACCGTAAACCTAATACTGGCCTTAACCCTAATCCTAACCTTGACGAGTGTTTAGAAAAGTGATCTGAGTGAAATTTACTGCTAATTGGTGATGAATAGCGTTGATATTTCAGCTTGATAATGATAGGTGGCGCCATTAGCCAACGACTGGCGGCGAATTTCAACAATAGCGTCCCAGGAGTGTGAACGCTCCAATGACCTTGCACGCCGGCTAGTTGTTGGCTAACGGCACCACCTGTCATTATCCTGGCTGAAATATCAACGCTATTCACCAACTTAGGATCTCATTAAGGTTAGGATCAGGGTTATAATTAGCATTAGGGTTAGAATTATGGTTTGGATACGGCTTATGAGTAAGGTTAGTGTTAGGGTCAGGATTAAGGTTAAAGTTACGATTAGGGATAGATTTATAATTGATGTCATTTATTTTAATTTGTTTTATTATCCACATTTCCCTGGTAAGTATTCATCGGTCCTCTTAATGGAAACCATAATAACTCAACCGGGGGCTTTGGGGGGGACTGCACAACAAGATAAGAGAGATAGAAGATTCACAAAAACAGGTCATCTTCAGTCATCTCGATGAATATACACGTACAGAAACTAGTCTAACTTAACAATTGATACTCCTCATTTAACTAGGACGTAATTTTTAAGCCATGTCAGAGAAAGATAACCTGTTTAATGCATTTTCAAGCATTTGACCAAACATTCCTCATTTTTATGATTGGTCAACTGAAGGTCACTCGTACGTTCGCACTCTTCGGGGACGCTATTGTTGAACTTCACCTTATTTTTGTTTTTTTATTATTTCTACATGTTTATATATGTCAGTAATCAGAATCCCCTTTTGTTTTTTCTTTTGTTTTTCCCCCAATAATTTCTAGTAAAATATCTTGGATTATTAGCTATGCGAAAAATCCTGTTGTATCATCCACAGAGTGTTCAACCGCATAAAGATTTAATATTAAGTTGCCTGGATGATAAAGATGAGTCAATTAGACTACGTGCATTGGATTTACTGCATGGAATGGTTTCAAAAACAAATTTAACCGATATTGTTAAACATTTGATGATACATATTGCCAATACGTCATCTGGTACACATTATCGTAATGAATTGTTGAATAAAGTTGTGTATATCTGCTCACAGGATAATTATCATTATGTTGCTTCCTTTGAATGGTAAGTGTATAGATCGATTAACTTTGTCTTGTAGTATTGTTGTTGTTGTTATTGCATTATTATTATTATTTCCTTTAATTCCTAGAGGAACATACGGCTTCAGCCACGCGTCTCCATTGCGTTCGGTTCTCTGTCAACGTTTTCACTCCGCTCCAAGTCTGCCCACACGCTTTCATCTCCTCTTCACATTACCTCCTCTGTCATGTCACCCTTGCACTGACGACCAACTCAACGCTTCCCTTTTTGGCTTCCACTCGAGGGCGTGTCTAGTGATGTCACTTGAGGGTTTTATCAGAGTATGACCATTCCACCTTCATTTCTTCCTGCTTATTTGTCGCACAATCGGTTCCTGGTTGGTTCCCTCCCACAGATCCCTGTTTCTGATTTTTCTCGCCTGTCATCTATCTGATCTTGAGTATTGAGTGAAGGCAGCAGTTGATGAAGGTCTGCAGTTTGTTTGAGATGCTCTTTATGACGCACCAAGTCTCTGATCCGTATAGAGTAGCACTGGAGTTGAAAATTCGGATGTTATTTTTGATGCTGAGTAGTTCTGTTGACCTCCACATAGACTTGAGGCTAATGAAAGCTTGTCTTGCTTTTCCGATCCTCGCTGCTTTGATATCCTCGTCAGTTCCGCCTGTAGTTGAAGCGAAACGTCCCAGGTAGGTGGGTAAAGGAGGTTGTTTCTTTCAGGTTCCTCCCATTCATGCTGGCTGATTGTTGTTGTTGCTGTTGGTGTTGGCCAGGAATCTTCATCACCTACTGTTGTTTTCTCTATGTTCAGCTGAAGTCCTATCTTTGATGCTTCTTCTGTCGTCAACTTGTTTCTTTTCACTTGCATATCTTCCAGTTTGTGGGAAATCAGACATATGACATCGGCGAAGTCCAGATCCTCCAAGTTTTTTATTGTATATGGTTTATTTTTATTTTTTTATGTTATCTGCAAGTTATTTTATGACTCTTCGTCAGGATGACCGAGCGCTCCAAGGTGCTGCGTTCAGGTCGCAGTCAAATCTTTGGATGTTGAGTTCGAATCCCACTCCGTCGATGGTTCGGCGTTATAATGTTGGCCAACCATCCATGTGGCTGGAGGTTCAATTCTCGGCCAACACAAACACACCTTTATCTCCCTTAGCAGGTTATAATCTCGATAAAGAAGAAAATTTGGGCGTGTATTGGAACCAAAAGATGTCTAAAGTGATGTGCCCTTCGTATTGTACTTCTTTTCGTGTCTCTCATGTTTTCCCTCGATGCTGGTTCATTTCCTCTTCTGGACGCGTCAAATTGATAAAGTGGGTGTATGCTGACGGGTGAAACGCGTCTCTACTATAAGAATGACAAGTACACTTTGGTTAGACACTAGTTATAGGAACTAGTACCATGTGCGTCTAGTCCTTTATTTGGTGCAGACTGAATTCTACTAGATGGTTGGAGGCAGTCGACAAGAAGCCTTGGACCTAGGTTTCGTGCTAGCTGGCACTCACCAGTTAGTCAGCAAGGCGTATCTGAAACCGCCTTGAAGGAATTCATATCCCTTCTAAGATTCGAACCCGCGCCACCACCCTGTGCTGCAGTCAGAGAGATGCGTTACCACTGAGCTATTCAGGCTCGCGATTGACCTCTTATAGGACTGACTGTATTGGATATTTTTGACTAGACACCAGTCAGTAACTAGTGTGTAATGTGTCTAGTCCTGTCGTCGGTGCAGGCTGAATTCTATCGTCAGTCAAATGTGAAACGTGGTCCCATCATTCTAGGTGGCTCGACATAACGGCAGTGCACTCCGAATTGTTGTTGATAATTACTCAGTGGGAAGTAAGTGATATTGTCGTGAGTGCTGTCTGCAAGCCAAAATTGTAAAGAACAATTTACGTCCCGAATAGGGGTCATTAGAAGAAAAAACAAGAACAAAGCTTAACCTTGAGGAACTCAACAACCAATCACAGAAGGCTTAGCGTGGGCGAATACGATTCGCAGACATATAAAGATAACTTTGTGAGCAACAGTCTCAAGCAGTACAGAATAACTTTCTACAAGGAGAACCAATCAGAAGACTTTCTTCTCTGCTAAAATAACAAATAATAATGTAATTAAAAATCTATAAATATCTCTTGATTTTCTCACACTCAACGTATAATTTACATTCAACTACGTCATCTTTCGACAGAACGAAGGGATTTCTATGGGTTCTCCCCTTGGCGCACTTTTGGCAGACTGCATCATGGCCAGCCTGGAAAACGGCATCTTCAAATCAACAATGGACAAATTGTTGCTGTACGAAAGATACGTCGATGACACTTTTATAGTTTGTCAGGATGATTCTGATTTAAATTGTATCTTACAGGAGTTTAATAACTGCCATCCTTCAATTAAATTCACAATGGAAGTTGAAAAGAAATTAAAGATTCCATTCCTTGACGTCGAATTGACATTGAAAAGATCTATCCATAGAAAACCAACATGGATTGGGCAACTGACAAACTTCTACAGTTGGTTACCTATCAGCCGTAAAAGAGCTGTCATCATCTCGCTAGCCCACCGTACCAGAAGAATTTGTAGCGATGAATGTTTAGAAGAAGAGCTCCTATTTTGTCAAAAGCATCCTGGTTCAAAATGGATACCCACCGCGTTTCGTGGAGAAGCACATGAATCCAAGGCCAAAAAGAGCAGAATACACTTTATTTGAATCTGAAATTCAGGGGAGATCTAGCAGCAGATATCCTTAAAACGAGAATCTCCAATTCCCTAAAGATGATGACTTATCACCTTTTATTCGCCTTTAAAATTATTTCTCCAGTTATCAAATATATTTATTTTGCATACGTTGTAACTGTTTTCTAATCCTATGCAGTCTCGTCTTGTAATCTATATTCGTACCTTCAAACTTTTATATCAAGTTGATAATTATTATCACCTTTGTTATTATGTGGAATTAAACAAATTATAATTGTATCCATGTAAAATAATCTATATAAATGCGATTGTACAGCTGCTTTTGAGAATGAAATCGCCGAAAAGATCACCATCTTTGCTGAACTTCTTGTTCTTTTCAATCTAATAAACAATCTGCTGTCTGGCCCTTGTTTTATGTTGTTACAACATAATTGACTTTTCGTATGTTTTTTTGGCTATCAAACTTCACAAGAGATGTTACTCTCTGTGTATAGGGCAGGTAGAAATGTATAAATGGAATCTAACTATGTTCTGAACAATAAGGCCAAGAAATCAACAGTTTTAAGTATTATAACTTGTGTACATTTCTTCTTACGTTCATGAGTAACTTTGGCAATACCATAGTAGTACCGTCTCATGTATCCTTCTTTACCCTAGGTATGTTACTGTACTCGTAGAACTAGCCAGCATTGATGGTATTCGAAATGGAGAGCTGTTAGCAGCTCAACTTATGGATGTTGCAATACGTGTACCAACTGTTAGAGCATTCTGTGTTGAACAAATGGCAATATTACTTGATTTAAGTCAATCGTTAACAAATGGTGCAAAACAAAACGCTATACAGGAGACACTTCGTGCAGCAGCATGGATTTGTGGTGAATATGCAAAGTAAGCTTGTGTATTATATAATTAATTTATTATTAATTCTCGTGGCGAGTGTTATGCTTTCACAAATTATTAATTACCACAAGAAACTTATTTGGTTACATTGGTTGGAGGGTTTCATGATGAACTAATATCAGTTCGAGAACAATCGGGAAACTTAAAAGTACTGAATGAACAACTGTTTCATCTTAGTTTGGGACTCTTCATCAGTATGCACCCACGCCATCGGGGTTCGAATTCAGGACCTTCTGGTTACAAGGCAAGCTAGCTCGTAGACAATTCAGCCACTGGGACCCGATCCAATGACCCTTGATTTTTAACTTTTTCCGATTCCAATAGTTCTCTAACTGATGTCAGCTCATGATGAAACCCTCCAACCAATCAAACACAATCCCTAAAAAATCAATACTTGAAAATTATTTGGTTTCCTTGAATTATTGAAATGATGCTGGAATAATTAGCTTCAATATCTGTGTGTATACATTTGATCAGGTGGGGTGGTCTGGGGTTCGAGTCCCGCTCGACCTACTCCAAAAAGCTCGCTAATTCAATAGTAAGGTGGCTGGTACAGAGAGAATGCTGGGCTAAGTATGACTAGCAGTTCCAACGACCCCCACAGCCCCGTAAAAATAAAACCACTGCTATCAAAACTTCAAAGCTTTAACTCTGAATCCCTATCTTCACTGGAAACGCGACGGAATTATATAATAAAACCAGTAAGAGAGAAGAGTCAGTCAGTGAGGTGGGTCTGTTAAATAATCAATTGTCCTCTAAGTTGACGTTTCACAGTTTGCAAGAGTTTCAATGTCACATTGTAGAAGGAGAGAAACTGGATTATTTGGGGGTTGACATACATTTCGCTTATTTATGATAATAAGTATTAATGGACTAGTTCATACTCATACTTGTTTCGAAAATAGGAAGGGCTTTCATTGACGACATCGTTTTCACAGTATACTATCTTCTAAACCAAAAGACCCAACTGAGGAATACTGAATTGCAGTGTCGTTTATTTGAATAGACTGGATGAACAACGGAAAACAGAATTTAAGATGCATTGGATAGAACATTTACTCCCTCCAGACTCATTCCATTTTACAACACAGTATGCTTGTTAACCCATTCAAAAGTGGATAAATATCCTGTGATCATCTTAACTCCAAACTGTATTCACCAATTCACCTGCGCTTGTGGCAGCAATTACATAGGAAGGACTGAGAGAAGAGTGAATGCTAGATTCTCCAATCTCTCATATCCCTAAAAGTTTCCGTTTAAAAGGCAGCAAAATGTTGTCAAGGGCAATTGCCATACACCTGATTGACACTGGGTGGGTATACAGTGAGAATTAGTCAAGCGTTCAAAAATAATCAATACACAGAGCAAATCCATGATTACTTCGGTTCGTAGAAGCCGTCTGTTACCATCAAAATATTTCGACCCAACCTACGCATACAGAAAGATAGTGTGACTAACCTTTCACTACCCAACATAGTAACCATAATTGTTTTGCTCGTTTGCTTTTGTGTTTCGTTCATAACATACTACCTAATTTTGATTTTCACTTACTGACTGAGTTGAACTCACTATTGAGTTTACAAATCTACTAAATTAAATTATTTTATCTATCTTATAATTTTACTTCACTATTCATGCTCATCCTCATAAAATTATGCATCATAATATGTATAAATTCACTGTGTTATTCTCTCTTGTGTTTTGTCTCTAATCCATCCTTGTTTCCAGAGAAATCTAAACCTACCTGCCTCCCCCCATTGTCTATTTACATCATCTTTACAATTATATTTCTTCAAGTGTTGGTTTACTTACTTTACTTCGGTTATCTCCTACAGGAGGATGAGCCGGCTTCATGAACAAGAGTTCATGTAGTTTCATGGGAATTAGGTACAGTGATATCCCCAGCATCCCTCGGCCTTTTGTTTGAGAGTGCAGCTCTAGCTTTTACACAACCAAGTGTGACTACAAGGCAGTAGGAGTGGAGTAGGGAGTCCACTATCCGTTGGCAGCCGGTGACCGGAGTCCGGTTCATACGCCTTTTTGAATGGGGCCAGACATCCAGGGTATCCAATAAGTCCTTTGTCCATACGTCTGCCGATGAGCTCCAATGGTTTGTAGGGATTTGATTGGTTACAGGATTTCATCATGAGCTGACACCAGTTAGAGAACCATTGGAAAACCTGCAACCAATTATATTTCTGTCTATAACTTGAAGTCATTGTAAAAAGTATATACAGAAATTTTGTTGCTTAAAGTTGATTTAGTTGTTTAGGATGTACACGCAGTTGTAGAGAATCCACGAATTCAGACGTGCTCGTATTGTCCTAAAAATATGTTCGTTCTTTCTGTATTCAGACTGGATGAACTTTGAGAAATGTTATATTAGCTGAAGCAGTTGTATCATCGGTGATCGCAAATTAACAGTCGAAAGACATAATATACACTCCTTCATATTATTTCTTTGTAGACAACTACAGAAACCAATTCAAAACACGGCTAATGTAAAAAAATTCGTGGAACGATATATATATATATATATATATACTTATGAGCAATAGTACTTTAATAGGATTTATGTTTAAACACAAAACTTACTTTGATTAGACTAGAACGTCACCAGTTGTTGGCAATTTTGTCGTATAGCTGGTTGTAGTAGAGTTCGAGCTGGAGATTATTCATCGCAGGTATTGTGTAAAATTTGATAGATGGATGGTGACTAGCAGTGAAATCCATAATAACGCGCATTTCGTTCTATTTGGAACTCGTCATCTGGATGTACCTGTATTCCCCAGAGAGTGATGATGTCCCCACCGAGGCTCGAACTCAGTACCCATAGTTTCAAACGCCGAAGCGTTATCCACTAGACCACTTGAGCCACGAGAGCCACCTCTTGTGCAACGGGTCATATTAATTATTTAATTGAATTTTAGAATTTCCCGTCGATTGATTGAACCAAAATGCTTGGTGTCAGGTTGACATGTCGGCTTCGCCTTGTGCATATGCTTCGACGATGTCTGGGTTCGAGTCTCGGTGGGAAGATCACCACTCACTGAGAAATACAGGTACATCCAGTTGACGAGTCCCAAATAGAACGAAATGCGCTTTATCCTGGATTTCACTGCTAGTCACCATCCACCAATTAAATACTAATTAAATGCTCAGACATCTTCGAAGCATTTGCGCAAGGAGAAGCCGACACGTCAACCTGAGACCGAGGACTTCGGTCCAGTCAATCAATCGACGGGAAAATCAAAAATTCAATTAAACTGTGTAAAATTGTTTATAGTGGTATATGTGGGTTGACTTTTTATCCTCGAAATTTCGGAAATCATCACTCTCAGTACGTAAATATTGTCTCCCTCTCTCTCTCTGTCTTGTCATTATTGTTAATGCATATTCTGATGTCATTTTATGTTTCTTTCATTGTCGATGTGGATTGTCCCCCCCTCTCTCTCTCCCTCTACCACGTGTCTGAATAGTCTTATACTTTATTTGATTATTTTATTCCTTTGCCTTCCGAGTGATGAAACATATGGCTTTGATGTCTCAGTAGCAGTGATTTTACTTTTACGGGGGCGTGGAATTGCTAGCCCTCACCTAGCGCAACGTTTTCTCTTTACTGGCCGCCTTATTACGGGTTTAGCGAGGTACAAGAATAGGTGGTCGATAATCTTGCCACCGGACTATATTTAGCTTTGTGGTTGATCAGTGTCCTCCGCCTCTGATCCACCGATGCACATTCGCCTTATAGAGTAAACTACATGATGTTAAAAATAATGAAATAAATATTTTTAAATTATAACCACCACCACCACTTACTGTTATTACTACTTATTTTTATTATTCAGTAGTCTAAGCAATCCAGAACAAACTTTAAATTCAATTATTTCAATAGCACTTGAAATACCTGGATTGTCTTGTTCAATTCAAGCTATCCTCTATTTAATGCTTTTAAAATATACACCGTTGTTGTGAAAAATGCGACAAAACAATCGTTTCAGAGTATATCAACTTCATCTATAAACAATATTATCAACAGCAATAATAATGATGATGACGGTGTTTCTACAAAACAAATAGACGATCTTAAAATTGTACAACAGTTAATCAACCATCTTATGCAATTAACAAATTCTCTTATGAATAAATTTTACAATATTTTCATTCATCTGATATAGAAGTTCAAGAACGCGTAAGTTTTCATGCCCCTTTTTTGCATATTTTCTAATACTCTTCTGTGAATTTTTCTTTTTATCCTTTATTAGTTTAATGTGTATCGGTCTCAAGTTCGAGTCTTGTTCCATCTACTGTTCTTGCCTAGCCTCAGCAATCTGGTGCAGGTGACTAACTGATTTGTAACTAGGTAACTGACTTGTGCACCTTGTCTAAAAGTCTTGAAACATCGATTTCAAGTAAAACGTATTCGCAGTTTTTAGCCAATAATTTGCTAGCTATAAAATGCTACCGCTGATGAATCCCAAACTGGGATGATGAAACTCCTGTCCAGTACTCCTAGGTTTTCAGTGATCGGTTCTCTAACAGATATCCATCCATGATCAAAACTTGAAACAAATCGAATTCCTGCAAACAAACTCTTGGAGATTAATCTGATGCTCGCCGGCGACTACTGGCTGCAGGACGAAGTTGTATCCTGGAGTGTTCTAATGAGAAGTGGTGACCGGTGGTATTCATCCTGTTGAGAGTAAGGACAAATACTCGCCAGAACGAGGGCATTGTTTGGTGCCAGTTGCAATAAAATCACCAATCAGTTAGAAGTTAGATTTCATGGGCCATTCAGTCACGTGTCAGTAGCTGAATGGTCTACAAGCCAACTTGACTCGTGAACGGAAGGCGGTGGTGGGTTGGAACCTTGTCAGCGTTATAGGTGTGTACTAGTGGTGATGAGTTCGAAAATTGATGTTAAAACATATCACAAATTAAGATTCCAATAATGCATCAGAATCTAATGAAGACACTGTTTGTACAGACAAAGCTAGAAGATATAGTCAGTTTAAGTGCAGAGATTTCCACTTCAGTTTTCACTACGTGGCATGGTACTTACTATGCTTCTGGGGATGTTTTCAACTTAGTTGGTGAAATCGCTTGTGATGTTCATTTAGTTCATTTCAAAGAATTTTAAAGATTTCTGTCCTGTTACCAATCGTCATGATTTCGATCCACTGGACACAGACTGGATTGATAAACTATCTTTTTGGGATATATTTTTTCGTGAAGATGCATTCTGCACTTCTAAGTGTAGTGCTTGAGTCTTCGAACAACTAGACGTGTTGCCATATCTTTCATATGTGGGCATCCTTACTTCACTGTAAGGGTCCGCGTCATTTGAACCTGTGCAGTAATACCAAAGATCCAGCGTCATTCCTGTCTCTAGTAATGCTACCACCAACTTCTCGTCTGGTTTCACAGACCTGGTTCTGCAACCAACGCATCTGTTCTTCATACATTTAACCTCCACAGTTCTCCTTAAGTTACAATATTTCCCACTCATGGCTTTCATAAAATGAACTAAACCTATGCTGTCCTTCAAATTCATCTTTATGGTAGACGATATTGTCTGAGACAAGATGAGTTTTTGGTGATTTCACTGAACGTATTACTGAATTCGACTGCTTCCTAATTCTCAGTTTTCCACTGAAATGATTAAGTTTGCCTATGTTGACAAGGCGTGTAGTTTCTTGATATGATGGTAGGTAACTTGTATTCGCAATCTGAATCGTCTTTACATGTCACGGCATTGAGTTCAGCTATTACTTATATCTCCGAATTATGAAATTCGTCGACATTCGGGAGTAAGCCTAAAGTCTCACTGGTTGGTGCTAACGGCAAGACACTTGGCTTTTTGACAGTTCGGCCTTGGTTCCAGCATTGTCACCTTTGGCCTTTGCTCTTTTAGACGTCGTTCTTCGTATTTACATTTTTTTTCAAAGTAGTTGAAGGGTCTATATCTCGACTTCTACGATCCCTATATCAGTAGCACTATGTGAGTGAACTCCTGTATATGCAACTACACTACCTATCAGGTGGTTTAAACTGTCTAATTGCAGCTAGGCCTTGCACAAACTTTAGGATACACCCTACCAAAAACACGTTTTATAGATGCGTTTAAAAGACACATGTAAACATCAGTTTGATATCTTGTCTCCTCTCTAATATGTTTCGCAATAGAGGGGCTGGTCTCCTGTTCTCACCATTAATGCAGAGACCTAACTCCTCTATTGTAAAACATATTATAGAAGCAGGATATAAAATTGACGTTAACAAATCTTTTAAACCTATCTATAAAACGTGTTTGGGGTGTATCCTAAAGTTTTGGAATCCCTAGCAATTAGTTAGTTTAGACCACCTTTATTCGTTCAAAGCAACAATTCGTCATCACAATAAACCACCACCTTCTTTGGTAAACTTTGTTTTGATACTAACCATGGTAGATGTGCTATTACCTCTGCTATTTGGTTTAGTGATTGACCTTCATTGTTATTTTGACCTTCAATATGTCCTTTTAACTTGATCTAAGTAGTCTATTTTCTCACCTCTCAACTGTTTATCAATTTCATATATACACATTCCTATGAAAAGTCTGTGTCTGTGATCAGATTGTTCGAAATGTGTTGCTCAAATACATTACACTCACGAATCAGACAAATCACGTCTTCATTCTTATTGCTTTATCCATAAATATCTGTTGATTTTCTCAATTAAACGATCTGTTGCCTGCCCTTTGTCTTCTGTTGTTACAGTTGTAAATATTCTCTTTGATTAAACATTTATTTCCTCTACAGGATTTCATCATGAGCTGACATTGGTTAGAGAACAGATCCCTGTGGGTGCGTACTGATGAAGAGTCCCGAACTGGGACGAAACAGCTGTCCAGTACTCCCAGGTTTTCCAATGGTTCTCTAACCAATGTCAGCTCATGATGAAATCCTGTAAACCAATCAAATCCCTACAATCAAACACTTTAATTTATTTCCTCTGACAATATTTGACAAATTAAATCATAATCTCTTTTATTTTTTACTTCACCTTTCCTACTAAAGGCTGTATCCATTCATCAAATTTTGAACCTCATCTTAAAACGTTTGACTAAGATTCGGTCTTTCTTGACCAATTCATCGCCGTCATCATGTGTACCACCGCCTGTCATCTCAAACAACAGTTCTTCTCCGTCTACGGATAATCATAAGTTATCACATAATGCAGAGAATAGTAGTCCTCAGTTACAGTTATTAAATCCCACTGCTGCTGCTTCTAATGATAACACTTCAAAAATGAATACAACATCATCATCAAGTGACAATAATGATGATGCCGCGTCATTGAATTCACAGCCGAGCTCAATTCAGCTGGAAACTTCCAATGCATTCCCGCCTAGCACATTATCACCAAGTTTAGTGATTAATTTAATTCAGTCGATGGTTGATGAATTGAACGCCTTATTCGCTGGTGAAATTATTCCTGTTGCACCAAAAGCTCAGAAAAGAGTACCAATTCCTGAAGGCTTAGATTTGGATGCTTGGATTAATCCACCTGGACCAGTATGTAAACCACATTGGACCAGTACTATAGACTTTGTTGGGGTTAGTTAGTTAGTCATTTTTAAAAATTTTCCCTCTTTTTTCCGTATCATATTTTTGTTATGTACTGCTGCTGAGTGGTTAATAGAGTTTTCCCCGTCGCCAATTATGTTATGTACCCGTCGAGTAGTTAATAGTCCTGACGCGGAAAGAGAGAAATCAGAAGACCACCAGGTTTACGATGATACTTGTATTTTCCAGACAAGGAAAATAAATGTCTGATATATATATATATATATGTTGGTCTCTCTTTCTGTTGCTCTCTTAGTCTGTGACCATTTCACTTTGATGGACCTGTCTCCTTTAACAATGTATATTCCCCTTATGGTATATATAATATGTGTGTTTGTTGACAGTCTGGTCTTGGTGATATATATCTCCATATAATATGTGTGTTAGTTTGATAGTCTGTTATATTTCCCTGTGTATATATGGATCGATATTCCATTATAATTAGCCAATCATGTTAAGACTGTCTATTGATTTGTTCACACACTGGTTCGGACATTTTCATATTTTGCTCTCACACTATTGTGTGATATATTTGATTCTCCTTGTGTTTTGGAAAATAGAATTATCATCGCAAACCTAGTGGTCTTCTGATTTCCGTCTTTCTTGCGTCAGGACTATTAAATTCTCGACCAGTACATAACAATAATTTGGCGACGAGTACATAACAATGTCACACAAGCGTGTGTGAGTGAAAGGGAACTTAGATGTACGAACGTGGGAAACAGGAAAGTATGAACAAGTGTCTAATACAAAAGTATATATAAAAATGGCTAATACACATGAACCAATAAATAGACAGTCTTAACATGATTGGTTGTAATGTCATATGACAACAAGGTCATACATTGTTTATTTAGTTAGTGGACAGACAAAGGCATGATGTCAGTTATAATGGAATATCGATTCATATACACATAGCAAAATATAATAGACTGTCAAAAACAAAACACACATCATGTGGGTACATATCAATTTTGCTTTGTGTGCGTATTATTTTGACGTATTTTATGAGAACTTAGATTTCATACCTTTGGTTCCCTTGATAAATTTCGGTAGAGAGAGAAAGACCAGATTTGCAGTATAAAACAATAATGATAATAATAATGTATATTAAATATTCCCATAGTAAAATTTAGAACAACACATTTAAGCGAACAATATTGTTTTCAATTAGATCTCATCAGGCTTAACTCTAATATATATAAGTTTACAAATAAAAATTCAAATATAAACCAATCATGGTGTTTTGTCTATAGGATAATACGATAGTGAATATAAATTGTGCAATTAGTCATAATAGTGGTAATGATAATATTAATAATAGTAATAATAATAATAATGGTCTTATCAATAATAAGGATGAAAAAATGAGGCAATCTGTGATAACACGAATAATGAAAAACAGTATGATTAAACAAACAATTGTTCAGGTGGAAGTAGTCGATAAAGGCTAGTAAAAACAAATGAACCGATTACGTAATGTTAGATTGTAAGGGAAGGAAATGAAGCACGTTTTTAATGTAGATGTGATAGGATTAAGGGATGATAAGAAAGGGGTTGAAAATATAAACAAGGGGTGGTGTAGAAGTCTTTAGTTGTTTATGTCTTATTAGGCCACGGGAGGGATAATGGCTGTACGAACTTCTTTTGAATGCATAGTTTAGGTTTAATAGTTCGAATGCCTATCACCTGCCTCAGCTGTGTACAGTAGACGAATACGAAGTCTATTGGAAAGATTCGGTGGGATACGATGAATTACTTTGAAGGCTTTCGTTTTATCGACTACATGACCACTATCAATTAGATGTGACAGAATTGAGCTACGGATTGTTTTTGTCTGTCCTTTGCCAAACCACGATGGGAGATGTTCACTAACACGTTGGCTAAGCTGTCTAGTAGTACGCCCAATATAACTGTCACCGCAGGTGCAGTTGATTGATAATACACATAGATGTGGCAAAACTTCAAGCTTACTTCGTTTGCGTCCCAATCATTCGTCGGCTAGAGAATGACAAACATAGGTGTGCTGCGTAAAATGTTCTACGTATGCTCCTTGAAAGTCTTTGGAATAGAATCTCACTAGATAAGTCCCCATTAAATTGTAACTTAATAAATAGAGGTTTCTTATGTGCAGTCAGAGTCACAGGTTTTTTCTCTGATGGTTTCATATGTTTCTTTATGAAACTACTCGGATTAACCCATCTCCGTCAAGGAATCGTGAATATATTCAAATTCCTTTTGTAAGAGGTCCTCCGTACATATCTTCCTTGCTCTGCTCGCGAGACATTTTACAAGATTCCTTTTATATTTAATGGGCACGTAACTAAGGAAGTGTGTGTACTGCCCTGTGAATGTGCTTTTTCTGTACACACTTCTCCCAAGTGACCCATCTTCTCTCCTACTTAGCAAGACATCCAGGAAATGTAGTTTATTCTCCTGCTCCTCTTCACAAGTAAAGGTAAGCGAAGGGTGGATGTTGTTGAATTTAAGTAACAATTCGTCTGTGTTAACCTTCTCATCAGCTAAGATAAATGTATCATCGACATATCGGTAATACATATCCAACTCCTTGATGGTATCCTTCAATTTCCCGTTTTCAAGTTTTGCGAGAAAGAAGTCAGCTAATATTGGGCCTAATGGTGAACCCATAGCTATTCCATCTACTTGTCGATAGTATGAATTATTGAAGACGAAGTGAACATTCATTGTGCATTTAAGAAGTAATTCTTTGAGGCTACACAAGGGGATTCCTAAGTCTAATTGCCTATCGGTGATTTCTGTTTTTCATTATTCGTGTTATCACGGATTGCCTCATTTTTTCATCCTTATTATTGATAAGACCATTATTATTGTTATTACTATTATTAATATTATCATTACCACTATTATGACTAATTGCACAATTTACATTCACTATCGTATTATCCTATAGACAAAACACCATGATTGGTTTATATTTGAATTTTTATTTGTAAACTTATATATATTAGAGTTAAGCCTGATGAGATCTAATTGAAAACAATATTGTTCGCTTAAATGTGTTGTTCAAAATAATAGTTTACTTTATTCCAAAAACAGTACTTGTGATACAGAATAAAAATTTTCAGCATTAATCACACAGAAAATTTTCCACATTTACAATAGCGGTAATGTCAGAAACATGCAGCATATAAAATGGAAACTTTATGGCGGCCTGCTTAAATCTTGGCCTACCAAAATTTCCATCCTACATATTGCATCTATTTCCTCGTATTTATTTTGTTTTTATTATTCAGTTATGTGTCCAAATCCCATTACTTACTCTCGCAATTATTTAAAAAGTTTTCAACGTGATGATTTACGAGTATATAATAACCTTAATAAAAAAGCATCATAATGGGTGGCAAAGGTGGTCCTTAAAGTGTACTCCAATGCATCAGATGATTGTTCCTGTGATTGAGCACAAATTGCAGGTCATTATCGAACAAGATTAATTACTTGCATTCTCTGTTATACTCAAATGTATATTGTAATACTGGTGTAATTACTCTTCAAGAAACTTGGCTCCATGATTCATATGACGATAATTTAGTCTCCTTAAGTGGTTTCACAATCTACAGACAAGACCGATGCAGCTCAAAGAAGAAGAGAGGTGGTGGTGTTGTCACTTTTATTAATTCTCAGTGGTCTACTACCGTGTATGACCGGCCTCAAGCAGTTGTCCCCTGGGCTCTGCGGTGACGCAACACTAAACCCTCTCTCTGTTTCAAGTACCTGAAGAATTAATCAACCTCCACGGTGTGTGCAGCCGCCGACATACTTCCAAAAGCACGCGAAGCCTTCCTGGGCATCTTTAACCTCTACTAAAATTTGACTGATAGAACTCGGTCTACACCAAACAAAGTACTAGGCACACATTACACAAGTTATTAACATTAGTATCCAAACAAGTACTCTCTCTGTCTACTTTAATATAGTACGATTAATTGAGTGAATTTATGCACTGATGTGTTAGTGTATCAACTTTTTACTGATCATCCTTTTTGTCATTGTGATGTTTTGCTTGTTTGCTTTAATGCTTTTTATTTTATTATCTTTCTTCTTACAGAAGTCTGTAAACGATGATCATTCAATGCATTCAATGAACAACGAATTACGTAACAACTCAGAAGTTGGTGCTGGTGGTGGTGATATATTCACTGATCTACATGATTCTAAGCCTTCAACTGTAAAGTTGACACCTGAACAATTGGATGAAGTGAGTTGTGTTAGATTGTTAACCTCTGTTCCTCAGTGTCTCTTTTTTGGAATGCATTTGTGAAACAACGTGTAACTATGAAGGAGCACAGCCCAAAGTGCGATTGATTGCATTATTGTTATTATTATTGTTTCTTTTAGCTCCTAGAGGAACATAACATAACATAAGCTTTATTCCAAATCAGTACTTGTGATACAGAATGGAATTCTCAGCATTTTACTACAATATTGCATCCAGTTTTTTACATTAACAATAAATAAAGTTCTACATAGATTAAAGTTATCTCAACAACATATTAGTATGTCGGTAGCAAAGCCAAAATTAAAGTGTTTGAAGGTGTTAGAAAAGTAGATACTACTAGCATATTTACTGGCGTAAGCGATAGCAAAATGGTCGAGATATACAGAGTGTGAAAGAACGAACAAGAATGTTTTAAGTAGAGTTTGCAAGAAAGAGAGAAACAAAACAGCACATAACAAAAATAAAATACGGAATGAAGAGCGAGAAAACGTTGTACCTATAAATGATGTGAGTTGGAAAGACGAGATCCATTGGTTCTACTGACTATTTAATAAGTTAAGGTTTCATGCTGATGCATTCTTTATCGCACAGAACACGGGCTAGGTAGGGTATGGACATAGGGATTCAGCAGCGCGTTTTCATTGCATTCGGTTCTCTGCCAACGTTTTCATCGCCTGGCTCCAGGTCTGTCCACATACTTTCATCTCCTCTTCACATGACCTCCTCCATGTCACTCTCGCACTGACGGCCAACTCGTCGCGAAGACAGGTGTTGATGAACGTGTGTAGTTTGTTTGAGGTGCTCTTCATGACGCGCCAAGTCTTTGATCCATATGGTAAGTAGCACTGACTTCACATTGGAGTTGAAAATCTGGATCTTATTTCCATTTTCATGCTGAGTGCTGCTGATCTCCACACAGACTTGAGAGTAGTGAAGGCTTGGTTTGGTTTTCCGATCCTCGTTTCGATATCTTCGATGATATCTTTCGATATCATCAGTTCCGTCCACTTGTAGTTGAAATGATGCTTACCAGGTCGATAGGTAAAGGAGGTTGCTCCTTTCAGATTCCTCCCATTTATGCTGGCTGATTGTTGTTTTGTTGCTGTTGCTGTTGGCCAGGAATCTTTATCACATACCTCTGTTTTCCCATTGTTCATCTGAAGGCCTACCCTTGATGCTTCTTCTGCCAACTCGTTGCTTTTTACTTGCATATCTTCCAGTTTGTGGGAAATCAGACATATATCATCGGCGAATTCCAGATACTCCATGTTTATTGTGTGGGTCCATTGTATGCTTGATTGATTGTATTATGTCTACTCAATTTATATGCTCCACAGTGTCCATATTTTCTTTCAGTTTCAATGTAAATGAATATAATTTAGTTTATCTTATATTCCAACATATACTGGTAGTCAATTTCGCAGTTTATTTTGTGTAGTAATTCATTTCTCGCAACATCGAAATTCAGGTGTCGAAACCCGTTTGCCTGTTACATGCGGAAGATAAGGATTGAATTGGTTTGTGGAGCATGTTGACCACCTCACCTATTTCGGGGGAGGGGGGGTAATTTGCGTCAACCCCATCAACGGGTTGATCTGATCGTTAACAAAATCTCAGTACGGATACGGAAGGCTCGCTTGGCATCTGCCTGCCAACTTACGCCATTTCTCGCCACTTAGTAGACGTGATATCCGACTGGCTGTCAACCAAAGGGCATGTGTACTGGCCAGGTTCAGCAGTCACTTCGCTCTGTCCTCCGTCATGTCTGTGAGTGAAAAACATGAAAAGCCTGGCTAGCTGTCTGTTTTTCATCATAGATGTCTGTATGGGTTCTACCTCCCGTGTGTGTTAGGTCGTGGTATAATAGGGTAAGTAATATGGTGAAGGTCAGATAGATGAGGAGCGAAAATCATCAATAGACGAAGTTGTGAAGCAGTTACATGGATTAAAAGAGATAGTTAGGACATGTGCTACACTTTCCTAGTTTAGCCTAGCCATCGATCGCCTTCCTCGATAACACTGGCAATGCTAGTTGCTGACATGGGGTGGATCAGGTTTGAAAAGAGTTGACTAGTGGTGGTCAAACAGAAACATGGCTTCATCAGTCAGTGGAATACATAAGAGTTAGTTTAAGCCAGCCAGTCAGACATTTCGGGGAGGGAGGTGTACTATTGCAATTATATGTAGCCATAGCTAGTGGTCCCAGTGGCTTAATGGTCTACTAGCTCACCTAGTAACCGGAAGGTCCGAGCTTCAAACATTGACGGTGGAAGCGTACTGCTCTCAAGAGTCTCAAACAAGGCTGACAAAACAGATGTTCAATATTCCCAGGTTTTCCAATGGTTCTGTTATCGATATCAGTTCTTGATGAAAATCACCGCAAACCAACACTTGAATTGTATTATTATTGCCAACATTATTATTATTATTTGTGGCAGTCAAGACTAATAACATGTATAAGATACAGAACTACTCAACAATGTTGTCCGGCATCTTGTACATTCTAAAAGTTTCTCAGCTTCCTCTAAATACATAATGTACAACAAAACTAATCATCCAAATACAACAATTATAAATTACCTGAAAATTGATAAGAATATTCCCAACAAGGTGTGCAATTGAGAACTCTGTCTACAAGTAGCTAAACAGAACAAAACGCGTCCCCATTAGGCTGTCCTCCAAAGT
Source organism: Trichobilharzia regenti (assembly GCA_944472135.2). NCBI lineage: Eukaryota > Metazoa > Platyhelminthes > Trematoda > Strigeidida > Schistosomatidae > Trichobilharzia > Trichobilharzia regenti. Next base: position 7,419,395 of record OX235267.1, on the reverse strand, counting down.
CAAACAGTCACTTCATGTCGTCGTCGTCGTTACCTTGACTTCACTGAAACGAAATCTCAGTTGTAAAGCAATACATTGTTATCAACACTATCACACACACACACATAATGTGCGTCGGAGGCACAGCGCTTAGGACGCTCGCCGACCATACATATGATCCGGGGTTTGACTCCTGGTCGACGCACTCCTTTACCTCGCTAAGGCAGTAATAAAGCTGGTAAAGATGAGAGGTTGGGCATGAAGCTAAAAACCTCATCCTGTAAAAATAAACACTGCTACAGAAACTTCAAGTCTCCAGCTTGAAGCCCTATGTTCCACTGAGAACGTGAAGGAATTTTAAAAATTCACACGCGCATAATAGCAACGAGAAACATTAAAATTAGGCACCAAATTAAGAATAAAGACAAAAATAATAAGGAATAAATCTAAAGGACGAGATATGCAAACGTTAGAACACAGCGATATAAGAATAAAACTTGTGCACTGTGGTAGAGTATAATTCCATTATGTCACCTACAGCCTATGTGGGGTAAGGGGCTGGTAGTTGCAAAGTTAGTTGAAATATTTAGGGTATCAATATCGGTATGTCAGTTGGTGATGTCAATATCGAGAACTTATCACAACGTCTGTAAAAGGCCTTCAAAATGACTTTCAACGCGGCTAAGCTATGCTGTATACTCACTAGCCAAACAATATTTAATTCAAGAAATAAAGACAGACTGTTCTGTTTGTTTCGCCTCTTCCATGTGTATTTGCCAGTTTAACTGCCCGCACGGAGCTAGTTACTTAGAGCGTTACGATCAAGCAGGTTCATCGTCGAATTTATGAACACCTCCCATCTTAGTTTGGCAAAGGTCTGAATAAAGCTGTTATATGTGCAGCTCAATACTAGTGTAACAACAGAAGACAAGGGCCAGGCAACAGATCGTTTTATTATGAAAATCAACGCGTATTTATACATCTTTCAACTACATTATTATAGACAAGCGCAGTCATCTGATTGGTTGTTTAGGTAGACAAACGCAGGCTTCTGATTGGTTGTTTCGGGATTCCTTGACAAATAGAGTTCTCTCTGCGAATCATATTCTGCCACGTTAACTTTGCTGTGATTGGTTGTTGACTCAGGCTTGTTCATATTTTCTCACGGCCCATATTAGTGACCTAGACCTTAACGTAGATTAGTGCCAACCAATCGGCTAGCAGCCTGCTCTCACCACACTCGTCCCCCCGTCAAATACGTGCGACTGAAGTCGGCTTGATCTACTTGGTGCAGGCGTCATCGTTGGCTTGTCTCGCTGTATCCATTTCTGGAGCTCGCTGACGTTCACGCGCCTCTCATTGTTCGCCATTGCGACTGTGTCTGCGTAACCCCATCTCGAAGTGACCATATTGTCCTCCCACTTTGAATTTCGACCTGAATTCCATCTCGCCACTTTCATTGCTTTCCCCGCCCCCAGCCAACCTCCATCCTGAATCGACCACAGCAACCTGCCGCCAAGATCATTTCTCAAAAAACAGGGAGCTTTCTTTGTGGAGCAGACACAAATAAGAAGAAAAGGGCCAGCAAAGATTTTTATTAAAAACGTATTTATATTAATAATTTTAAAGCTTTGTTGGTTTAGAAACGTTTGTTGGTTTTGTTTAAAAAGTTCTCTCGATATTTCCCTTTGTGTGTTGGTTGCTTTTATTTTTCCCCATTAGAGTAGCCACCCTCCACTAGCTCATCTCGTTGATACTGGACATGAAATCGACTCTAACAAAGCTTTTAAAGGTAATTTATCGTATATCACCCAACCTCTCGCCGCATTGTCTACGAGTACGACTTCTACATTCAGCAGAGAGGCAATCGAAATTCATCTGAACAAGCCAAATCTGTGTGTGTCAGTTCAAAAGAAATTTGTACAGCCCCTTTTTATTTTTGCAATGGCCAGCTACATAATATGTGTTAAGTTTTTAAAAACGATGTTTCCCTTCAATATAAGAATAAAGCTCCCAGCATTGTGGTAGCGTAAAATTCCATTGTGAGTAAAAATTATTTCGATAAAGTCTCACAGTGTTTGATGATGTCTGGGGCTGATAGCCCCACGACCAACCTTCCCTATCTTTGTTGGGCGTACAACTGGCTAGAGGGGGGAGGTCAAGATGTCCGTCGGCCGGGAATCGAGCTCTGGACCACATGCATGGTCGGCGAGCATCCTACCGCTAGGCCACCAATGCACATATCAAAGGGACTAATTGTTTCGCAGTTTTGTACTCCTCATCTGTTTATCCCCTTTCCCCCTCGTCTCCTTAAAATAATTGCATAATTGTAATTACACTTGTATATTGCTTTACTTATTGTTTTCACAAATTAATTTTAAGTTACGATCCAAACGGTTGGAAAGGCAACAGAATAATCCTAATTATTTGAAACCGAAGGAGAAGAAGAACAACGATGCTTCCCAGTCTGAAAATTCTTTTACAGAACAAAGTCGTGATGTAGATAACAGTGATGTAAATGAATCTACAAAATCAACTGAATTCTCATCACAGCACTTACAAAAACCAAATAGTGGTAAGTAGTAGTTGAATCTAGTGAGTTTAGATATGATAGAGAAGATTTGTAGCTCAGGTGAATGATTTTGATGTGGTTGTTTTCTCCGAGCTGGATAGTTAATTTGCGAAGTTTCCATCGCCCCAACACTAGGCGACATCTTCAATGCATACTTCAATTTGTTGAAGTGAGCTTTTAGATTTCTCCACGAGTTTATTAATCATCTCTCCTGGTGACCCTGGACGTGATTGGTTGTTTATGTGTGTTTTCACACCTTCTAGATTACTTGTATTGGAACTGATTGTTTCAATCAATAGACACATCGAGATAGACAAAATTTATCGACTGATAAGAAAGAAACCTCACACACGAAGGGTCAAAGTTCAAGTCAAAGAAACAATCAGTTCCAATACAAGTAACCTAGATGGTGTGAAAACACACAAAAGCAACCAATCACGTTCAAGGTCACCAGGAGAGATGATTAATAAACTTGTGGAGAAATCTAAAAGCTCACTTCAAATTAAAGTATGCGCCGAAGGAAGATGTAGCCCAGTAAGTAGGGCGATGGAAGCTTCGCAAATAAACCATCCAGCCCAGAGAGAACACAACCACATCAAAATATAGTGCGTTCTTTTGCATTATCTTTTTTTTTGGTTGTAATGACTGAAATTCAAATACACGAGAACATCGAATTATTCTAACTTGTATGTTGTGATTGTACCATGTGACTGACTGACTGACTGACCGACTGATTTCAACATAGAGCATTACACAAGATATGCATCAGTTCCACTTAAATGCCACTCTCTATCTCTCCATGTACCATACAAAAGTGTAAGAAAAGAGAGTAAACAGAGATCCATCCTAAGAGAGAGAGGGAGAGATAAAAAAAGAGAAGTGTGAAAAAAAACAATAATTGTTCAAGTATTGGTTTTGTAGGGTTTCTTTTTGTTTGATTGATTGGAGGGTTACATCATGAGCGCTGACATCAGTTAGAGAACCATTGGAAAACCACCAATCGATTACTGGGCAACCGGCTGTTTCGTCCTAGTTTGGGACTCCTCATCAGTTCACACCCACCTGACTGCCGGGATCCCAACCTAGGCAAGTTAGCTTGTTGACCTTTAAGCCATGAACTCGCCTTGTAACCAGAAGGTCTTGGGTTCTAACTCTGGCGGTTGGTGTGTACTGATGAAGAATCCAAACTATGACGAAACAGGTGGTTATCCAGTACTCGAGTGCTGGTTTTCCAGTGGTTCTCTAAGGGATGTCGGCTCATGATGAAACCCTTCAACCAATGAAAAATAATGATAGTAGTATGGAAGAGCTGAAAGCCGTCATCAAGTTATACCACAGTTAGGCTGACTTTTGAAAGAGTTGACAAACAATAAAGGAATGGTTACAAGATTACATCACGAGCTGACATTAGTTAGAGAACCATTGGAAAACCAGCTGGGAGTACTGAACAGCTGTTTCGTCAGCCTAGTTTGGGACTCTTCATCAGTACGCAATCCCGGGATTCGAACTCAGTACCTTCTGGTTACAAGGCGAGTGAGAAGTCGTGACCAGTGGGGTGCAGTTGGTCGAGTGTGGGGACAAATACTCGCCGAAGACATTATCTGGAGGTTGTGCTATGTCTTGAATCGGCAGAAGTTAGAATTCATGAGCCATTGAATTGGGGAGTCCCAGTGGCTTAATGGTATACTACGAGCTTGCCTTGTAACCAGAAGGTCCTGGGTTCTAATCCTGGTGGGTTAGTACTGATGAAGAGTCCCAAATTAGGACGAAACAGCTATGCAATACTCCTGCTGGTTTTCCAATGGTTCTCTGGCTAATGTCAGCTCATGATGAAATCCTGTAACCAATCAAATCCCTACAAATAAAAGAATGGTTTTATTCATACTATTGTGACGGTAATAGACAAGAGGCTTGGTAACCAATTGTTTATTTAGTATTTGATATCTCTATATAGGGAAATTATGTGCATATCTTGTATGAAAATCGTCACTTGTCGCACAGATCTTCCTTGTACTTCTGCTCTTCCTTCGTATTGTGTTTTTTCGTCTGCTTTTCGTATCTACCGTGTTAAGTCGCAACACTTATTCGTTTCCTTTCTTTGACATCAAGGCTATCTCTCTGCTATTTGATATTTTTATGCTTCGATCGACGTCCTTTTATATACTACTGATGAGTCTTGTCAGTCGTATTACATGCCACATTATAACCTGTCATCTGAAATATTACGGTTAGAATAACTAATTTCTCAATCAAGTGTATATAAAATGTGATTTCAAATTAAAGGGCGGGGGTATTTTATTAATGTATTGATTTTTTATTGTTGTAGGACGTACATTAGCTACATCTGATCAGTTTGTAGTTGAAATACGTAAACGATTTCAAACAGTCGCTCTGAATGATGATCGTAAATTAAGGTAAACAAGCATATTGTGTTATGTAATATTTTTTTTCTCACTTTCCTGTGTATTTATGATCGATGTGGGCTGGTTAGACTGTCTTATATTACTAGGCAAGGTAGAGATCTCTTGCTGACTTATTTACTTTATAACCGAATGTGTTCGGTTATGGTCTCTACGTTCTCTACCGTATTGGTGACAAAATCTCATTGAGACACGTGCAACCACGAAACGTTCCAAAGGCTGGGAAAAGACGATATTGTCTCTTTGTCCACGATCTTCAAACGACATTAGTTGACGACAATAGATCGTGTGACCACAGTTCTATCCTCACCTGAATAGCAAACCAATTGATTATGGTGATATCTCTTCTTTGTCTCCTTCGAGTAACACACAACGACTTTTTGTTGAATGCCAATTATAAAATGTCCAGAAGTACATTTTGTCAGTCAGATACACAACTCAGGAGTGCTCATCTCATGTATTCGGATAAGCCGCCATCCAAGTGGATAAGGCTTTTTCTCAGGTTTAGTAGAAGACACTTGCCAATCACCAGGTTCTATGTCTCTTAGATACTCGCTGGAGTAAACGGCACTATTAGAGGTAATATGTTACTAGATTTAAATATTTGCCATATGTATTGATGGTTTTCGGTAGCCCTGACTTTAAACAGACTGCCAAATTCCTTGTTCTTGATGTAGAATTTCGTTGCTCTTCAATTTAGAGTTTTCGTTGGTGAAAGGTTCCTAATTGAGTTTAGATGCATTTGTTCCCGAATACATAACACAACATCAATCTGATGAAAAAAACCCAATGATTAGCAAAGAAACTAATTTCCCCTCTTATTAGTCTGTTGTAGGATGAATGGTTGGTTTATTTTTCTGCCTTACATAGATCGATAGCAGTTAGGGAACCACTGTAAACCACCAGCACTCCACTATTAGACACCTGTTTTGTCCTAGTTTCGGACTCATCTCTATCACGCATTCAGTAGGTTTCGAACCCGTTACCTTCCGGCTAAAAGTCAAGCTAGAGGTAGCTCGTAGACTATTCAGCAACTACTGGCACCGACTTCTCAATCACCGCCAGTCGATGAATTCTAACTTTTACCATTTCGTGATTTTTGCGCGACTGACACCACCCAATGTCATCGCTGGCGAGTATTTGTCCTCACTTCCTCCCAACCAGATGGTGAAACCCCACTGGTCATGACTTACTAGAAACTGTAGACAGGCAACTTCGTCGTCCTACAGCCAATCACTAGATGGGTGGTTTTTTTGTAAAGATCCGATTAGTCGCAAACTAGGCCGACGAAATAGTTGGCTATCCAGTACACTCCAGTCCTGATTTACAATGCTTTCCGCCAATGGTATCAATCCACGATCAAACTGGATACATTATATTAGTCAATGCTCTTCAGTTTCTGATGAAATTTTTTATTTCGCATATATTTTTCCTGTCCAACTATAACTACACTACTAGTGGCTTATTTGTGTGTGTCTATATTCTGTTATTTTGTGTGTAGTCACTAGAGATTCACAGGGATTTAATTGGCTGCAGGATTGATCACAAGCTGACACACCAGTTGGAGAACCATTGGGGAGTATGGGACGGATGTTTCGTCGTCAGTCCAGTTTCGGGCTCTTCAACAATACGCACTCACCGGGGTTAGAACCTAGATCCTTCTGATTATGAGGCGGGCCAATAGACCATGTAGCCAGTGTGACTCGACCCTATGGTCCGTGAAACAGTTGTCCAGTACTCCCAGGTTTTCCAGTGGTTATATAACTGATGTCAATTTGTGATCGATATAAGAATTGTCACACAATAATTACGTAACAAGTCGAGTGTGAATTATGGTCATGTCTAAATAATAATAAGACAAATGATTAATCCAATGTTTTTAGTAATAACAAAAACAGTTGACTAATGCTCATTAATATACTGACAGGAAATTTGATGAACAAGTTGTCAATCTAGACATTAACATACATTAATTTTTCTTTTAAAAACAATGGTTATTCTGAGCTTTTCGTTCTGTTCTGAGGCAAAAATTAGAACATTTTGAACTATGATTAATTATGGAAGCAATCAGGATTTAAGTTTCGTGTTCAGTGTTTAAAGTCTTTTACTGTAGCAATGAGTTGTAAAACGGGTTTGAATCACCAGGGAGTTATCGATTCCCATCAGAGATTTCAGGTGGTACGCCTCCCTGATGAGAATCAAATAAGTGCGAAACTTGGGTATTCAGTATTTTTTTTTGTCGATTACATCCAATAATAATGATGATGATTCAAAGTGCTCCACGATTATGCAAGTTTCGTAGCATCATGACGGCCTACTTAAAACCTGGGCTACCGAAAACCGGCATCAATACATACTGTATATAGTTTTGCTTATTCACTTTATTTAAATGTAGTAATAAATGACCGTCTCTCATAGTGTCGTTTACTCTGGTGAGTATTTAAAAGACATTTACAACCTGCTGATTCACAAGTCGATTCTACTAAACATGAGAAAAATCATTATCGTAGATGGCAGTTTATCTATCCCAATACATGAGATGAGCGTTCCAGAGTTGTGTCCTGCTTTCACCAAATGTACTCCTGGACTTTTCATAAATGGTATTTAACAAAATGTTGTGTATTTATCGAAATAGTCGAAGAAGAAGAAGAGGAGATATCATAATAGATTGGTTTGTTCTTCAGGTGAGGAGAGAACTATATTATATACGATCCACTGTCGACTAATGTTATATTTGAAGATCCTGAACATAGAAGAAATATCATGCAATAATATAAACTTTGCTGAGGATTTTGTATATTATATAAAAATTGTTCAGAATATTACTATTATTATCATTATTAATATGACAACATAACAAAGAACACTGATGGAATCCCAGCCTGCAGCAAACGAAGGATACAAATTCAATGTGACATTAGTTTACTACCTAGTGTCTACAGTCAACAGCGAGTCTACAGAATAGACATACATGAAACTGTCTACGCCTTATCCAATGATAAGACTGTGTCAACAATCAGAAGTGTCAGAACGTTATTATGCTGAATTTACATGTTATATCTGTTTGTATCCAACCACCCACGCGCCATCTGTAATAACATCAGAAGTTATTTATAATTCTACTCACTAGCTGTCTTTCTTGTTTTTGTACATTGATCACAAAAATTAGATAAGCATACGGTTAAAAATTATCTTTGTGTCTTTTCTTCCCTTATTTGATTATTCTTATCATTATATGATGGCAAGAAGAAGGAGGGATTGGTAACAATAATAATTATTTAAGTGTCGGTTTGTAGGGATTTGATTGATTGGTTACAGGATTTCATCATGAGCTGACATTGGTTAGAGAACCGTTGAAAACCTGTACTGCAGTACTGGACAGATGTTTCGTCAGCCTAGTTTGGGACTCTTCAGCAGTACACATCCACCGGGATTCGAACCCGGGACCCTGTGGTTACAAGGCCAGCGAGCTCGTAGACCATTAAGCCACTGGGACCCGATCCAATGGCCCATGAATTCTAACTTCTGCGAATCGACGACATAGTGCGACCCCTAGCCAATGTCTTAGGCGAATATTTGTCCTCACACTCGACCTGCTGCACCCTACCGGGTTTAAACCCCGGAGGGTGCATGTTGCTGAAGAGTTCCAAACTAGGCTGACGAAACAGCTATCCAGTACTCCCAGGTTTCCCAATGGTTCTCTAACCTGTAAATAATAATAATTATTATATTAACAAGCTGCTTTTCTTCACTCATTCTCCTAATTCTTTCTGTTTTTGTAGATCAATAGGAGATAAATCGAAGAAGGTACGCAAGAAAAAACACTGTGTTACATCTTCACCATCGTCATCACCACCACCATCATCCATATCAATAGATTCAAAGAGAATGTCTCGAGAAGAAAATGACAAAAATCATATCATGAATAAACTGGCTTCACATGTTGTACGCTGTGAATATGATATGCCTGAGGTAGGATGATGTGTGTGTGTATAGTTTTATGATATTTAGATGGGTGTTCACCGTTACTCTAAATGTTATATGAAAAGTACATTTCGGGGGATTAGTTTTCATCATTAAGATTATTTTTTGTTATTTATGAAACTAGTAAACGGGGGTTTGTAGTAGAGACGGATTGTGCAAGATATTGAATTAATTATAATACTGTAACAACAGAAGATAAGTGCCAGGCAACAGATCGTTTAATAAGGAAACCAGCACGTATTTATATATTTTCATGTACATATTATAGATTATTGTTAGCAGAAAAACACAGTCTTCTAATTGGTTGTTTCTCACCGAAAGTTAACCTTGCATTTCTTTGTGGCTGTTTCTTGAATGTTAGATTATCTATATGTTAACTGTATCCGCCTACGCAAAGCCTTTGTTCTCATTTTCTCATGACCAATATCGGGGACACACATTGACGTAAATTACTATCCACCAATTTTGGCTAACGGGATGTCCAAAGGGTGACATGGAGAAGATCGTGTGAAGAGAAGTTGAAACAGTATGGACTAACATGGATGGAGATGAAAAGTACAGCAAAAGACAGAAGCAAATGGAGATCCTGGGTTCGAACCCCGGTTGGTGCGTACAGATGAAGAGTCCCAAACTAGGCTGACGAAACAGCTGTCCAGTGATTCTCTAACTGATGTCAGCTCATGATGAAATCCTCCATTCAATCGAACAAATCCCTACAAAACCAGCACTTGAAAAATATTCTTGTCATACTTTTAACCGCCTATTTGTTTTTCTCTTCTGTATCATTCAGGGAGTAACTGTCGACAATGAATCACTCACTGATCCTGAAGATATCAATGATCCACACCATCGATTGAATATTGTATTTGATAATTTTATTACACAAGACAATAATAAACTAAACCCTTCCAGCACACCATGTCAACGTGCTAAAAAACGTCAAGTGACGCATAAAACTTCTTCAAATAAATCGTCGAAATTGTCGTCCAAAGTAAGTACTTCAGCTAAGGCTATGCGCTTATCAGTTGAATTTTTTTTAATCCGATATTTTCAAATATATAATTTTCATATGCTTACACTATACTATACTATACTTTAAGAGGTGGGACACCGAAGAGATTTTGTTGTGAAATGATCTTTGATTCTGATCTCTAAGTCTAATCATCAATTGATTTTATTCGATCTAACAAATTTCTGTGTGTCCGTCTTCTGTAAATCATGCTTATGTCTGTTTAGTAGATAATCTGACGTAGGCTACTAGATTAGCCTCTCCTTGATTTGTTATGCTTTATTGTTTTAAAGTGAGTGTTTATTCTTCTGTTCTTTTTGTATGAGACATCATTTAAGGGGTTCCACTGCTGTTTTTGTTGTGTCTGTTCTTTTTTCACCCAGGAAGTTTGTTGTATCAGCCGTATTAGCAGGTTGATCTAATCTCTGATGAAATCTCATCATGGATACAGAAGGCTCGTTTGGCATTTGACAATCAACCTACACTATCTCTGACTTAGTATGTGTGTGGTATCCGGCTGGCTGACTGGCTGTCTGCCAAACGACGTGTGTACTGCTAAATCCTCTTTTATGGTTGACTGTGAATGACAGACATAGCAATCGTTGAAAGTAGAAGACATGACTACCTAGTTTAACTGTCTTTCACCATAGGTGCGTCTCTACGTTTTATCTCGTCTATGTGTGTGTGTTGGGTGATGGTACACTAGGGCGAGTAATATTGAGGAGGCTTCCGTCGAGTATTAGCTAGGTAAGGAAGACGGAAAATCAATTTACGAGGTTGTGAATCAGATTCATCGATTGAAAGAGATGGTTAGGACATGTGTTGCTGCTCATGCCTAGCCTAGCCATCACCCTCATCAACAACGGGCAGTGTTAGCTGGCTGAAATAGGATCGATGCGGTGGGAACGGAGTTGCCTAATGAGGGGTCAAACGAAAACATGGCCTTATCAGTAAATGAAATCCATGATAACAGTTAGTTTAAGGTGACCAGCCATATAGGTAGGGAGGGAGGTGTAGACTGCCAGTATGGTTTTAGTCCTCGAGATGACGGTAAGTACCAATGGCGGTGACTGGAGACAATTGGTGACATGGCTGAAAATTCTCTTTGTCCTTGACAGTGCAGATGCATTCGCCCTATGTGATTCGTCAGTCATATCCATTGGAACTATGTTGTTCTTCTATATTACTTACTATTCTTTATCCCTCACACTTCTGTTTATTGTTCCCTCTTTTTTTGAATCTTTCTTTACTCTCTTGTCTTGCTTTGTGTGTGCATGGAGGGACAGTGGCAACTGGGACTGGTGCATATCTGTGCAAAGTTCGATGTTGAACCAGTCAGGTCAGTTATTTGGCTATTCTGTATAATTCTAGATAAATTGTTTGCTACAGTTGATTTTTGTTTCGCTTGGTCGTGAAGGTTTGCTTGGAATTGATGACTACTACTATCATGTTGTATACAATTGGTGGTTGGTGGCTAGCAGTGGAATCCAGGATGCGCATTTCGTCCTATTTAAGACTCGTCAGCTGGATGTACCTGCATTTCTCAGTGAGTGATGATGTTCCCACCGAGGCTCGAACCCCAGTGCCCATAGTTTCAAACGCCAAAGCGTTATCCACTAGACCACTTCGGCCACGAGAGCCACCTCTTGTGCAACGGGTCATATATTAATTATTGAATTGAATTTTTGATTTTCCCGTCGATTGATTGGACCGAAGTGCTCGGTCTCAGGTTGACAATTTGTACAATTGTATACAAATCAAATCCCCAGACATCCTCGAAACATCTGCACAAGAAGCCGACACGTCAACCTGAAACCGAGCACTTCGGTCCAATCAATCGACGGGAAAATCAAAAATTCAATTCAATACTATCATGTTGATTGTGTCTTGTCAACATAAACAACAAGATTCAGATTTTCAACACTAATGTCAAGTCAGTAGTTCTATATGGTTCAGTTCAGAGACTTGATGCACCACGAAAATCATTTCCAACAGACTGCAGACTCTTTGTTAGTAATCGCCTTACTTCGTTACTGCTAAGGATTAGATGGTCACCGAGAAAGGATAAGCCACGAAGAAATCTGTTAACGAATCCATCAGTTATCTAACAAATATGCAGGAGAGAGTGGAGGTGGATTGGATATTCTTTGATGAGATCATAAAGTCGACTGGAACACTCCAATAGGAAATGGCGAGTTGAGTGTACGAAGTTGATTTTGGGGGGTGATTAGAGTTAATGTACAGTCGTGGAGTCAGCTTAGGTAGACTACAGGATGAAATGGAGATGTGCTGTTAACCCAAGGGATTAATAAGAGTAATATTGATTGTTTCATCGATTTTGCTTAAATCTGTTTGTTATGACCAAAACCGACTCGTTCAGGTCTGAATGCAAAAAACCAATCTCTGCGTCCTACTTACTCTTATGGCTGACAAAACTTCCTCGAGTCACGGACAGTCACAAAACCCTTTAAAGACAGCGAAAAGACGATGATTTTTTTAATTTGGGACTAAAATATCCTCCAATGGCGGACTAAGCATACTTCACAAGATTATGTAGTGTTGTATTGCTAATGAGCATCAGAAGGCTTGAGACTAGACCACTATGCAAAGTCTTTATTCTCATTGATATCTACTAACATTTGGTAATGGTAAGAGTTTTGCTGAAAGGGGATTAATCTTCCCCAAAACTAGAATTCAAAGTTTTACACTCTTAGCTGTGGCCGTTATTTAACCCTTACGCCATTTGTTTGTAATGACTAAATTTATTCGGTTATGGTCTGTCTGAACGCAAAAAAGTGATCTCTACATTCCACTGTGTATAGCCGACAAAACTTTGTTGAGATACGCACTATCCCGGCACGTTTCAAGAACAAGGTGAAGACGATTATTAAACAACAGTAATAATAATAACATCAAAACTGAAGTTTACCTCGAGAGTGTTGAAATATACAGGCAATATAGGTGTCTGAATACATAAAAAGAGTTCTCTAAGACAAATTGAGTTAACCAAACTGTAACTGTAAAAGGCGCTTTAGAATCGAGAAGGAGAACATTCCCAACGAGACGGGATTGGTGGTAGCTATGTTCACAAAAATCACACGCGAAGGCTTCTCTTTCCTCAGATTAATATCGTCAAAGAACACATTGTCAATGTACACGCAACAAAAAAGATAAGTATTACAATTAAAGAGTAAACAACGACAAAGGGCAGAGTCGTCAGATGATATCAGAAGAGTACTCAATAAGCACAATATCAGAATTTTCTTCAAAACATCAGATACACACTACAAAGCAACTTTGTCCATATAAAAGACCAAATCCCTAAAGATTCTCTATCTAATTTTGTCTATAAAATAAAATGCTTTGAATATGATGCGATATACATCGGACAAACATCACCGGAGAGAAATCAAAATCAGAAGAAATCAACACCGTAGAGCATCTGTTCGACTACCGAGAAATCCAGTTAGTGAAATAGAAAAGCCTAAAAAACCACCAACTATAGGTCCACGCGGGACGTTATAGAATCTAGTCACAAAGTTCATCTTCGCAATGTTGAAATAATCCAGAAAAATTTCATAAATCACAGAGAAAGTCTAATATCAGAAGCACTTCATATTATCAAATGGAATCCAAAATTGTCTGAACTGAATAGGAATGATGGACTAAAACATAATTTGACCTGTTATTTAACTTAGTTTTAGATTTTCCCGTCGATTGATTCGACCGAAGTGCTTGGTGTCATGTCGGCTTGTGCAGATGCTTCGACGATGTCTGGCCATGTAATTAGAAGTTAATTGGTGGGTGGTGACTAGCAATGGATGGAATCCAGGATAAAGCACATTTCCTCCTATTTGGGACTCGTCATATGGGGACTCCACTGCTCTAGTCACCATCCACCAATTAATTCAGAATTTGACCTGGTTACAACATCCGCTCCATCCCATAAAATAACAAAATCAACACAAATGCGATAAGCAATTTCCTTATGCAAATACATGCTGCTCTTATAATTTTATACACTTGTCAAATCCAACAATCTACACCTGGTTTTGTTATCTTTACCAATTGGCCAACTTGACAACAACATAAAAATTGCCTCATGCTGATAAACGATGATTAAACTTGTTATATATAAGCTGAGATTTAGTAAATTCTGGTTTAATAATACTACTACTCTGATAAAGCTATCAGCAGCAGCATTAAATAGCGAAACGTCAGTAAACAAAACAATAATATCGTTTTGTTTTTCATTTATCATTGGGAAATACAAAGAAAAACCTTTATTATAATGAATGACAAAGGCATATAATAAAGGTCAAAAATCGACATATATTATGCAGTGTCAAATTACGGGCTATACAGTGTACGGGGAAAAGCGTATAATAACGGCAAGGTTAGTTGAAAGTATACAAATATTATGGGGAATAATAAAAAGACGCGGTTGCAGCTAAGAAAATTTTCTCTTTTCAACGAAGTTATCATCAACTAGGCTGTACATTCATGTATTTATAGAGTAAATGCTTGAGAAGGTTCCAAAATCATTTCAGGTCAAGGGTCAAATTAGTAAAATTACAATTAGGAATTAAAATGCCATAATAAACAGGTGGTGAGCGGAGGGCAGATAAAACTCAAACAAAGTAGCATCATAATTACTGAGAAGATTGACATTGATTGATCGCTGTGGTCTAGTGGTTAGGACATTGCGCTATGGCCGCACTAACGCAGGTTCGAATCCTGGCAGCGATATACCGGCTTTTTGCGTCGGCGGCATAGTGGTTAAGACGCTCGCCGACCATGCACATGATCCGGGGCTCGATACCGGCCGATGCACTCCTTTACCTCGCTAAGCCAGAAATAACTCTGGTTAAGAGGAAAGGTTGGGCATGAGGCTGGCTAGCAACCCCATCCTGTAAAAATGAACACTGCTACAGAAACTTCAAGCCACTAGCTTGAAGGCCTATGTCCCACTGGGAACGTGACGGAAAAATTATTATTTTATTATTTATTGACATTGGTTGTGCAATTATGGGTTAGAAAATGTAGAAATAACAAAAATAGACAGAGCAAAAACTACAGTTTTAGCAGAATAATGTGGTACCATCATTTATTTCGTTGGCTTCTCATCAGCTGCTTACAGCCTAAATAAATTATGAGGTTTAAGTACAGACATGTTTTAACATACTTGCAAATTTTACATGTTGTCAGTTGACAGAAAATTCCACAATTTGTAAACAGTGCTCAGAAGATTGCGCTTATACAGTTTTCACACAGGCAGTTCAAGTTAAAACAAAATAAATGTATGCAGAAAATGGTAAAGGAGTTACGTAATAAAGATGAGATGTGCGTTAGATGCATAGTGACTAGTAAGTTAGGTGACGAAGAACTGAGTTGAGCTCAAATCATAGAAACAAGAGACAAGCAAAATTACAGATTATAAAAGGGAGGGTGAGGTTAAAAACAAAGATTACGTAATCAGATGAGAGAAAAAAGACATCCAATAACCAAGGCAAAGAAAGACTAATAACTGCTTCTTTCTGAACACATAGATCAGATTTCAAGCGTTTGATAGAAATCGCTTCAGCAAACTTAAGGAGAATTGAGCTCTTTTGCCTATTGATAATTTCGAACGACTTTTCGATGCCCACCTCATGACCCGTGTCGAGGAGATGCCTGGCGATGGCACTGTTTAGAGCATTTGTTCCCTTTAGACGTAATCTTTTTGGTACGTGTTCAGAAAATCGTTGAAACCTGATCTATGTGTTCAGAAAGAAGCAGTTATTAGTCTTTCCTTGCCTTGGTAACTGGATGCCTTTTTTTCTCTCATCTGATAACGTAATCTTTGTCTTTAACCTCACCCTCCCTTTTATAATCTGTAATTTTGCTTGTCTCTTGTTTCTATGATTTGAGCTCAACTCAGTTCTTCGTCACCTAACTTACTAGTCACTATGCATCTAACGCACATCTCATCTTTATTACGTAACTCCTTTACCATTTTCTGCATACATTTATTTTGTTTTAACTTGAACTGCCTGTGTGAAAACTGTATAAGCGCAATCTTCTGAGCACTGTTTACAAATTGTGGAATTTTCTGTCAACTGACAACATGTAAAATTTGCAAGTATGTTAAAACATGTCTGTACTTAAACCTCATAATTTATTTAGGCTGTAAGCAGCTGATGAGAAGCCAACGAAATAAATGATGGTACCACATTATTCTGCTAAAACTGTAGTTTTTGCTTTGTTCAAATTCATTAAGGGGAATAAATGTATGAAAAATAGACAGGATGGTTGGATAAGAAACCTAATAGGACCATAACTAATGTGACGATTAACTGTTTATGCAGTTTTATTATTCCTCATGAACAAATATTATAAACAGATCATCCATGAGGAGGGGGGTATTCCCCAAACAATTTTTTTAAAAATCTTTTTTATTCCTTTACGTTCCCAGTGGACCAAAGGGCTTCAAGCCTGAGGCTTGGAGCTTCGTCGGCAGTCGTGTTTATTTTTTTAACGAGATGGGGTTGCTAGCCAGCCTTATGCCCAATCTCTTCCCTCTTTACCAGTCTTATTACTTTCTTACCGAGGTAAAGGAGTGCGTCCAGTGGCCGGGGATTGAACCTCGGACCGCATGCTTGGTCGACGGTGAGCATTCCACCTCTGTGCCATCGACGCACATACTCGAAGATAATTACTTCAGTTTATTCATGTCGTGTCTAACCTCTTCCTTTATTTATTTTTTTTCTATTGTTATGCTTTCTCTCTTCTAAGAATAATAATAAAGTGAACAAGATATCAAGAGAAGATATCGAAAGTCAATCTATGAATGATACCAACTGTACAGAGAATGTCAATCCCAGTCAGCTTTTAGATTGCAACGATGCTACAACTTGTCGTTCTGGATATGTTGCTTTCGATTCAGACAATACAATAAAACAACAACGAAATAAAAAATCATCAAAGACCGCACCCTCTAAAACATCCTTAGTAAATAATAAAAATGGAAAAAATGATCATCAGGTATGTTTTTTCTTGTATTTTAATGGTGAAATTGGTGAGTATTCTCACTGAAATTAAAGTGTCATATTCATTTATTTGTTGTGTTGTGGTTTTTTAATCTTGGAATTACCCCCCCCTCCCCCACTTGATATCACGTATTATTATTATTGTTGTGTTTTCTTTGGTTCCTAGAGGAACATAAGGCTTCAGCTGCACGTCTCCATTGCACTCGATTCTCTGCTAACGTTTTCATCACCTGGTTCCACTCCTGCCCACATACTTTCATCACCTCTTCACATGACCTCATCCTCTATGTCACCCTCGCATTGACGGCCAACTCGTCACTTCCCGTTCGCGTTCCACCAGTGTGATGGCCCAGTGTGTGATGTCACTTGATGGTTTTCTCAGAGTGTGGCCTCCAATCTACCCCATTTCTTTCTGCATATTTGTTGCACAATTGGTACCTACTGGGGTTGGCTCGTTCATTGCCAGAAATCCCTGTTGCTGATCTTTTCTGGCTGGGCCTCTGATCTTGAGTACTGAACGAATAAAACTATTGATGAAAGTCTGTAGTTTGTTCGAAGTGCTCTCCATGATACTCCGAGTCTTTTATCCGTATAATAGGTAGCACTGACTTCACATTTTGGATTTGAAAATCCGGATCCAATTTTTCATGCTGAGTGCTGTTAATCTCCACACAGACTTGTTGAGAGTAATGGAAGCTTGCCTTGCTTTCCCGATCCTCGTTGCTTTGATATCCTCATCAGTTCCATCCGTCTGTAGTTGAAACGATGCTTCCCAGGTAGGTGGGTATGTAATAATAATAATAATAATAATAATAATAATTTTTGCTTTATTCCAAAAACACTACTAATGATACAGCAAGGAATTTCCAGCATTCAGTACAATATTGCATCTAATTTACTCAAAAACGACAAAAAAAGATTAAAAATACACATTACATAATAATAATAATAAAACGAATGTTATAGCAGCTACATAGCAAAATACCGTATGCAATACGGAGAAAAATATGCATAAAGTATAAAATTGTAGTAATAATAGTAATAACAACTAAAATAAAGTAGCGGAGTTATAATAGAGGTTTTTGTATTTCCCAATGAATGAAAAACAAAACGAGATTGTTTTTACTGGGAAATACAGAAACCTCTATTATAATGAATATCATATACCCAATGCCCAAATTTTTTCAAACCGTTAAAAGTGAACTTGGTTTGGACATATATAATAGCAGAGTTATGATTAAACGATAGAAAGTGTGACGCCATAAAATACAGTAAGATGAACAATGGAAGGGTCGACTGACTGTGCTAATTACATAATAACTTATGTATTTCACGTCTAACAGAGTCTTCGTCATATAAAGTACTGGCTAAATAGGGTATTGTAGAATTTCTGTACTTAGTGGTGCAAGCATATAACTTTTTATATTGACTTCTCGTCCTACCTGATGAGATGCAAGGGGATAGTTGTGAATAAAGTGGGGGGGGTGCAAGGGGTCTGACAGTACGGCCTTTGCCTATTTTGTACAGGATGTTATATGCCTCTCGACTATAATATTGGCGAGCTCACGCATACTGTGGCATACCACAAGCCTTACTCACAGCATTTAATACTCTTCGTAATACGATATAGTCTTTTTTGAGAAGCCCAGGAAAGATTAATGGAGAGCAATAGAGTACAATAGGTAAAATAAAGGAGTTTAAAAATTGCAAAACTAAAGGTTGGTTGATACCTGATTGTCTTAACTTTTTAATGTAGAAGGTAAGACGAAACATTTTCCAGCCTGATCCTGTGTGAGCTAAGGTTGCGGTCGAGGAAGGGGATGACTAGGCATACGTAACACACGTAATAACTATCTCCGTCGATGTAGCTTCACAGCCTCGTCTATTGATTTCCCCTCCCACATACCTAGTGCTCGACGCCTAACCTAAATAATGCTCAACCTGTGTGGGCTGATGGTACTTCTAAATAAGTGAAGCGATCAACGTGCTCTACCATTTCACTCCCTATTTCCAAACTAGGAGTCAGTGTAGTCCAGTCCTGTAACATCATCTTGCATTTGGCGGGTGCTAATCGCATGCCAAACATTCGTAGATTGCGACTCAAGATGTTTAGAAGACTCTGCCTCATTTTTTCTGCGTCCTCACGTAGAAGGATTATATCGTCTGCATATTCTAAGTCGACTAGACTATTCCGTGATATCAAGTCAATCCCTGTGTCTCTGAAGTGAGTTAGAGATGATAAGTCCATTAGTACATCCATGATGAAGTTGAATAGAAATGGGGATAATAGGCATCCCTGACGCACACCACTAGTTGTCACCACTTCAGATGACAGCTCGTCATTATTTGTATTTGCAGTTGATTCGACTAACAAAGCTTCTGTTATCAATCTCTCCCTTATACCCTGGATTTATCAGCTTGTGATCAATCCTGTAACCAATGAAATCCTTGTTAACCAACACTTGAACAACAACAACAACAGTCATTATATAAACGCTATCAGAATTCGCTTGATGATAAAACTAAGATCATCCTTCTTCTTCTTATAAAAGCATTTTACCCACTAAATATAGTGTTATCATTTTGCATTGTTTTTTGTTCGTTTTCTTTCAGTCCCTTGTTGATCCGAAATCCTCTGTACAACAACAACAGCAACAACACTATAACAGTGAATTAATCACTAATCCTGCTTCAACGCTGTCATCTACTACTGCTGCTGCTGCTGCTACACCTCAATATTGTAGATCATTAACAATGAGGACTAGTGATCAATTTGCTGCACTTTTATCCAGTGGTCAACTCAATGCATTCCAATCTACAAAAATTCAATGTCCTCATTTATTATCAGTTATTCAGCGTCAATCAGAAATACTGTCTGATTCACCCACATTGGCAGGAATAAACAACACAAAGATTTTCTCACAAATCATATCGTTTCTTCAAGAAAAAGTTCCATGTTCAAGTAAGCTAATTGTGGTGGAATAATAATACTACTTACTGCTTCCTGTTGTGTGTGTGTGTGTGTGTGCTGAAAAATGTATTCTATGATTATGATATCGATTGGTGGCAAAGTTAAACTTTCGACACTACTAACAACCAATCAGCAAACGACCTCGAATGGACCAATCACATTAAAGAGGCATTTATGGTAAATGGAAACGTATATTTATAGAAAAAAGGATAAAACGGTTACAAGGGATATCTTTCTCGAACATGTGAGAGAAACATCTCCCAATTTAGCATGGGACTGTCAATGGAGAAGTCACACCACATCCTGTACATATATTCAGCTAAGTGACTATAAATGTGATCCTTTTGAGATCCATTTATAGCCCTTATCCTGTTTTTCAAGCGGCCCCAAAATCCTTCAATAGAATTCGTATGAGTCCTGGTAACGGGATCCACGAAATCACTTGAATGGTTCACTCTGTGATGAATATACTCCGGAGGTGACAGCGAATTATAACCTTTCCACTCGTCCGTGTGTATAATTGACCACCGTTTAACAAGTCTCGTTATAATAGGTATTAAAGTGGTTTGCTTTTCTGTCAGCTATCCGTTCGACGAATCCCTTTCGGAGGGAGTTGTCGCATAAACCTAATACCCAAATGTTGTTTACTCGCTGGTGACCACGGTTGTATTTCTTTTTCATCAGCGCAGTTTCATCGACATGCACGACAACGTCTTCTCCACCCAGCAACCAAGTGATTTTCTCTATTTTCCACGAAGCAATATCTCTGCAATGCTGGTACCATTGAACTGTTGAGACGAGGCTATTCTCCGTCGCTGCAGCTGGTGCTCTCACCGGCTGTTTCAACACCCAGTAGTTGCAGATATACAAAATCTGGGTTAGGGAGAGATTCGACCTAACGAAAAGAGTTCCTACGAAATATTAAAATTATCAGCTTACCCTCTCTAATGCTAGCACGCTTCAAGCATATAGCACAACGATGAACAAATCCATCAGTTGATCTGCTATAGCTTTTTAAAGTCGTGATACCACCACACGAACAAGTTCGCTCCTTCCGGAGCAACCCTAATTCCAGGCAATACTGGAAAATACTGTCCTCCTCGAATTGCAACCGTAACCTTGTGAGGACATGCAATAGAAATGAATCAAGCGCTATACAACATTGAACTAACGTTCCTGAATCTCATTGGATAATTCGACGTCGTTCGCTGATTGGTAGTTAGAGGTGTCGAAAGTTTAACTTGGCCCCGATTAGTTACACAATAATTACTCAAATATATAATTTGGTGGACCAGTCAATAGTAGATTTCAGAAATACCCGTACTTATAAATTATCAGAACACATTTAGCTCTGATATTATGCCCCATTAGAAATCGTTCAAACTCTCTAGACTAACTAATCCATATGAGATGAAAAAGAAACTAAATGACATTCAGCTAGGGAATGATGAAGCCAAGGTTAGTTTTGATATAACTTATCTTTATATTAATATACCAATCAATATGGCAGCCTTAGAAGCAGTTAAAAAAGAACTAAGTGCAGATCCTGAACTCAATCATAGGACAAAGTTGCCCATTGAAGAAATTATTTTAAGGATTCAGTTATGCTGCCTCGCATCTACTATCTTTAAATTCCAAGGCAAAATACATAGACAAACAGAAGGATTAGCAATGGGATGGATCACCAATATCCTCTATCGTAGCAGATATATTTATGGATAGCTGGGAAAATATTGCTCTTAATACATTTAATCCTACTCCAAAATATGGTTGAGATATTTGGATGGCACTTTCACTCACAATGTTAAAAACCGAACATATCTTTCTCCAGCTTCTTGACACATATAAACTCACTAGTGTAGGGAATAAAATTCGCTTTGTAATCGGAAAATAAACAAGGAGAATTAGCTATGTTAGATTGTAAAATAAAGCGAATAGAAGAAGGTAACCTGCACAGTAGCGTTTATAAAAAACCAACATATTCTGCTAATAGATATTTAGACTTTAATTCATCTCATCCGTTGTCTGTCCCTGAAGGCAGGCCTAGTTAAGTGTCTAAGAAATCAAGCGGTAGCACTAAGTAGCACAAAAAAGACCTAAACGATGAAATAAAACAGATAGATGAAGCGTTGGTGTTAAATAACTAACTATTCTATAAAATTCATTAGGAAGATCGAAAAGTAAGTGTGGAACTAGTAATGATAACATAAATAAGAGAGAATATAAGTCATTCACTGTTATACCGTATAAGGAGGGGAAATCTTAGACGCTACGTAGGATTCTCAATAAAGCAGGAATTAGGGTGGGTGGCATTCAAACCTACAAACTCACTCAGGTTGGGACAAACTCTGTAGGTTAAAGGACCCTGTAGGTTGACCAAATTAAACAAAATAACAATTTACAAAATACCCTGCAATGAGTGTGAGTGAAGTGAACATAGATCAAACTAGTAAATCGAGGGTAGTGAGATTGTCGGAACATAAGAATTTAGCTGAGGCAAGAATGGTTGACCCCGAGAAGATGAGTAATTTAGAAAAAAGCTCAGCAATTGCACTACATGCATCAACACACAACCATACAATAGGGTTGAAGAGGGTTAAGATTCTAAGAAGTAATCTATGTAGGTGGAGAGAGAGAGATTGATTACTTACTGAATCCTGGTTCATCGAATCTACACCCAACACAACACATGCAACAGAATTGACCCAATGCAAATACCAGAGATATGCATGGAAGATATTATTGCCAACAGTCAGTCAAATCAGAGGAGGATAATAAATAATCTTAAAATTCTATTTCAATTCACTTACATTATAACATTCTAACAAGTTACTTATTACGACTATAAAAACACTTGTCTTATTTCCCATTTGATTGTAATTGATCAGTGCGTCGGTGGCACAGTGGTTAGGACTCTCGCTGACCATGCACATGGTCGGAGGTTCGACCCCTGCCGACGCATACCTGATATCTGTGGTCAACCTGCAAAATTTGGGCTACCGATATCACAGACTGAAAATTCCATACTTGTACCAAAATGTACTGTGTGGAATCAAGCTGTAATCAGAATAAAAAATGAATAAATATTATTATTATTTCTGAATGTACATTATACCATATTGATTTTTATTCAATTCAATGAAGGAAAAAAGTTTTGTTAGTAGTGACTTGATATGATTATGAGTGACAATAGTTTGTGCTTGAAACGTGGTCATCAGTAAATATTACTGTGTAAAGCTGCACTGTGTGACACTTTATCAGAATAAACATCTTATCCATAATGGAGTTATACTCTACTCTACCACAGTGGTGCCCAAGTTTTATACTTATATCAAGTTATCAAGATATATCTCTAAATATAAACCGAATTACTTACTCATAGAAGTCATAAAATAAAAAATATCTTTGTACAAAATGTTTTTTTTTAATCTCCAATATATATATATGTACGTGTGTACTTTTTAAATTTTCAGTGTATTTATATTTCTTATGCTTCCTATAACATTTGACAGTTTTATTTTTGGGGGAAAATTCTCTCACTATCCTTTTTTTCTTCTTCACCTTTTTTTAAATATTTTATACAACATTGAATAAATGAATTATTTTAGTCATTGAATCATTGGACAGTCGGGCTGCTGCTTCACTCTACACAGAATCCATTCCACACAAAGAGCCATTATGCATTTTAATGAAAGTTTCTGTAAGTTTTCTACTCTCAATTATATATATATATATAGACCTTTTCTTTATGTTCTTAATTAGTATTAATCGAAGTATCTTTATGTCACTTGGTTTGTGGAATCCAGGATAAAGCACATTTCGTCCTGTTTTGGGGTTGGCTCGTCAGCCCAATGCACCTGGTGGTGTTCCCAACGTGTCTCGAATGGCACAGTGCATTTACACATCCAGACTATATATCATATTATTCTTTCCTTTAGTCCCTAGAAGGAACATAAGGCTTCAGTCGCAAGTCTTCATTGCGTTCGATTCTCTGCCAACGTCTTCACCTGGCTCCAGGTCTGCCCACATGCTTTCATCTCCTCTTCACATGACTTCCTCCGCCATGTGTCACCCTGGCACTGACGACCAACTAACTCGCCGCTTCCCATTCCGGTTCCAATCTAACGATTGCCTGGCGTGTGATGTCACTTGATGGTTTCTTCACAGTGTGGCCTCCAATCCACCTCCATTTCCACCTGCATATTTGTTGCACAATTGATTCCTGGTTGATTTATTCCCAGAGATCCCTGTTTCTAATCTTTTCTGGCTGGCCATCTGATCTTGAGTACTATTGAGTGAAGATAGCTGTTGATTGAAGGTCTGTAGTTCGTTCGAAGTGCCCTTCGTGATGCGGCATCAAGTCTCTGGTGGTGACACATCCAGTTGACGAGTCCCAAACAGAACGAAATGCGCGTTGAATAAAAGAAATACCTTAATGTTGTTAGTCATTGTTTTTTAGTGCAGAGATAAATCATCAGTAAATTACCCCCGTCTACTCAAAATGTCTCATCATTTTATCTTCATTCAAAGTTACGATTATTAGAGCACCCAATTATTTCATATTGATTCCATCCTATTTCATATTTCTATTCAAATGTATCTTTTTTATTATTTTATTCCTTTAATGTTCCGAGGGGAACATAGGGCAGGGCTTCAAGCTCTAGAGCTTTGAAGTTCCAGTAACAGTGGTTCTATTTTCACGCCTAACTGTCTCGCTATACCGGTCGCCTTACTTACCGGCTTAGCGAGGCATAGAGGAGTGTTTTATCGGTCGGTGATCGAACCCCAGACCACATGGGAGTGGTGGCTGGTGTTAGCATTCAAATGCATCTGGGAGAATGTAATCGCTAAATATACTTTTATGATACTGTTAAACATTATTCTGTCATGTCATTATCTACATAGTTATATCACTCTTCAATAACTGAAAGGAAAGACAGAAAGTGTATAGTTATAAAACTAAGATTAGTGGTATATTCTAAGTAAATGTTTTTCAGTATATCGTGTCTGACTGTTATCGGTTCAACATACAATTTTGCCCAGATATGCAGCAGTTCCATGTAGCTGCCACTCTTTCTCCACGTACGACACAAAACAAGAGAAGAGGTTAAAGAGAGTGACAAGTCACAAAAAGGAGTGAATGCATCTGCAATGTCATTGACAACGGTGAATTTGAGCCATATTACCAATTGTCTCCAGTCACCGTTATTGGTTCTTACCATCCTGAGGACCCCAGCCAGCCAATCAAGCAGTCTACACCTCCCTCCCTAGTTGTCTGGCCGAAATTAACTCATATGGATTTCACTGACTGACTGACTGATGAAGCCATGTTTTCCTTAGACCACAATTAATCAACTCTCTTTCCACCTCATCGATCCTATGTCAGTTGTCGAGGAAACTGATGGTTAGGCTAGGCCAGGTATGCACAGCAACACATGTCCTAACCATCTCTTTTTCAATCGATGCATCTGCTTCACATCCTCATCGATTCATTTTTCCTCCTCCTTACCAGCTAACACTCGACCGAAGCCTAAATTTCTCAATATTACTCACCCTATTATACCACCACCACCACCACCTTACACATATGGGAGATAGAACACGGACAGACACCTATGGTGCAAGGAAGCTAGCTAGCTAGGCTTTTTATGTCTTCCACTTTCTTTTACTTGGGTCCATCCATGTCTCACTCACAGTCATTAATGAGGACGGAGGATTGTATCACATATATATTTGTACAAACAGTTTGTGTGAAAAGGCCACCGTCTGAATTATGATAGTTTCTGTACTAGCGTGACCACTAGCAGGTCGGGTATGAGGACAATTACTCGCCAGCGATGACATTGGCGACTGCCAGTCACTCTATATCGTGCTTGAATTGGCAGAAGTTGGAATCCATAGGTCGGTCATTGGGGAGTCGGGTGCCGCTAGTGGCTAACTTGACTTGTAACCGGAAGGTAGTGGGTTTCGAACCCTGGAAGTGGGTGCGTACTGCTGAGCAGTCCCAAACTAGGCTGACGAGAGACCTGGCTGCCCAGTACTCGAGTGATAATTTTCTAATGGTTCACTAACCGATGTCAGGTCACGATAAAATCCTGTAACCAATCAAATCGGTGTAAATCGACACTCGGATAACAATTTTATTGATAACTCCTTTTTTTCTATCTTTTGCAATAATTTCTTTTTTTTTCTTTATTTTTTTTATTAACGGAAATACAGTTTGCCACAGGAACAATACGAATGGATATTCGTTCAACAAATCAACTCTCTGTCCAATTGTGTAATTCCCACTTAACAAATCTAGTCAAACAGATGAAATTTTGAACACTACAACTAATTGATTGATTGGTCTTTCTTCTCTTTTTTCTTTTTATCTGTCTGCCTGATGTATCACACATAACTGTGATTTTAGTTCAACTTGACTTGATCTGACCTGATTCCATCCCCATCGCCTTCTTCTTCACGTTGTATATGATAATGGTGATGAATTCCACACGGTCTGATGTGTGGTGTATGTGTGTGTGAATAGGTCTTGTCTTTCCGTTTTTTTCTTTTGTATGTATCAATGATTCATAATTTGGCTAAACTGTGATCTTAATCAGTCCCTTTGTGTGGGTGTGTTTGTACACATTTGTTCTTGTTGTGTTGAGGTGTTCTTACTTTCATACACACACACACACACACATAAATATATATGTACATCATGTCTTTCATATGTAGGCATACATCATCGTTACGTTGTGTTTCTGACACAGTCAACAGGGGAGTGTCGTGTCTCTGTCTTCTTGTATACACAATCACACATACATACACATTGTCTCTCTCTCACGCACACACCATCATTACACTCTTCTTTGACCAATATATAGGGTATTTTTGAATAACTATATAAACACTTATTTTTGGTGTTGTCGTCGTTGCATATTCTTTGTGTCCGTGTGATGATTTTACACTCACAGTGGGTTAGTTAGTACGTACTCTCGCACACATACACACACACAAAGTAATAATATCTTACACAATCGTGACCCCTTTTTTATATATACACTTAAAATATAACATTCATGTTTTCCTTATTGTTGTAAAATCATAGGACCTGTGGTGTAATGTGTGTGTGTATGTGAATGGAATTATATTTTGTCACAGTCAGTGAAGTGCCCAATTCTTATCTTATCTTAGAATCTTTTTCTAGATTTTTGGGGTTAGATATTAATGAGTATACTAACTATCGAAAATTAATCTGATGCTCGCTAGTGAGTGGCTTGCTACAGGATGGAGTCAGTTCTAGTGAGAAGTCGTGACCAGTCAGATCAATCCAGACGTTTTTGTTTGACCGCCGCTAGCTTTTTTCCAGCCTGACCCTATATCCGCTAACATTGCTCGTCGAGGGAGGCGATGACCACGCATACGTAACACATGTCCTAACCACCTCAGTCTCTGTAACTTCACGACTTCGTCGATTGATTTCCCCAGTTTACCTAGAACTCGACCGAAGCGTAACTTCAATGTTGCTCACCTTATTATGCCACTTAACACACACGGGAGATAGAACGCAGGCAGGCACCTATGATCAAAGACAGCTAGTCTTTTCATGTCTTCCACTCTCAGTGGCCAGGTCTCACAACCATACAGGAGGACGGAGCGGACTGATGAGCAGTACACCCGCCCTTTGGTCGATAGTCGAACATCTCGTCTACACCAGAGTCGGTGTAAACTAACAAATGCGAAACGAGCCCCTTGTATTCGTGCTGAGATTTCGTCAGAGATCAGCCCGTTGGGGCTGATGGTACTTCCCAAATAAGTGAAGCGGTCAACGTGCTGTACCACTTCACTTCCTATTTCTAATCTAGGAGTTGCTGCAGTTCAGTCCTGTAACATCATCTTGCATTTGGCGGGAGCGAATCGCATGCCAAACATTCGTAGATCGCGGCTCAAGGTGTTTAGAAGACTGCATTTCGTCAGCGTCTTCGCCTAGAAGGACTATATCGTCTGCATATTCCAAGTCAACGAGATTATTCCCAGGTAGCAAGTCAATCCCTGAGTCGCTGAAGTCACTTAGGGTTAAGTCCATTAACACATCTATGATGAAGTTGAATAGAAAAGGGGATAATGGGCATCCTTGACGAACACCACTGGTCGTCATCAGTTCAGATGACAGCTCGCCGTAAGCCCTCACCTGGCTGTATGAGTACGAGTAGAGTACCTTAATCAGTGCAATATATTTTGATTTTGACAAACCTTATGTACACACACACAAAATTAATTGTATATATTTGCGACTGTACAGCTAAGAGATTGAATTCACCGAAAAGAGACTCTTCGCTGAACTAATTTGTTCTTATTGCAATATATTTTCTCGGGATTCCCTTTACAGCCAAGCATCTCCAGAGAACTTCTCGATCGACAGAGTCGAATGCTGCCTTTAGGTCAAGAAATATAATGACTGTTGGACGCCGGTAGGAATGACTATGTTCTAGAATCTATCGGAGGGTGAAGATATGATCAATACACCCTCTTCCTGGTCTAAAGCCTGCCTGGCTCTCTCGTATTTGGGAGGTGAAGGAGATGAGAAACTATGGGGAATCGTGGGCCCAGCTAGCGAGGATCGCAGAGAACAAAACAAAGTAGAGACGTGGTGTTGAAGTCCTAGGTTCCACTTGGAACCCAAGGAAACAATAATAAATACGTCTGATTGGCTGAAATTCGAAAATCAACTTTTTTATTTCGTGCCTGATGTTGCACAGATAATAAAACCTGACGGCAATGCCAGTTTCTTTAGTATGTCGGGGTTATGAGCCACAATTGCGTTCTACATGATTTAAAACCTGATGACTTACCTCCCATCATACAACCTCGAACAAGAACTCCTAACATGACAGTGACAATAGTACCTGAAAACTCCCACCCTACATTGTCTCCCACTTTAGATAAGTAGTCCTGTAGGTATTTGAAGGGTCAACTTCTCGTGTATGGTTAGTTGATGAGGTGGAGATGCAATCTGGATGAACAGGTCCACACTAAGGGTCGTAATAAAATAGTTGCCGCCATCTTCCCTTCAAAAATTATTAGTGACCGATTTCTTTTAGTTCTTCGTACGAAACTACTTCCGCTCAGTTTGCTTCTTTAATATCAGACTAAATAATGGCCGACGTTGCTTAAGTGGACACCTGTAGCTAATTGGTTTATGCACTTGACTACAAACCACTGGGCAGCCGGTACGAACCTCACTCTACTTACCACAGTTGGTGCAGTCAAGTAGTAACACTGGGCCTTAGAAAGTAATTATGGCTCTTTGTCGACTACGTGGATATGAAGCTGGTTCTTGAATTCCAAGCAGGCGCAGATTATTCCTTTCTTTAGCATCACTCTACTTGCAGTCAATACGTAGTCTCAGTTATATTACGTAGCCGACTTTCCATCGTGATTGAAGTCAGTTGACCTACCGACAAGTCCAGAAGTGCTTAAAAATCCATTGTCCCTGGACACTTATGCGTGTCAATATAACCACTGTAGCAATTTGAAAAAGACACCATGATACTGACCAACGGAACACTGAAGCACCAACAACAATGAGAGTAAAGGACACTCGAATCGGCATCATCATGTGTTCTTTACCGTGACCAAAGCAAAAACCGCGGTGACGGCCGACAGTTACTGTCACCCCCAACTTCTCTACTGAATCTCCCCGTCGTAGTTTGCACGAGCCTCCTAACCCACGCTTCAACGTGGCATTTACCAGACCGCCCCCACCCTCCGCAAGACACAAACAATCGGAAACTGTTTCTGGCGACAAATTGGCCTATCTCACCCTAGCTCAAAAACGAACTTAGTTGGGGTGAATTATGAGTAATTTCACACTCTACGACGAGGACTTGTATATACAGAAAGTTCAAGTTCATGTGGCTGGAGGATTTTACCTAAACTACGCAGTTGTTATTCACTACTTATGACAGTTTTTTTTATCCTGCATCATTTTCACAATATCTCACTGCACACTAACTTTCAGACATTTCAGGTTGACTCATGACAGTTGCTTTTCTTAGAAAGAAACTCAAGGCATATGAAAGCTGAGATCAAAGCAACAACTTCCCCTTGAAGCATTCAAAGAAGACCGCGAAATTTTTTTAAAAGAAGAGAGCTATCAGGTGATGATAATTCTTTTACAATCAATCATACACACGCACACACACAGACAAACACATACAAATCAGAGTTCAAATAGTATTGTGAAGACACTTTTGTTTGGTGTACACGCACGCACACACACACTTAATATACAAAGATGCTTGGAAAAAAAAGAAATTAGAATTACTGAGAAATGTGACGAATTTCGAAGAAGACACCCACACACACAAGTGTACTTTACAATCATCACGTGTGTCTAAGTGTGCATTAACGAGAACTGGTGAATGTGTGAAAAGAAAATCTTTTTCATCAAAAACACCAAGGTAAATTAACTAGAAAAGGAGAAAAGATAAATCATCAATACAGGAAAGCAGACAACTTTTCAAGGAGTTAGCAGTCAAAGAATTTGTTCCTAAATGTAGTTTTTGTTGAGAACATGTATATAGTCTTAGGTTATGTAAAACAGCACACAGTGTTGAAGACCAACTGATGCCTAGTTACATCTGTTTTGTTCGGCTTAATAAATGTGTTGTCCAAACTTGAAGATATTGCCATGCAGTCGGTCTGCTGGCGTTAACCTGTTCTGCGTGGATTATTAGAACCTCGACCCATAGGTCCATTACCCATACCACCACGTCCACCGCCGCCACCACCACCTCTACCTCCACCACGAGCAGGCCCACCGAAACCAGAACCTCTAGATGTATTCCCTCTAGCAGGAGCACGATTCTGAAAGACGGGAAAATAAAAGTACAAACGAAGTGATGAACGTTAATTTAACCGATAAACAGATTGAGAAACTGATTACGCCGTATATATTCCACACAACTTACTTCTTTTTGTTAGCCAGTGGTGCGCCACACCTACTGTGCAGCGGACAGTGACTTTACTAACTTAGTTGCCTGAGGTTACGTCGAGTAGGGCACGAAAACAAAGTCGAAATTTAAATAGGTGAGCACTAATGGTACACAGCATAGTTTCTCTATAAATTAGATGCAATGTTCAACCCACAGAGCAAGCCAACAAAACATTCGCATCTGTGACGAAGGGATGACTGCCTACTTATTACTGTGCTACATGTTAATTAACTTATCTATTTGCATCGGTTTCAAGTTAGTTGACGATCAACCTACTGACTGTCTGAGATTTAATCAAGGCAACCATAAGCTCCACAGGATACTAACGTCAGTAGGCTTACAGAATTATTGAATGGAAGAGAAAACCCACAACTACGTTGTCGTCTTACAGTGTTTATCGAATACACATCAAATTATCAGACGAATCTCAGTAAGGCAAACAACACAATAGGTCGGGTTTGACGACAAATGAGGAGTCGCGTCCCACTAGTAGCTCAATTGTCTACGACGTCGCCTTGTACTGGAAGTTTCTGGGTTCGAACTCTGACATTGGGGTGTGTGCATACCGTTGGTAAACCCCAAACTAGGCTGACAAAACAGCCGTCCAGTACAACCTGCCGGTTTTTCAATGGTTCTCTAGCCGACATCAGCTTGAGAAACTCCTGTAACCCGTCAAATCCCTGCAAACCAACACTTGAATATCTGCATTTTCAGTCAGTCGTCCATATTTGGCGATAAGGACGCTCATCGGAGAAACAAATTAAAGATCCAACATACAAAGTGAGATTAGTCTTCAGCAATTTCAGTAGCTTGTTATATTGTTTGTGAAACACAAATCGCTTCCAGCCTATTCACATAACCACATTCATATGAGAAACCACTGATCACGCGACTAATCCTTATTATCAGTGTTTTAGTGTTGCTTATCGTAAGCAACAAAATATTAAATAATAATTGTTCCTGAGATACCAACATCAAAATAACCATTCACTAAAATATATACTCAGAACTATACAGTCAGTCCGCCGTAAAACCAATTGAAACCGTTTTGTAACAACCTATAACTGTCATAATGAGACGATTAAGTTAATGTGTTCAAAAACTGATTCACCACAGAGGTTCATGCATGCTCTATACGTACCCAGCTACAACCACACCGAAGAGACATTAAACATGAAGACAACTCTAAAGATCACCATATTATAGCATACCTTCCATTTACAAGACTGGGGAAATACAGGTAGATCCTACATCTTACCGTTACAAATTATATGAGGTGTTTGATATTACATTTTATACGTGTTTTTCGTCCTCTTTCTTTTCCAATAGTTTTTGCCTTCCTCATTAACTATCTGTGCAGGTGTGGTAAGAGAGTCTCAACAATATTGTCAAATTATATAAAGAGCATGTTTATATCAGTCTGTAAGGTATATACTTCCCAGCAATGATTACCTGTAAAGGACCATCGCAAGAATCGCATAACAAAAGTGTGCCCAAAATCATCTCTTTGTGAATTAGTTATTAGAAATAGTCAAAATGTTCATCTACCTAAGGGTAATTGCAAGTACTAATAGTGATGAGATGATTCACTGACTCCTGAATTAACGAATAGGAATTGAGTGGATTGATAACTGGTTACTAACGAATTCTTCTCAAGCAAAGGAAAAGCCTTATCGGCATTTACTAACTTCAGGTCTTTTTTTTCTCGCCAGCGTAACACATCTGGATTTCATTAAACGACATGTTGCACTGTGCGGCAATTTACTTTGTCTCACTCTATGGCTCTGAGGAATAGTTGGCTGAAGGTGGGAGATTATGGAAAGATCAGCACTTCTTGACTTCATGTGCTTTCACATTTAACCCACAATACTGTGTGGAGCAATATGTTTAGTTAGGATAGGTCCAAGTGTTGAATATTGTCAGATAACGTTGGTAAGTTAATCGATAAGACTGTGAAACACCATAAAATTGAAATAGATAGAATGCGTTACGCACACCGAGCGACTGAGCTTTTTTAAGCGATCAGCAGTTAGTCAAATAAGGTTCAGTTAGAAAGTGCCAGTTGTATTCAGACAATCTATAAACTCTGCTGTTAGTTTGTCATGCGGGCTATATAAACTCACTAGTTAGGGTCTTATCAACGTTAAAAACCCAGTAATTAGAGACTGTTGGTGATATGGTTCGAGATCACTTGCAATGAGGGGTGTATACAGTATATAAATTGTTTACTTTACAACATGACGTTTTCTTCGATTATTAAACCAAAATGCAAGCATATTAGTATAGTATTCCAAGCATCACAGAAACAAGTACTTACATCATGAGCATAATTCATTTCAGAAACACCTCGTGAATCTCCTTGTTGACGTGGTCCCATAGGGCGTATCCTAGAACAAAATAAGCATTTAAAGTTCATATTAATCAAGTGTATATCGAGGCCTTAGTCTATTATAGCATAATACATTACCTCTCCTTTGTACACTTCGCTGAGAAAATATAAAAAAACTAATTCTGATATATTGGTGTATTCTGCAGAATCACTGGCACTAATAAAATAATTTTCAGAATACAACTGACAACTATTTAGAGCAACAAAAACTAATACTCACCATCATACTGGGGTCTGTTAGTATTATATTTATTTATTCATTTAAACGCAGAAAAACTTGATACAATATAGCACCAACAAGATCCGCCACACAATGACAATTAAAAAACATAGATTAGAAGGCACAGATAGGCTGGGAATTTAAACGAAGGCGGAAAGCTGTTACCTGAGACATCATTATTGCTTGAAAGCATTGTTACGAGCGCGTGATAAGTTTCACTGATAATTTTTTGCTTCATTTCATTTACTGTGTGAGGGCTGAGATACTGCCCGGGCGCCCAGACCGAAGGTGGTTTTATTAAGGGACCACCACCCTCCGAGCCTTTGACTTGAAGTCTAATCCGAAAGGCAGCGGAGCAGTGTCAGGAGCTGTATTCCCATGGTTGCCGGTGACCGATATAGGTTCATACGCCATTTGATCAAATTGGACTCTGGAGTCCATGTACCCCATGGTAACTGCTTTTGGTCTAACCGCCATCCAAACAACCTTCCTGACAAGGTAGGACCCGCAGGAACATAAGTCCCAACCAGTTTAGCTTGTTGGGTCACTGCGGTATTCAAGCCCGACCACCACGACAAGGTAGCAGTTGTCGGCCCACCGGGAGTCTCCGTGTCAAGTCATACTGAAGCCTGTACATGTGTGGTATCAGTAGTGTTTGCCTAAGACGACTAAAAGGCTAGTTATGCAATCTCCCAGCTCTAGGAAGCAGAGGCAATTGTTCACCACGGTTTGTGGTTAAACAACACTTCAGGAAAAAATCAACTTCGGCATTGCCAGCAAAGGGAAAGTAACAATCACCTAACCATAATAAATACAAAATCCATGTTTGCCAGTCACTTTCATGCTTTTTTCCCAATGACATTATTCCTCAAATAAGTTCACCTCTTAATGCGCTGGTTATCGTTAGCGGTTTACAAGGTAAATGTTGTTGTTTGAACTCAGTTATCCGGAACGGATTTTTCATGTACTGGATTGTGAGGGTCGGTGATACTAATCAGTCGCTCAGGTTGAAGTGGATGGGGCAGGTATCAAACCCTGTATTCACTGACTGCGAGTCAAGTGATAAGACCGATGAACGATTTCTCCACAAAGCCAAGGGAATATGATTCTTGGTCCATTGAAACCAACTTGTCAGTTATGTATCGGAGACTCTCAGATTATGAATATTTTCACTCTGCCTCATCTGATGTTTCTTTTGTACATTCTCATTCACAATCATTCTATTTCATAACTTCAGTTTGATGAGTGGTCTTCTTTCAATTCCTAAACAGCAAATACTCAAACTTCCCGAACCTTTTTCTCCTCTTCCATCTTCTAAAAACGAGAATGGAATAATGCTATTAAAATTTCTCGCGGATGTTACACTAGACGCCATTTGATGACAGGCTACAGTCGCAACTGATAATGTACTTTGAAGTAACATAAGATCTTCGGAGAACGTTTTCATCCATAATCCGACTTCAGACAAGATCTGCTTTCCCTTAGTCACTTAAAAATTTCATGCGCCTGCACAGCTGACTCTACCCTATACGCAAAAGTAATGCAGTTTATGGGCTGCAATACGAAATAAAACAATTTCACATGTAGTGAAAAGTGACAAGTTTGTGCACAGTCACCACGTATGGTAATAAGGACGTTTTTATGGGCAGTGATAAATGACAGGAGTTACAACGTAACATAATGACGCACTGATAAGCTCTTGAAAAGTTGCTAGATGACCAGTACTGACATCAGCTTAAAAATAGCTAGTCGACTCAACATCAGATGCATAAAATATCCGTCCGGAACTTACACTTTAGACATCAGGCTTGAAGGTTCTTACCACTTTTCTGTGAGAAATCTCAAGCAAACCACAAGTTCAATTCTAAGCCTGTTGTAGAGCTTCATTTGTCAGTTTTAGGACACTACTACAGTGAGCTTTTTACTCATGAATTTTGACAACGTGGTCGATTGATATTGTTTGCCTTTTGGATGACTCACTATATCATGGAATGTGGTTTCCGTGTTTGCGGTACTTAGATTAGTACTTAGTAGTCAAAGACCGGAACTTTACCAAATCAGGTGGTATCGGCTTTCCCGACGGATATTTTCAAGAAACCGGACCTCAAAAGAGATGCTGAGTAAAAACTAATTAATAGAGAAATGTAGAAGCACTCGCCAAAATAGAATATCCTTGTAAATTAATGATAGTTTGTAACATCCTAACAGTACAAGATATACTTGTCAGGCAGTCTTCTAAATGAATAATGAATGTAATTTCTTCTCATGTTTATGACACATTTTGTTTACATAAGTACGTAGAAATCGATATTTGCACCAAGCCTACCCAAAGGGAAAAATACTATCCATTGGGCAAATGAACAAGAGAATCACTGACAAGGAGTAAAAACCCTACTAGCCTTTTTCCAGACTCCACCTCGTATCTTGAAGGTGAAATAAGGTGAGCTAACACATGAGTGTATAAGTTTCAGATTAGAATCGTATGGAATTTGTGTTTGAGATGGAAATTAGTAGGATACGACTTACATTTAGTGAAAAGATAAAGGTTTGCTAACTGCTGGTCAATGTGCATGACACGTGAGGACTAAACGAAATGTACAAAAGTTACAACATACCTTTGAGGACCATCTGGATTCACAGACTGTCTTAAACCTGATCTGTGCTGGTCGTCTGATGCATCATACTCTGAAGTATTTGTATTACTTCTCAAGCCTTTGGACACTTGTGCATTCATAACGGGCTGAGATGGTTGTTTAGATGCCATTTGTGCCCAACTACGTGGCCCAGATTGAACAGGTGGCAATGGTGGGGAACTAGCAGGGTGTGACTGTTTTGCCGCCTCCTGCTGAATCGATGGTGAGGCAGAAGAATGTGGTGTTACGTGTTCCACAGGTATCTGGTCTTGTTTAACTTCCGAATTATGTGCCTGGTCTTCTTCGACAGCTTGTTTGTAACCCTGTTCGGGTGCACTTTCCCAGCCGTGAGTGTGATCCTGGATAGAATACGTTAGTCTAATAATCGGTGCTTACTTCTCTGGCCGAATGAGGCATAGGACAGTGTTGGACGCTCTCTGACAGACTGAATTCATTCATATTTGTCACATGATCATCTGAGACACATAACAGTGTAAAAAAGAAACTTACTGTTTGTCTCTGCACTATTCCTGAGGTCACCGTACACAAAATCTTGGTACCGGAATATGTCATTCAAGACGTAAAAATCACACGGAGACTGTTCCCTCAAAATGAAGCACTGGGTAAATCTTCTAAATTCCCCGTTAGCAATGCTTATCTCTCCAGCAACCTGATTACAATAAGAGAGTTGAGATAACTCACGTGAATCAACACACTGTTGCCGTTAGCTCGTAAGGCGTCTAGTTTAAGAATAGCAATCTGACAGTCCTGTAGATTCAGGCTCATAATTTTTTCGTGAATCATTCGCTGACCACAAACCGGGTTGTCTTCTCGAATCATAGACGAATCGTCTTTATAAAATCGATGAATTCCAGAAGGACACTTCTTCATCACAGTATAATATTGCACAACAAACTGTCCTGCGAGACTTAATATGTCTGATGGTTCCATCCGCACAACTGTAAATGCAGAATCTGGACTGATGTTATTCTCGACTACAGACACCATATTTATCCCACAATTCCAAACTTATTTGACAAAACCTCGATCACGACGCAAACCCGGAGTCCGGCGCTCAATCTGTGAGTGCAGTGAAACAAAACACTTATGAAAGTTGAAGTCAGAAGACAGGTAAACTATAAGCCAACAATAAAAAAGTACACATGTTATTAAACTCAGAAACTTTTGGCAAATAAAGTCGTATAAATAACTAAAAACAACACCTGAAACTAGTGAATCTGTTGTTTGTGCTGATTTAAGTTGCATAAATAAGAGAATGAGGGTTGATCATCTCTAACTGTTGTAGGAAAATTATGCATTGGATCCTGCAGTAGGAAATACAGACACTAAGGTGTCGGACAAGAAGAAAAAATTTCATAGTGGAGTTCAATTCCACACCCTGTGTTCACTGGGATAACCCTTCCTCCCATGGATTTGTTGATGAAATTATATTCCATATTGGCTTACCATAATCAACCGTCTCCAGTGCAATTTTTCTACAGAATGGAATGGCTACTTTAGTTTCAGTTAGGCTGAAAGTATTCTGGGAGCTATTCGCGCTGGCTTGTATTTTCTTATCAGTTGTTTTACTTGTATGCACTTTTGCAACAAACTTAGTGTTCTCTAAGTATGCGTTTTCATCAGGCAGCAAGTAATTTCGTTCATCTCCTCATCTTAGCCCCTTCAGCTGATGAGTACGTAACAATGTGATTGTACACTTTTTGGTTACTTGTATAAATTCGAGATATTGTACATAATTTTTGTTTAAAACGCTTCTTGTTGAAATATACATAACTTCCGTGTACAATTGAAAAATACACTCTGCTGTTGGAGACTTCGTCTTCTCCCTGGTCCCTTCTGCTTACTTGCTCCACTCACACCGTGTTGTATACTTCGGATTTATTGTAGGAGCCTACTACTTTCAACCGAAGACATTTCTACAACCGGAACACAGCAGCTACAGCAGACGCAGTCCAAACAGTTAACGTGCCTGTGGATTATATAATTAATTTGTAGCCGAGGACTTATACTGTATAACCAAGTAATCCTTTTTGTTGCTATAACTCGTCACTGTATTTTTGGTAATATATTGTGATTTAACACTCCACTGACTTGGATTATTACTTTTATATTTGGAATGTTAGTGAACTCTAATATTAGTCCCCTACAAATTAATTGGTGAGCCCGATAAGAACACGGATTATTTTGGCATATTCATATTCTTATTTTTGCTATTTTTATATTCATTGTGATTTTGTGTGTGGTTTATATTTGTATCCTAATTTGTACCAATAACCCCATATTCATAATGTCATCACCTCAGTCCGGTACATCAAATGAGCAGACAACTAATAGCGAGACAAACGCCACAATAAATGCCATCACTGATTTTCGTTTACCCCAATACGGTTTCGCAGAACCAAGGATTTGGTTTGCGGTAATTGAACCGTTGCTAGAAGCACGGGGCATTAAGTCCCAAATAGCCAAATATGGTATGGTGCTGGCAGAACTCCCTCCGTCAGTATTGACAGAAATCAGCGATTTCATCGAAGATCCTCCGACAGAACATCAATTTGATAAACTTAAAGCCCTCCTCATACAACGTACCAGTCTGTCGGATGAGAAAAGAATCCAACAATTGCTCACAGGCTGTGATCTAGGCCCACGTAAACCATCCCAGCTACTCAGGCACATGCGCCAGTTAATCGGAAATCATAAAGTAGACGAGGTCGTGCTGAAACAGATGTGGTTGCAACGTTTACCTAGAAATGTCCAGCAAATTTTAATCATCTCAGGAAAGTCATATGACTTAGACCAACTAAGTGACATGGCAGATAGTATTATGGATGTTTTATCTGATAACACCATAAGTCACGTAGCATCTGATAGTGCCACACCGTGTCATTCCACACCCACGGCAGACACACCGATACTCGCCGCCATTGCAGACTTAGCGGCAAGGATTGACAATTTGGAAACTAATAAGTCTGATCGACAAGTCCGGAGACGGAGCTCACAGAGAAGGTCACCATCACGACGACGATCCTTCTCACGACAGCGTTCTTACACGTCTTCTCGGGATAGCAATATATGCTGGTATCACTGGAAGTTTGGACGTCATGCCCTGAAATGTGTAAAACCGTGCAGCTTTAGCGAAGCCAACCAGGCTCAGGGAAACGCCTCAGCCAGACAGTGATGGCGACAGCTGTTACTGGCAATCACCACAGTCGCCTTTTTTATGTGAGGGATTTGACTACCGGCACATTATTCCTGGTAGATACAGGCGCCGAGGTCAGTGTTATCCCCCCCTCACTATCCAGGCGATCAGCCAAAATACCTGGAAAACTTTCACTCCGTGCTGCCAACCAAACCAACATACAGACGTATGGCGAACAGTCAATGATTTTAAATTTGGGACTACGCCGACGTTTCACATGGATCTTCATAGTAGCTGACGTACGTCACGCTATACTAGGTGCAGACTTTCTAAGTCACTTCAATCTGTTGGTTGATATCAGCAAGAAAAAACTGGTTGACAATTGCACCCAACTCAAGATCCATGGTATTACATGCGACTACTCTGTTCATAGCATCTGCATAGAAAAGCCGGAGAGTGAAATGTTCTCTGCTTTATTGCAACGATTTCCTAAAATCCTTAAACCATCATACAATGTCGAAGATATATCTCATACAGTTACGCATAAAATCATCACAACAGGACAACCTGTGAAGGCACGTCCACGACGGTTACCACCCGATAAACTAGCAGCAGCTAAGTCGGAATTTGAACATATGATGCAGTTAGGTATCATACGACCATCTAACAGCCCATGGTCTTCACCTCTGCACATGGTACCTAAAACTAATCATGACTGGCGACCATGTGGAGATTATCGCGCTTTGAATAACGCTACGGTACCAGATCGTTATCCTATACCTCATCTCCACGACTTCTCCTTGACCTTACATGGAAAGACCATTTTTACTAAAGTTGACTTGGTGAGGGCATATCATCAAATACCAGTCGCTCCAGAAGACATTGCAAAAACAGCAATTATTACGCCTTTTGGATTATTCGAATTCTTGAGAATGCCTTTCGGACTAAAGAATGCTGCTCAAACATTTCAACGTTTTATGGACCAAGTTACCCAAGGTCTTGATTTCGTCTTTGTATATATCGACGATGTCTTAATTGCCAGCTCATCGACGGAAGAACATATGCAACACTTAAGCTTGTTATTTCAAAGGTTTGAACAATTTGGAGTTGTTATCAATCCAAAGAAATGTATTTTTGGTTCCCCTTCCATTGAATTCTTAGGACATCGAATAACTGCCGAAGGCATCAGACCTACCGAAGATAAGATAGAAACTATTAAGAACTTTCCCGAACCTGATTCCTTAAAGAAACTTAGACGTTTTCTCGGGATGTTCAACTTCTACCGACGTTTTATTCCATCATGTGCCTCCATAGTTCAGCCACTGACCGACCTACTTAGATGCAATTCGAAGAAATTTCAGTGGTCTGAAGAAGCAAAAGCAGCATTTAATAATGCAAAAGATGCCTTATCCAACGTCGTAATGTTATCTCACATCAACCCAGAAGCTTCACTCATTTTATGTACAGATGCATCACAGGTAGCAGTGGGGGCAGTATTACAACAAAAGATGAAGGGCGAAGTCACCCCACTCGCATTCTTTTCTAAGAAGTTGGAACCGGCTCAGACACGATACAGCACTTTTGGGAGAGAATTGCTGGCCATATATCTTGCAGTGAAGCATTTCAGTTACTTACTACAGGGCCGGCATTTCACTATTTTTACTGACCACAAGCCCCTGTGTCATGCTTTCACTACTTCACTTGATAAACACTCCCCTAGAGAAGCCAGACAGTTGGATTATATCTCCCAATTTTCAACCGACATTCAGTACATCAAAGGGGATGCGAACGTGGTAGCCGATTCTCTTTCAAGAAGTGACATTAACCAGCTCCAAACGTCGGTAGACATCAGTCTTGATCGTATGGCTCAATTACAAAAAGATGACGTTGAACTCCAAACCTGCCGCAGAAACTCTTCCTTACAACTCAAAGATGTGCCTATCCCCTTATCGGATGCAACCATAGTCTGCGATGTATCTACCGGCACTAATCGTCCATTTGTCCCTCTCAGTTGCCGAAAAGCATTGTTCGAACATTTACATTCGCTTTCCCACCCTGGAGTACGCGCCACGGTCAGGCTGATCGGCGAACGCTTCGTGTGGCCTAAAATGAACTCTGACATTCGGAGATGGGCACGAGAATGTATCCAATGCCAATGCTCCAAAGTACACCGCCACACTATTACAACCCCGAAGACGTTTAAATTACCCGAAAGGAGATTTCAGCATATCCATATAGATATCGTGGGACCATTGCCAACATCAAGGGGATATACACATATCCTGACAGCGATTGATAGATTTACTCGTTGGGCTATTGCATGCCCCTTAAACGACATATCTGCTGAAAACGTTGCTTTAGTTTTTCTCGACCGTTGGGTGTCAAACTACGGTGTACCAACTACTATTACATCCGACCGCGGTCCTCAATTCCAATCGACACTCTTTCGCGAACTGACGAGACTTCTGGGAGTGAAACATATCTCCACAACAGCCTATCATCCGGCAGCGAATGGTCTAGTGGAAAGATTCCACAGACAACTGAAAAGCTCCCTGATGGCGCAGAATGATACATCTAAGTGGAGTGAATACTTACCTTTGATTTTACTTGGTATCCGTTCTACTATCAAAGAAGATTTAGGATGTACACCGGCTCAACTTGTCTATGGCACCAACCTAACCTTGCCTGGACAGCTAGTCCCCTCAGCCGATTCCACAGACGTGAACATTGCCGACTTCACTAACCGATTAACTAGACAAATGCTTCAACTTCAACCAACAGCACCTCGACAATCTCCCCGAAGAGATCAGATCAACAAACATCTACAAACTTGCAAATTCGTCTTCATTCGAGTCGACGCCATCAGAAAAGGATTGCAACCTCCATACGAAGGACCCTTTCAAGTTATTAAACGTTCAGACAAACACTTTACAGTGAACAAGAATGGAAGACGAGAGACTGTTTCAATTGATCGAATCAAACCCGCATACACCGACAACGACTTCGAATCTACATCGGCAGCTGCGCAATCAAATAATCAAACATCCGAATCCCCTCCACCGGCACCAAGTCTTATCCTCCCTCCATATCACACACGTAGTGGTCGGCAAATCAGTAAACCGGCTCGCTACGTTCATTTTGAGGACTAACAAAAGAAAAATAATTAAAAATTATTATTATCTTTTTCGTTTAGACATTATCATCATGACGGTTAGTATTTCGTCGTAAACTTTGATGTTACTATCACTATTATTTATTTATATGTACCTCACCGAAAAAACAGGTAGTGTCCTTTCCAAAAACTATTGATCTTTAATCCATATTTTTTTTAATGTTTCTTTCCCCTCCTTAATTACTGTGTATTTACATATTTTTCTTTATACATTAAAAATCTATGTTCATGGTTAGTGCAAATTTAAGTGACATGACTTTCTCTTTCAATTTTTATTGCTGAACCAATTGTATATGCTTTCAGACTTTACATGACTC
Source organism: Trichobilharzia regenti (assembly GCA_944472135.2). NCBI lineage: Eukaryota > Metazoa > Platyhelminthes > Trematoda > Strigeidida > Schistosomatidae > Trichobilharzia > Trichobilharzia regenti. The sequence continues at coordinate 7,376,562 of OX235267.1, read as the reverse complement.
ACATACCTTCTCGCGTTTATGCATGTTGTAATATATCCCTATTTTTATCCAAAAGTTGCTATTACTATTATTATTTACTTCATAGTTTTACTTATCATTTCCCGGTTGTCTCTCCGGACCTCTAGGGGGGAGCCGTGTTGAGTACGTAACAATGTGATTGTACACTTTTTGGTTACTTGTATAAATTCGAGATATTGTACATAATTTTTGTTTAAAACGCTTCTTGTTGAAATATACATAACTTCCGTGTACAATTGAAAAATACACTCTGCTGTTGGAGACTTCGTCTTCTCCCTGGTCCCTTCTGCTTACTTGCTCCACTCACACCGTGTTGTATACTTCGGATTTATTGTAGGAGCCTACTACTTTCAACCGAAGACATTTCTACAACCGGAACACAGCAGCTACAGCAGACGCAGTCCAAACAGTTAACGTGCCTGTGGATTATATAATTAATTTGTAGCCGAGGACTTATACTGTATAACCAAGTAATCCTTTTTGTTGCTATAACTCGTCACTGTATTTTTGGTAATATATTGTGATTTAACACTCCACTGACTTGGATTATTACTTTTGTATTTGGAATGTTAGTGAACTCTAATATTAGTCCCCTACACAGCTACTCATGATAGCGAGTCGAATATGGGACTCCGAATGTGTTTCAGTTCATTCACTATCCTTTTTTTCAAGACTTTTATTCCCTTGCATTGGTGGCTATTGGTTGACTGTCAAACTCTAATTAAACTGACTCATTGAAGTGTCTGAAAGTTACATTATTATTGGGTTATGAGCGGAACATAGGGCTTCAACAAAACATTTCCACTATTTTCTATTTCCTGCCGCCCTCCTTATCTGGGTCCACTGTTGCCAATAATCTCTCATGCCCCCCTCCCTGCACGAACTCCTCGACCCATTCGTTTCTTCCCGTTTGGATTCGACTCGAGCGGTGGAATAGTGTGCGATGTCATTCGACGGCTTCCTCAGTGAAGTATGTCCAATCTATCTCCATTCGCTCCTACATATTTGTTGAGCCATCAGCTGCTGACTTGTTTGCTCCTGGGGTTTCCTATTACTCTTGCCTTCTGGTCATTTGATCTTCATTGTAAAGCTAAGGCAATTGTTGATAAAAGTCTGCAATAGCCTATTGGAAATCCTTTTCGCCACACACATGCATAGGGGACCGACTTGACACATATATCATCTGCGAAATCCAGATCTTACGGAGTCCTTTTAGCGGTGGTCCAACGTACTCCTGTCTTTTCACTCCCATGTAAAGTCTGACGCATAATCCAGTCTACCGCAATTAAGAATATCATCGGTGATAATAGGCAGTCAGCCTTGTCTTACTCTTGTATGCACTTATAACGCTTCGCTGAGCTATCCATTGAGGATCACCTGACACGTTGCACTGTCATGTAGTCAGCTGTTAAATAAGGTTGATAAAGAGTTGGGCACTGCACGCCGCAGCGCTGAAGCAGTTTCCAAATTACTTCAGACCATCGTTTTATTTGTTTCTCCTCGTTGTTAATCAGGTTTCCTTGGACATCTTGTATTGGTTTCATCATCTGGATTGACCTCTTCCCGGACGAAGACCTTGCTATCTGATATAATGTTCTGAGGTCTCTTTTACCTGTGATCTTCTATGCTTTAGTTGCCAGTGTGTAGTAGAACTGTCTCTTTCTTTCTTAGCACTGTTCGTCATTTCTTTATTCAGTGCAGTTCACATTGAACTCAGCCCTCCTTCTGTTGTCCATCCTTGTATCGAGTCATCTCTTTCAGCTTCTTCCTGTCCTCTCCTTGATCAGATTCAAGGTAAGCATCTGTGAAGAGCCAATCCTTGACTTATCTCTCCTTTCTTCTTAGAACATTTGTACACGTTTCCTTCAACATCATCTTCAGAGAGTTCTAATGTTTCCCTAGTGATGTTACGTAGTGTCTATGACTTCGCTTTGATCTGTAGGGAAAGCATCTCTTGTAGTTTTGTGCTTCAGTTTCTGAATGTTGAACCTGAATTATATTGGCCTGTCTCCAGTTGTTTCAAGGGATTTCAGCCACGTCTCGGATGTTCCTAGAACTGGGTGATGGTCTGAGCCCACATCTGCTCCCCTTCTCGACTTTGTGTCCGTCAAGCTGCTCCTCTACTTCCTTGAGATTGGTAAGAAGTCTATTTGGTTTGTGAAATGTCCATCAGGCGAAATCCATGTTGCTTTGTGTGTATCCTTTTGCTTGTACACGCTGCCTCCGATCACCAGATCTCTGAAAGCGCAGAAGTCTGCGAAGAGTTCTCCGTTCTCACTCATTTCTCCGAGAGCCCATTGACTCATGATGAGTTCCCTTCCTTTATTATCAGCTTCCAGTTTGGCGCTCATATTGCTCACGAGGATTTTGATGTCATTATCAGGGATGTGGTCCACTGATGTTTGTAGTTGTCTGTGAAAGTCTTCCTTCTCTTGTTCTGAGTTGTTCGTAGCACTGTTGGTAGCATTGGATAACTGTGACCTTTCTTCCTTTTGACTTGAATCTTGCTGCCATAATCCTGGATGAAATTGGTTCCCACTGTGTAAGAGACTTAGCTGCTGTTGGTGACATCATGATAGCGACTTGCTGCCTCAGTATATTCGTGGTTGTCATCTTCGTGACCGTAGGGTGTAGATTACTGACTCTCCAGTTGAAAATTTAGACAGTTCACATCCACTCCATCTAGTTTCGCAAACTCCTAGCACTCCTAAACTGTATCTTCTTATCTATTTGGTCACTTGGTCAGCCTTCCCAAACAGCTTCGTGCGTCGTACGAACATTCTGCGTCCCCGTTCTTGTTCTCGCTTTAAATGAAAGAATACAAATCGTCTGAATGGCTTCACGAAGGCTTTCACCAGCTTGCATCATTTAGACTCTCCGAATCCAGTGAGGAATAAGGCTGTTATTTGAATTTGTTGTATTCTTAATACACTTCAGTGCGTTGAAGTTTCTCTCGCAGTTTGACAGCTTATGTGGTGAAGGGTCACTAGGCCCAGGTTCAACCACTTCCTCCTTACCCAGGTTTGGGACCGGCTAGAGAACTAGCAAGCTGGTTAGCTAGGTCTGAGATTACTTCCACATAAACTCCGTAAAGTTGACTTCAATACTAGTATAAACTTTAGCTTAACTTGAGGCTGGCCCTGGCAACTGTGTGTAAGGCTCCCATTGGTCGAAAGATAATTTCACCCAGATGAAACTGAGTAGCACTGGATAAAAAACAATAACTGATGGAGTTTCTTCCAATGCCTGAATTAATGAGCATGATTCTCTCTGTTCCTCAATTAGTATGGATTGTTTCCAACCCGGTTAGGCAATTCACTGAAAGCGAAGAAAATGCCTTTAGATGTGTGTTCTCATGTTTTAAAATGGCGACCGTACACTTACTGGTGGTACAGAATTTCACAATGAGTTCCATTTTTGTCTACCAGAACAGTGATCAGAGTTCATGGATTTATTTGTGATGTTAGAAGCTAACCATGTAGGCTATGTCCAGCAGATGAAGAACATACGATTCTTCTGGTAAAAGTAGAATCTGTTGTAAGTCGCGAAAATCGCAAATAGAAACATGCAAAAGTCGACTCCTACTAAGCCATTGCTTGTATAGGAGGACGTATTGAGGTTTACAGAGGTTCGTTCGGTTAACGGATTTACCGAAAATGGTGGTAAGTAGAAATACATTGCAAGCTTCATTGTAGGAAAAACGTTTCCCCTTTTTATAACGACGGTAGGGAAATTTAAATCGATATTTATGGTGATTTCCGCGGAAGTTTGCGATTGGAAAGCGTAGTCAGTAGAGCCCTTGTAACCAGTAGCTAATGGTAAAAAGGTCCTCGATGCATAGCTAGTATTTCAGAAGATGAATTCCCAGGTAAGGATATCAAAAACTTTACTTTTAGAGACTTGGAAGTATATTCAGAAATGACAGTATTCGGTTTTTTATGACTTGCATCCCAGTCACCTTGTCAGTCAAATCACATAAACTGTCAATGTCCAGCACTTGCTACGCTGGACCCCACCTCGCCCCTCCAAGACTTTCAGAAACACCTTGTATTAACCGACGAAAAAATCAGAACACTGATTGGCGACTCAAGAATCCTTTATTCATACGCTAACATATAACCAACAATAAGGTTATTATACACAAGGTCTAAGAATAAATGTTATAACAATAAATCACCATGTTATTTCTGATAGCTTTTATTCTTCCTGTGAACAGCGAACAATGAGGCGATGACTGCCAGATTGATGACGCGCGAAAAATATGGAGGAGTTGGGTTTGAGCAAACAACCACGAATTGATCGTTCAATCTTCGACCACGTTGACATACGGGTTCTATTCTCTCATGTCACTTAAACCGATTCTCCCTGAAATGTCGCTTATGTACTTCAGGACGTCTCTTTTATGTATTTCTCATTATATTTTATTTCGTCCCAACTCCCTGTGCCTTCAATAATTCTAGGACATTACGTTTTTCATTCACATTCTTTTCTCGCTTAAATTCTGGTTCCTTCCATGCAAAAAACTTTACTACGACACTCATGTTAAAGAAGAACCACCCTTCCATCAAAAATGCCAAAGTTTCCGGGGTAAGACCAATATGGTTAGGATTATACTTCGCAAATTTGTAGCACCGTAGCAAAGGCTTTATCGCCCATTCTGGTATTTTTCTTGTAAATTTACTGTCAATGATATATTATCCATAGTTGCATTTTATACCACTCTGCGGCTTCCTAAGGCATTCCCTCATTCCTGAAATAGCTTTGATACAAGTGAGGGACACAGCACTTTCCAAAATTTACATTGTTGATTGGTTGGCCATAACTATCAGGAAGAAACAGAACAAAACTTGGGTCGGTGATCACCTTTGAAGCGAAATTAAGTGAAGCGATCACAATTTAACGTTTATGCGAACCTTTTCTGACTGCTTGTACTATAACTCTACAATTCCAACTTTTGAAAAAGAGCTAATTTGTGATAATCCACTACCTTAAATAATATTATTATCTGACTGTGCCCGTAAAATGGCATGCACTTCATGTAAACGTAGCCGTTTATTTGAAATATTAATAATAATAATTGTAATGTAAGGAAGAATAGGTGTCAGCCACGCTCATAAACCGTTAATGCCCAGCTCTTGCTACGCTCGGGCCCACGCTGTTCCTTGCAGTTTTCAGAAACGCTTAGTTATAACGGACGAAAAAATCAAAACACCGATTGGCCGCTTGAGAATTCTTTATTGTTACACCAACATAAGAATAATATTTTTACTAGGGTCTGTGAACAAATATTACAATATTAAATCATAATATTACTTCTGACGATGTTTTACTCTTCTTTCTGAACAGCGACCGATGAGACGATGACTGTCGTATTGATGCCTCCGCGAAAATTGGGGAAGTTGATTTTGAGCAAAAAACCAAGAATTGATCGTTCAATCTTCAACTCCATTGACACTCCCCGGGAAAAAAGGGATCCATCCCTCTTCTTCCATCACGACCAATACACGTTGACTTGGAGGCCATTGCGAGAACCTGGGTCACACGGACAGAGCTGAAATGGAAAGCAAACAGAAAAGCCAACACACCACAAGCATACTCACAGCACAATCTCACACATCGCTGACGACCTGCGCCTCCAGTCAAAGGCATCCCCTTGGCATCTTGCAACACAATCGCCACTTACTAGAATGACGCTTGCAGAATGCAAAGTGACCATGGCAGCACCTCACGATACTCCACGCACATCCTCTTATCTACTCATTACCAATTACCACTGAAATCGCTTGTCACTCATTCTGCCTCAGTTCTAGTAGCGGTGACGCGTGCGAGCCTCAGTCGTTTACACTCTTTCTCCCCGACGTGTCGGACCGCAGCTAACAATTATCTCCGTGTGCATTTCATTCTCAGCAATAGCCTAGCCTCCCCGGTGTATACGCGCCATCTGCTGTCCTTAACATCAATCAATTCATTCATGGATGTAGAAGACTCGAAACAACTTCAGATGTAATCACGACGAAAATTTTAACAAAATTATGCAATAAAAACAACGTACGAAAACAACGAGTAAACACAATGAATCCAAAATCACAAATTGAAAAGACACACCACACATATATACAAACAGTACACACAAACTCGCGGATCATATCTTGATGGAATTCCTCTGAAGAATCGCAGAGCTAACACCAGTACGCCTACAAACCTTCACAGGTTGACGATTGTAATTTGTGGAATGTCCGGACACAAACAAGATTAACCAACAATTACAATAATTGGAACTCACACAACTATTTAACAATAACATATGTACAATCACTACATCAAATGTTGTGGATTCTGACACGACAAACTACCCTTGAAGAACTGTAGGAATTACAGCAGTACGCCTACATTCCTTCTCAGGTTGATTATCCAAGTGGAAGTCGTCCGGACACAAACAGGATTACCAACGGCTAGATGATAAATGATACCAATTCAGTATATACAATATGAACATATGTACAAAATCACACACCGAGCACATTGGACTGCTCATTGATGCGTTACCTTTTGAAGAATTGTAGGACTTAAAGCAGTACGCCTACAACCCTTCTCAGGTTGACGCCCTAGGTTGGAAAATCGTCGCAGAGTTCATTTGCTAACTTCCTTCTATCAGCTATATCCTCAAATCTGAACGGCAACACGCCCATGTCATTGTATCGTAGAATATAGATGACCAACAAACACACGAAGTATCTGGTCAACCAAGTATAGAAACAGAGTAATTTACACCAAAGATAATAACATTCAAATAGTAACTTGAAACTAGAAATGCCTTTATTCGTGCACGTCAATTTAACAATTAATCTTTCGTTTCCACTTGGCTTATCCTCTCTAAACTGAGCAATATCTTTCGTCTTTTCATATGCACCAATACTATCATAGTCATTGCAGAAGATACTTGAGTTGATGGGCGTCTGTTTCATTGTGGATGACAACACCAACGACGACTGATTCATACCAGTTGATGAAGTTAGCGGTGGATCAAAAGCTGTTGTTTCTCGACTTTCAGAAAGATGTCTAACCGCAAGACAACCACCACTGCTGTCTTTTTCTATTAGCTCAGGTTTAGCACTAGTATATGATGATAGGTGGGCTACATGCTGATCACTCCCACTGACGGTCTCACAGGTATGCACACCTTATGAAACTGCACCTGCATTTATTTCTACTTCACGTTGTAGTTGTACAGAACCTTTGTTCAACTAAGGATTAGTAGGCATATCCCTCATCTCATCATGATCAACCAAAGACAACTGTGAAGTATCATGATCATTATCACGAATATTCACTTTACCGTCAACTTCATCATTTTCAAACTCTTTAATAACAGAAGTAGACAATTTTGGTTCCTCCTCGCAAATCCTAAAAGGTTTTATAACTTCACTCTGACTAGTAATACCTTGTAAACTTGTAGGGTTGGAACTGGACTCTGAAGCAGTAACTCTATTCTGTGACACTCTATTCAACAATGGCTTACCAGTTGCAACTACAGACTTCTTCACCGCACCGTTATCGTCACACAATTCGGAGTAAGGCCTGGAGTTTACATTTAGCTTATCACTGAACTTGCTCACCGGTTCACAGTTCACTTCTGTATGCACCTCTTGCACACGTGTAAAACATAACCGTGTTTGTCTTGCATCTTGTAACCTATCAGTTGAGGATGTACTACGAAACCTGTTACACTCACTTGATCTATATGCATTACTAGACATCATGAAGCCTTTTCGATATCCACTTCGCTGAGGCCTATTCGTCATCAATGATTGCGTTTTTTCCTCAGACTGCTCTATTCTAGGGGTGAGATTTAATAGACTGGCAAACTTGCTCATAGATTGATTCACACTATCTTTTCCTAGTTTCAGGATATCATCAAATTTTGGCTGGATACCCTCATCCTCCATACGGGAGCTTATCTTCACCCACTTCCTTTGCAGTCGAGTAGGTAGGCGTCTTGCTATTACTTCTAGTATAAAACTCGAATTGAGGTCACTCATGCAATTCATCGAAATCAAGGTATTCTTATAAGTCATAAGATAATCTAAAAACTCAGTAAGTGCCTTGGAGTCATCTTGAAGTTGACTACCGTTACCTTTGACAGCTTCGTATACGTTCCTTACAATCATCGAAGGTCTTCCAAACCTTTGACGTAATATGCTCATAGCCTCAGCGTATCCCTCATTAGGGTGCATGAGCTTACAGCACTGTATAGCTCTTGAAGCATCTCCAGTGCAATATCTCATCAAATACATCAATTTCAATTCATCACTTAATATAAAACTACTCAGCATGATCTCAAACTCCTTTACAAATTGTAAATAATCAGCTGGGTTTCCATCAAAACACCGTGGTTCAAACTTAGGGAGTTTCATCTTCCTATTATCCCTGAACGGCGAAACAGTAACATCAACCATGTCATGCTTAACATCAGACACATTGTCACAATCAACAGACAAGTCACCATGACTTACTTTCCTGTTTGCATCCAAGACACTCTGCTCCTTCTTTGACCCAGGCATTGTTGAACTTGACCCAATTCCGAAAACGTTCCAGATATTGCTTGTTCAAAGAGGACTTGACCGGCACCAGGAAAATGAACGGCGACTATCCAAACTTTCACCAACTGTTTGAATCCGCCAGATCTGTTTCTATCGTCAGAAACTGTCAATCACGTCTCATAAACCGTTAATGCCCAGCTCTTGCTACGCTCGGGCTCACGCTGTTCCTTGCAGTTTTCAGAAACGCTTAGTTATAACGGACGAAAAAATCAAAACACCGATTGGCCGCTTGAGAATTCTTTATTGTTACACCAACATAAGAATAATATTTTTACTAGGGTCTGTGAACAAATATTACAATATTAAATCATAATATTACTTCTGACGATGTTTTACTCTTCTTTCTGAACAGCGACCGATGAGACGATGACTGTCGTGTTGATGCCTCCGCGAAAATTGGGGAAGTTGATTTTGAGCAAAAAAACCAAGAATTGATCGTTCAATCTTCAACTCCATTGACAATAGGAATTTCTTCAGTTCACTCCTATATGATTCGAGTTTTTAAGAGTATGTTTAGACTCCTACTGTGACGCACTCGACATGGAGGCTTCATTGTGAGAGCAATAGCATATATGTTTCAATAAACCTTCACTTCTTGTATAGATGTGATGTTCATCAGGTGTTCACTTAGCACTTGCTGGGGGTTGCAATCAAGTTACAAGTATAATGCGTAATTCCTAAAACCACTGTCATCTACATTGCTAACACTTCACCATTCAGCAAGCTTACATGACGACAAAATCCATTTCCCACTCTGTTGAGGAAACACTAATTAGGTGTGTTGAAAAAGCTGTACGTCAGTTTATAAGTTTCGCGAGTCTCACAGTATGAATTCAAGTCACTTATTGACGAAACTAAACTATTCGGGACTTACTTTTTCAAAAAAGATATAATATAAGGCTCAGTTGTGCAATCGTCACCCCCATTCTTGTCTAGCTTAATCATACACATATAAATGGGATGGTCCGCAATTAACTTTGGCGGCTTACCAGGAAGCATTCTTACCGACTTAGGTAGTGTCACAAATATTGTCCCCTAGGCCGTTAAACATGGCGATTGAGTGTGGAAGATATTAAAAGACCAATTGTGCTTGATCGTGGGTGTCTGTGTTCCATCTCCCATGTTAAGTGCCGCAATATATAAAACATTAGGCGTAGGGTGTTAGGTAAGGACAGTAAGTTAATCAACAAGCTGTGTGGCTACAAATGTCGCGCAAGTCAAGCCATAGCTTTCTCGATGAGCACTATTAGCGTGCATATGGTTAGGTTGAAAAATTTGGCGTTGATTTGACCAAAACCTGTCACTAGTTCGTGAAATCATTGACAGTTTGAACAACTACTGAATATGCGACTCGAAATAATTATCAATGTCACATATGAATTTACTTTCTGTGATCTCCCATATCCGTTCAACCGTCATGCTATTCCATGCTACTATTCTTTCTCCTCTGCATTCCTGCTGATTATAGTTCTGTGAAATGTGACAACTTGAACTGCTGCACCTGTGTCAGAAGTTTTATGTTGGAACCCACTCAGAGTGATACTTAGCCCAAGTATAGCGAAAACACTGAATAATATTCTCAAAGACGTCAACAAACGACACCATACTGCATCATCTGGTTCTCGGCTAGTCGAAAAAAGAAGTTGACTTTTAGTATAGTCTTTTTTTGCGGGATTATTCACACAGCTTGTTTGTATAACCATCACACCGGCTAATTTTTCATATGGTCTAGATTTTGAGTCAGAGCACATTTAATGAAATGTCTTTTGCTTATTACCAAATGAGAGTAATATTTTTCGAGTATGCAGCAAGTTGAAATGCTGCACTTGTGTGCTAATTTGTATGACAGAATCTTATCTTACTATCCTATAACTATAATCCTGTGTATTCAAATTTTCCAGAACAAAATATCATAACTTTATACTACTTATTTGCTCAATGCTGCACGATTATTCCCTGATTTTCTAACCTACATCTGTTTATATCTAAAATGTAGACTCCGATAGTCTATTTTCCTTACATTTTTCTTCTCCAAAATGCTGTAACAGACGAAACATACATGATGTTCTTCTGAAAGTAGTCATTCATACCATGACTTTGAGTGAGTGGACGAATGAATGTTTGGAAAAAAGTTTGTGGCATATTGCAAGAGAAATTTAAAAAATAAAATAAAAAAATAATTTAAAAAATGAAGCACTCCGCCAGGGCCTTGCACAAAAAAGGTGGGAGGGTGGTGATTGCTAGTCAGCGGATATGATGGTGGTGACATATGAGAACCATCCTTATTTGTGCGACAGCACTCTATTGCTAAGGCTCCTGAGTTCGAATGGCTTCTGCAAAATGAGAATAAATAAAAAAGTAAAAATAAAAAAATAATAAGAAGAAAAGAGATAGAAGTTGAAAATTACCTAAAGCCGAAGTTTGGATACAAACTCCCGGATGAAAGTAAATGGTATGAGTCCGCTACTTCAGAAGGACACCTAACTGTATACTTTGGAAAAACAGATATTATTAGGCCCTCGCTTTTCTTTTACATAGCTCACGCACTCTGACTTTTGTGTTTAACTCCTTTTCAAACTACATAAGTAGGTGAAATTATCACCTGTCTTTCACTTTAAACTAATTGTTCGCAGAAAAGACTGTAAAATGTCGGGAAAATAATATTTCTTGAAAAAAACAATAAAAAATGATGAACCCCATGCCTGTTATATATTTTGAATTATTAACACCTTTTGTATACTTCTGCATCTCTCTGTCGGTTTTCTTGTGTCTTCTTCTTTTTTCAAAGATACTGCTTTCAACGAAAATACTGATACAGCGCTGCAATTCTCTACTTATTCGTGATATTGCTAGCTCATCTGGTGAATAACGGGATCACCGATATTATAAAATCTGCTGACAAGTTCAAAGTCGGTCTCATAAACAACTGGAAATGTCACAAATATGGTGTACTTACAGGTGAATTTAAAGTTTAATAAACTTTGAAACACTTTATGAATCATTTACTGATAAGTTTTGTTTATTCTGCATCTCTTATGCATCACGTCAGCACCTGTACAGAAATGCTACTTACCTTCCTCAACTAACGCGATCATTTATAATTCCCGCGTGAAATTGACACGTATTTTTTTCAATCACCATTTAGATTTGACTCTGTATCTATTTCCTTGTTTGTACACTTCATTTAAAATGTTTCTCTCACATTTACCAGTTTCCAACTTATTTATAAATTAACAAATCATATTATATATTCTATAAGTTTTAATACGTGTACGTATGTTCATGCCTGTAAAAATGGCTGGTTTCTGTTCCAGAAATAAATATTATTCTTATTATTCTTATTTTTATTATTATTAAGTGCTCTGTAACACTGCCGGCCTCCAACAAAAACCCATGTAGCTACATTTTGGCAGAAAACACTGACACTTGACCACGCGAAGGCTTCAGTGGGTTTTCACTACTGTGGATCCAGATCTTGCAACCCTCGCGCACAGAATTCCTGGAAAGGAATGATTAGAAGGGGATACCCGAAAGAGACGCTTAACAATGAAGGAAACCTCCTGGTATATGAGTGGCAAAGCAAAGGAGCACCATTCGTCGAATCTAAAACAGTATCCACCAGTGTATACCGAAGGGTTCTCGTAGATGCTGATGGAATTCCCAAATCTAACAAAAGCTAATCCTCAGATTTAAAAGGCTCTCTCTAAATGTACCCCTACTATAAAGATAAGTTGTCAGCCACGTCTCGTAAACCGTTAATGCCCAGCTCTTGCTACGCTCGGGCTCACGCTGTCGCTTGAAGTTTCTCAGAAACGTTTAGTTATAACGGACGCAAAAACCAAAACATCAATTGGCGACTCGAGGATTCTTTATTGTAACACCAACATATAAATGACGTATGACTAAGGTTTCTGACGGTTTTATACTCTTCTTTCTGAACAGCGACCGATGAGACGATGACTGTCGTATTGATGCCTCCGCGAAAATTGGGGAAGTTGATTTTGAGAAAAAAAACCAAGAATTGATCGTTCAATCTTCAACTCCATTGACACTCCCCGGGAAAAAAGGGATCCATCCCTCTTCTTCCATCACGACCAATACACGTTGACTTGGAGGCCATTGCGAGAACCTGGGTCACACGGACAGAGCTGAAATGGAAAGCAAACAGAAAAGCCAACACACCACAAGCATACTCACAGCACAATCTCACACATCGCTGACGACCTGCGCCTCCAGTCAAAGGCATCCCCTTGGCATCTTGCAACACAATCGCCACTTGCTAGAATGACACTTGCAGAACGCAGCGTGACCATAGCAGCGCCTCATGATATTCTTCGCACTTCTTCTTATCTATTGACTATCAGTTACCGCCGCGATCGCTTATCAATCATTCTGCCCCAGTTCTACTAACGGTAACGTATACGAGCTTCAGTCGTTTACACTCGTCTCCGCGGCGTGTGGGACCGCACCTAACAATTATCTCCGTATGCATTTCATTCACAGCAATAGCCTAGCCTCCCCGGCGTATACGACCCACCTGCTGTCTCTAGCATCAACCAATTCATTCACGGATGTAGAAGACTCGAAAAAATTCAAATGTAATCACGACGAAAATTTTAACAAAGATTATAAAATAACAACAAGGCACGAAAACAACGAGTAAACACAATGAATCCAAAAACACCTGTAAATGCAGTTGAAGATTGAACGATCAATTCATGGTTGTTTACTCAAACCAACTTCCCCAGTGTTCGCGGAGGCATCAATACGACAGTCACCGTCTCATCGGTCGCTGTTCAGAAAGAAGTCAGCAGAAAACCATCAAAAGTAATATTGTGATTTATTATTGTAATATTTGTTCACAGACCCTAGTAAAAATACTATTCTTATGTTGGTGTAACAATAAAGAATTCTCAAGCGGCCAATCGGTGTTTTGATTTTTTCGTCCGTTATAACTAAGCGTTTCTGAAAACTGCAAGGAACAGCGTGAGCCCGAGCGTAGCAAGAGCTGGGCATTAACGGTTTATGAGACGTGATTGACAGTTTCTGACGATAGAAACAGATCTGGCGGATTCAAACAGTTGGTGAAAGTTTGGATAGTCGCCGTTCATTTTTCCTGGTGCCGGTCAAGTCCTCTTTGAACAAGCAATATCTGGAACGTTTTTGGAATTGGGTCAAGTTCAACAATGCCTGGGTCAAAGAAGGGACAGAGTGTCTTGGATGCAAACAGGAAAGTAAGTCATGGTGACTTGTCTGTTAATTGTAACGATGTGTCTGATGTTAAGCATGACATGGTTGATGTTACTGTTTCGCCGTTCAGGGATAATAGGAACATCAAACTCCCTAAATTTGAACCACGGTGTTTTGATGGAAACCCGGCTGATTATTTACAATTTGTAAAGGAGTTTGAGATCATGCTGAGTAGTTTTTATTAAGTGATGAATTGAAATTGATGTATTTGATGAGGTATTGCACTGGAGATGCTTCAAGAGCTATACAGTGCTGTAAGCTCATGCCCCTAATGAGGGATACGCTGAGGCTATGAGCATATTACGTCAAAGGTTTGGAAGACCTTCGATGATTGTAAGGAACGTATACGAAGCTGTCAAAGGTAACGGCAGTCAACTTCAAGATGACTCCAAGGCACTTACTGAGTTTTTAGATAATCTTATGACTTATAAGAATACCTTGATTTCTATGAATTGCATGAGTGACCTCAACTCGAGTTTATCCTAGAGGTAATTGCAAGACGCCTACCTACTCGACTGCAAAGGAAGTGGGTGAAAATAAGCTCTCGTATAGAGGATGAGGGTATCGAGCCAAGGTTTGATGATATTCTTAGACTGGTGAAGGACAGTGTCAACCAGGCGATGGGCAAATTCGCCAGCATTTTGCATTCTAAGGTAGAACCTAAGGAACCAGTGAATATAAGGAAGGCATTTGTGGTGAAGTCTCAAGACACAACGAGAAAGGATGAGTGTATTGTTTGCCATAACATGCATCAATTGAGTGATTGTAATCGCTTTATCGCTATGTCACCCGTAGAAAGGTTAAAAATGGCAAAGCAGAAGCGGCTGTGTTTCAGTTGTTTAAAGATTGGGCATACAAAGTGGAATTGTAAGGCGACAAATAAAAGAAGTAGTGGTTTAACGGATATGCACCCACTTCTGAGAACAGTGAACGAACCTGGGAATTCGGTTAATTGTAATAGTATCTCTAGACCCCTTGACATCCCACAAGTTTTCTTAGGGGTATTACCAGTTAAGGTGAAAGGACCGAAATCTTCAGTAGAGACTTATGCATTGTTGGATAATGGTTCAGACGTTACATTGATAGATGCTGAACTGGCTGGTTGCTTGGGTATTAAAGGCCCAAAGCAACCCTTGGTTGTAAATACTTTCAATTCTGCGAAAACAGTAGTATGTGAGCGAGTGTCATTTCAGTTAGAATCCTTGGCTACTGGGGAGACCGTGGAAGTGGATACTGCTTACACTACCTCCAGTATGAAACTTGGCGAAGCTATAGTACCTAGTCGTGAAACGGTTGTCGGTAAGCCATACCTGTGTGACATACCTCTTCCAACATGCAAGATGGAAGAGTGAGAGTACTCATTGGATGTAGTGTGCCAGAAGCTCACAAGGTATTAGAAGAGAGATTTGGAGGTAGAGATGATCTGTTTGCGACGAAAACACCACTGGGATGGACAGTGAGAGGACCTATACCCATAGTCCACATATCATCATTAGTTACAAACGATGGGGACAAACTAGAAACTATGATTAAAAATATGTATGACAAGGAGTTTTGTGACTGCGGTGTCCCAGGGAAGGTCGTTCTGTAGAAGACTTAAAAGCAGTTAAAATAGCCGAGGACTCTTGTAAATACGAAAACGGGCGTTTCAGCGTTGGCCTACCATGGAGATTCAAAGATAGACAGTTGGTTTGTAATAGGAAAGTTGCTCTTAAGAGACTAATGGGTTTACAGAAGAAATTTCTGTCAGATGCAGAACTCTGGTCCAAATATAAGGAAGTCGTCGATAAACATATAATGAAGGGTTACGTTGAAAGACTAGTTGATCAGAGTGAGCCAGGGAAGTGGTATTTGCCCCATCATCCCGTCTTTAACCCGAGGAAGCCAGGTAAACTCCGTGTGGTGTTTGATTGTTCTGCGAAACATGAAGGAGTCTCTTTAAATGATAATCTGTATAGTGGCCCAGATTGCGTGAGCTCATTAGTGGGACTGCTATTGAGATTCAGAAAGTTTACAGTTGCTGTCGCGGCGGATATTGAGGAAATGTTCCTACAGGTGAAGGTGCCAGAGAGTGACAGAGATCACTTGAGGTTTTTGTGGTTTGATGACGGTCCTTGTGGTAAGGTGTCAGAATATAGGATGACAGTGCATCCATTTGGTGCCACGTCCTCCCCATTTTGTGCTAATTTTGCTCTACGAAAGGCAGTGTCCACATTTGGTTCTAATGATTTGCTGGACGTCATAGATTGTTGCTTCTACGTGGATGATTGTTTAGCCTCCTTCGATGATGATAAGTCTGCAGTTAGATTTGCAACAAGCATCACTGAAGTGTTAGCTAAGGCCGGCTTTCGTCTAACTAAGTGGGTCTCGAACAGCCTAGACGTTTTGAAGCATATAGATCCAGAAGACAGAGCACCTACCGTACGAGATTTGCCTGTTGATACTCTACCAGTTGAACGCACATTAGGTATGCGATGGGATGTGAACTCTGATACCTTTGGATTTAGTGTTGGTGATATTGATAAGCCAGTTACTCGGAGAGGTGTGCTCTCTGTGTTGTCGTCCGTGTTTGACCCACTTGGATTAGTAGCACCTTATCTACTTCCGGCTAGGAGGTTATTTCAAGAGACATGCAGGAAAGGGTTACAGTGGGATGAACCATTAAGTGAGAGGCAGAGAGAAGAGTGGAAGGGGTGGGTTAACAGTTTAAGAATGCTGAATCTACATTCCGTCTCACGTCCACTTAAGCCGTCGAGAAATCATGATATAATTGACTTCCATGTTTTTTCTGATGCCTCTGAGGTTGGATTTGGTGCAGCCGTATACATCAGAACCACCTTAAGGAATGATATAGATGTTAGCCTGGTGATGGGTAAATCTAGAGTTGCACCTCTAAAGACGGTTTCGATTCCGAGATTAGAACTTAATGCCGCCTTACTAGCTGCGCAGTTATTCACAACGGTGTGTAAAGAGTTGGATTACCCCAAGCATCCCGTAACGTTTTGGACTGATTCGATGTCTGTGATATATTATATACGCAACGAGTCAGCAAGATATGCATGTTTTGTAGCTAACAGAGTATCTCAAATTCGTGAACTAACAACTGTTGAGCAGTGGAGGTACGTACCGTCTGGAAAAAATCCAGCTGATCTAGCCTCGCGAGGAGTTATTGATATGTGGTTAAAAATAAGTGGTGGAAAGGTCCAGAGTTCTTGCTAAGGGCTGATAGTATGTGGCCTCGTAGAGAAGATGAACCACCGATAAACGAGTGTGCCTTGGAGTTGAAGACAAGTGTCAGTTTAACATCTACTCAAGAAAGACATTCAGGTTTACATCCACTTTTTAAATATTATTCTTCTTGGTACAAACTACTGAAAGCTGTTGCGTGGTTGACACGATATGTTACGTATTTAAAGGTCATGCATCTTGCGGGATACGAAAATATGAATGTGGGGCCTTTGAGAGTCGAAGATATTAGAAATGCAGAGTTAGCGATTTTGAGGGCTGCTCAGTGGGAAGCGTGGGGTGAGATTGCCAAGGAGGATAGTCCCGATTTCGCAGATTTCAAGGTGCGGTTAGATAGATTATCTCCGATAGTTTCCGAAGGGATCGCTAGAGTTGGTGGACGTCTACAAATGTTAGAATCGTCATATGAGACCCGTCATCCGGCTTTATTACCTTGCTACCATCCAGTCACTGATCTCATTATAAGACACTACCATGTTCTTGAAGGTCATTTGGGTACTTCGCAAGTACTATCAAGCATTGGATGTTGTGGTGAGAGCAGGCCGTGAGAAAATATGTACAAGGCTGATTTAACAACCAATCACAGCAAAGTTAACGTGGCAAAATATGATTCGCAGATAGAGAATTCTTTTTATCGAGGAATCCCTAAACAACCAATCAGAAGCCTGCGTTTGTCTGCCTAACTTCTGATAAACAACCAATCAGATGACTGCGCTTGTCTACTTGCATAAGCTGTAATAATGTATGTGAAATATATATAAATACGTGTTGATTTTCATAATTAAACGATCTGTTGCTTCGCCCTTGTCTTCTGTTGTTACATTTGGTGTCGCTGCCTACCGACAAATGGAAAGCCTATGCCCTGTTGTTTTTGATGGAGACATATTGATCTTCGGGCAGGACTTCAAGGCTTCTGCGCAGTTGAGTGGCGTTCAAGATCTGTCAGCGATGGAGCTGCTACTTGGGACGCTGCTGGGAGGTCTGGTGAAAGCAGCATATGAAAGTGTGAGACGAAATACTGACGAATGTTCGACAGGGTCAGGCAAACAGTTTCCAAAGTGGGAAGGACCACATATGGTCACTTCGAGATGGGATTACGCGAACACAGTCGCAATGATGAACAATGAGAGGCACGTGAACGTCAGCGAGCTCCAGAAATGGATACAGCGAGACAAGCCAACGATGACGCCTGCACCAAGAAGATCAAGCAGACTTCGGTCGCAAGTCTTTGACGGGGGGACGAGTGTGGTGAGAGCAGGCCGTGAGAAAATATGTACAAGGCTGATTTAACAACCAATCACAGCAAAGTTAACATGGCAAAATATGATTCGCAGATAGAGAATTCTTTTTATCGAGGAATCCCTAAACAACCAATCAGAAGCCTGCGTTTGTCTGCCTAACTTCTGATAAACAACCAATCAGATGACTGCGCTTGTCTACTTGCATAAGCTGTAATAATGTATGTGAAATATATATAAATACGTGTTGATTTTCATAATAAAACGACCTGTTGCTTCGCCCTTGTCTTCTGTTGTTACATTTGGTGTCGCTGCCTACCGACAAATGGAAAGCCTATGCCCTGTTGTTTTTGATGGAGACATATTGATCTTCGGGCAGGACTTCAAGGCTTCTGCGCAGTTGAGTGGCGTTCAAGATCTGTCAGCGATGGAGCTGCTACTTGGGACGCTGCTGGGAGGTCTGGTGAAAGCAGCATATGAAGGTGTGAGACGAAATACTGACGAATGTTCGACAGGGTCAGGCAAACAGTTTCCAAAGTGGGAAGGACCACATATGGTCACTTCGAGATGGGATTACGCGAACACAGTCGCAATGATGAACAATGAGAGGCACGTGAACGTCAGCGAGCTCCAGAAATGGATACAGCGAGACAAGCCAACGATGACGCCTGCACCAAGAAGATCAAGCAGACTTCGGTCGCAAGTCTTTGACGGGGGGACGAGTGTGGTGAGAGCAGGCCGTGAGAAAATATGTACAAGGCTGATTTAACAACCAATCACAGCAAAGTTAACGTGGCAAAATATGATTCGCAGATAGAGAATTCTATTTATCGAGGAATCCCTAAACAACCAATCAGAAGCCTGCGTTTGTCTGCCTAAACAACCAATCAGATGACTGCGCTTGTCTATAATAATGTATGTGAAATATATATAAATACGTGTTGATTTTCATAATAAAACGATCTGTTGCTTCGCCCTTGTCTTCTGTTGTTACATTTGGTGTCGCTGCCTACCGACAAATGGAAAGCCTATGCCCTGTTGTTTTTGATGGAGACATATTGATCTTCGGGCAGGACTTCAAGGCTTCTGCGCAGTTGAGTGGCGTTCAAGATCTGTCAGCGATGGAGCTGCTACTTGGGACGCTGCTGGGAGGTCTGGTGAAAGCAGCATATGAAAGTGTGAGACGAAATACTGACGAATGTTCGACAGGGTCAGGCAAACAGTTTCCAAAGTGGGAAGGACCACATATGGTCACTTCGAGATGGGATTACGCGAACACAGTCGCAATGATGAACAATGAGAGGCACGTGAACGTCAGCGAGCTCCAGAAATGGATACAGCGAGACAAGCCAACGATGACGCCTGCACCAAGAAGATCAAGCAGACTTCGGTCGCAAGTCTTTGACGGGGGGACGAGTGTGGTGAGAGCAGGCTGCTAGCCGATTGGTTGGCACTAATCTACGTTAAGGTTTAGGTCCCTAATTGGCCGTGAGAAAATATGTACAAGGCTGATTTAACAACCAATCACAGCAAAGTTAACGTGGCAAAATATGATTCGCAGAGAGAATTCTTTTTATCGAGGAATCCCTAAACAACCAATCAGAAGCCTGCGTTTGTCTGCCTAAACAACCAATCAGATGACTGCGCTTGTCTATAATAATGTATGTGAAAGATATATAAATACGTGTTGATTTTCATAATAAAACGATCTGTTGCTTCGCCCTTGTCTTCTGTTGTTACATTTGGTGTCGCTGCCTACCGACAAATGGAAAGCCTATGCCCTGTTGTTTTTGATGGAGACATATTGATCTTCGGGCAGGACTTCAAGGCTTCTGCGCAGTTGAGTGGCGTTCAAGATCTGTCAGCGATGGAGCTGCTACTTGGGACGCTGCTGGGAGGTCTGGTGAAAGCAGCATATGAAAGTGTGAGACGAAATACTGACGAATGTTCGACAGGGTCAGGCAAACAGTTTCCAAAGTGGGAAGGACCATACATGGTCACTTCGAGATGGGATTACGCGAACACAGTCGCAATGATGAACAATGAGAGGCACGTGAACGTCAGCGAGCTCCAGAAATGGATACAGCGAGACAAGCCAACGATGACGCCTGCACCAAGAAGATCAAGCAGACTTCGGTCGCAAGTCTTTGACGGGGGGACGAGTGTGGTGAGAGCAGGCCGTGAGAAAATATGTACAAGGCTGATTTAACAACCAATCACAGCAAAGTTAACGTGGCAAAATATGATTCGCAGATAGAGAATTCTTTTTATCGAGGAATCCCTAAACAACCAATCAGAAGCCTGCGTTTGTCTGCCTAATAAACAACCAATCAGATGACTGCGCTTGTCTATAATAATGTATGTGAAATATATATAAATACGTGTTGATTTTCATAATAAAACGATCTGTTGCTTCGCCCTTGTCTTCTGTTGTTACATTTGGTGTCGCTGCCTACCGACAAATGGAAAGCCTATGCCCTGTTGTTTTTGATGGAGACATATTGATCTTCGGGCAGGACTTCAAGGCTTCTGCGCAGTTGAGTGGCGTTCAAGATCTGTCAGCGATGGAGCTGCTACTTGGGACGCTGCTGGGAGGTCTGGTGAAAGCAGCATATGAAAGTGTGAGACGAAATACTGACGAATGTTCGACAGGGTCAGGCAAACAGTTTCCAAAGTGGGAAGGACCACATATGGTCACTTCGAGATGGGATTACGCGAACACAGTCGCAATGATGAACAATGAGAGGCACGTGAACGTCAGCGAGCTCCAGAAATGGATACAGCGAGACAAGCCAACGATGACGCCTGCACCAAGAAGATCAAGCAGACTTCGGTCGCAAGTCTTTGACGGGGGGACGAGTGTGGTGAGAGCAGGCTGCTAGCCGATTGGTTGGCACTAATCTACGTTAAGGTCTAGGTCACTAATATGGCCGTGAGAAAATATGTACAAGGCTGATTTAACAACCAATCACAGCAAAGTTAACGTGGCAAAATATGATTCGCAGAGAGAATTCTTTTTATCGAGGAATCCCTAAACAACCAATCAGAAGCCTGCGTTTGTCTGCCTAAACAACCAATCAGATGACTGCGCTTGTCTATAATAATGTATGTGAAATATATATAAATACGTGTTGATTTTCATAATAAAACGATCTGTTGCTTCGCCCTTGTCTTCTGTTGTTACATTTGGTGTCGCTGCCTACCGACAAATGGAAAGCCTATGCCCTGTTGTTTTTGATGGAGACATATTGATCTTCGGGCAGGACTTCAAGGCTTCTGCGCAGTTGAGTGGCGTTCAAGATCTGTCAGCGATGGAGCTGCTACTTGGGACGCTGCTGGGAGGTCTGGTGAAAGCAGCATATGAAAGTGTGAGACGAAATACTGACGAATGTTCGACAGGGTCAGGCAAACAGTTTCCAAAGTGGGAAGGACCACATATGGTCACTTCGAGATGGGATTACGCGAACACAGTCGCAATGATGAACAATGAGAGGCACGTGAACGTCAGCGAGCTCCAGAAATGGATACAGCGAGACAAGCCAACGATGACGCCTGCACCAAGAAGATCAAGCAGACTTCGGTCGCAAGTCTTTGACGGGGGGACGAGTGTGGTGAGAGCAGGCTGCTAGCCGATTGGTTGGCACTAATCTACGTTAAGGTCTAGGTCACTAATATGGCCGTGAGAAAATATGTACAAGGCTGATTTAACAACCAATCACAGCAAAGTTAACGTGGCAAAATATGATTCGCAGAGAGAATTCTTTTTATCGAGGAATCCCTAAACAACCAATCAGAAGCCTGCGTTTGTCTGCCTAAACAACCAATCAGATGACTGCGCTTGTCTATAATAATGTATGTGAAATATATATAAATACGTGTTGATTTTCATAATAAAACGATCTGTTGCTTCGCCCTTGTCTTCTGTTGTTACATTTGGTGTCGCTGCCTACCGACAAATGGAAAGCCTATGCCCTGTTGTTTTTGATGGAGACATATTGATCTTCGGGCAGGACTTCAAGGCTTCTGCGCAGTTGAGTGGCGTTCAAGATCTGTCAGCGATGGAGCTGCTACTTGGGACGCTGCTGGGAGGTCTGGTGAAAGCAGCATATGAAAGTGTGAGACGAAATACTGACGAATGTTCGACAGGGTCAGGCAAACAGTTTCCAAAGTGGGAAGGACCACATATGGTCACTTCGAGATGGGATTACGCGAACACAGTCGCAATGATGAACAATGAGAGGCACGTGAACGTCAGCGAGCTCCAGAAATGGATACAGCGAGACAAGCCAACGATGACGCCTGCACCAAGAAGATCAAGCAGACTTCGGTCGCAAGTCTTTGACGGGGGGACGAGTGTGGTGAGAGCAGGCTGCTAGGCCGTGAGAAAATATGTACAAGGCTGATTTAACAACCAATCACAGCAAAGTTAACGTGGCAAAATATGATTCGCAGAGAGAATTCTTTTTATCGAGGAATCCCTAAACAACCAATCAGAAGCCTGCGTTTGTCTGCCTAAACAACCAATCAGATGACTGCGCTTGGCTGTAATAATGTATGTGAAATATATATAAATACGTGTTGATTTTCATAATAAAACGATCTGTTGCTTCGCCCTTGTCTTCTGTTGTTACATTTGGTGTCGCTGCCTACCGACAAATGGAAAGCCTATGCCCTGTTGTTTTTGATGGAGACATATTGATCTTCGGGCAGGACTTCAAGGCTTCTGCGCAGTTGAGTGGCGTTCAAGATCTGTCAGCGATGGAGCTGCTACTTGGGACGCTGCTGGGAGGTCTGGTGAAAGCAGCATATGAAAGTGTGAGACGAAATACTGACGAATGTTCGACAGGGTCAGGCAAACAGTTTCCAAAGTGGGAAGGACCACATATGGTCACTTCGAGATGGGATTACGCGAACACAGTCGCAATGATGAACAATGAGAGGCACGTGAACGTCAGCGAGCTCCAGAAATGGATACAGCGAGACAAGCCAACGATGACGCCTGCACCAAGAAGATCAAGCAGACTTCGGTCGCAAGTCTTTGACGGGGGGACGAGTGTGGTGAGAGCAGGCTGCTAGCCGATTGGTTGGCACTAATTTACGTTAAGGTTTTGGGTCACTAATAGGCCGTGAGAAAATATGTACAAGGCTGATTTAACAACCAATCACAGCAAAGTTAACGTGGCAAAATATGATTCGCAGAGAGAATTCTTTTTATCGAGGAATCCCTAAACAACCAATCAGAAGCCTGCGTTTGTCTGCCTAAACAACCAATCAGATGACTGCGCTTGTCTATAATAATGTATGTGAAATATATATAAATACGTGTTGATTTTCATAATAAAACGATCTGTTGCTTCGCCCTTGTCTTCTGTTGTTACATTTGGTGTCGCTGCCTACCGACAAATGGAAAGCCTATGCCCTGTTGTTTTTGATGGAGACATATTGATCTTCGGGCAGGACTTCAAGGCTTCTGCGCAGTTGAGTGGCGTTCAAGATCTGTCAGCGATGGAGCTGCTACTTGGGACGCTGCTGGGAGGTCTGGTGAAAGCAGCATATGAAAGTGTGAGACGAAATACTGACGAATGTTCGACAGGGTCAGGCAAACAGTTTCCAAAGTGGGAAGGACCACATATGGTCACTTCGAGATGGGATTACGCGAACACAGTCGCAATGATGAACAATGAGAGGCACGTGAACGTCAGCGAGCTCCAGAAATGGATACAGCGAGACAAGCCAACGATGACGCCTGCACCAAGAAGATCAAGCAGACTTCGGTCGCAAGTCTTTGACGGGGGGACGAGTGTGGTGAGAGCAGCTGTGATAGGAGGCCGTGAGAAAATATGTACAAGGCTGATTTAACAACCAATCACAGCAAAGTTAACGTGGCAAAATATGATTCGCAGAGAGAATTCTTTTTATCGAGGAATCCCTAAACAACCAATCAGAAGCCTGCGTTTGTCTGCCTAAACAACCAATCAGATGACTGCGCTTGTCTATAATAATGTATGTGAAATATATATAAATACGTGTTGATTTTCATAATAAAACGATCTGTTGCTTCGCCCTTGTCTTCTGTTGTTACATTTGGTGTCGCTGCCTACCGACAAATGGAAAGCCTATGCCCTGTTGTTTTTGATGGAGACATATTGATCTTCGGGCAGGACTTCAAGGCTTCTGCGCAGTTGAGTGGCGTTCAAGATCTGTCAGCGATGGAGCTGCTACTTGGGACGCTGCTGGGAGGTCTGGTGAAAGCAGCATATGAAAGTGTGAGACGAAATACTGACGAATGTTCGACAGGGTCAGGCAAACAGTTTCCAAAGTGGGAAGGACCACATATGGTCACTTCGAGATGGGATTACGCGAACACAGTCGCAATGATGAACAATGAGAGGCACGTGAACGTCAGCGAGCTCCAGAAATGGATACAGCGAGACAAGCCAACGATGACGCCTGCACCAAGAAGATCAAGCAGACTTCGGTCGCAAGTCTTTGACGGGGGGACGAGTGTGGTGAGAGCAGGCCGTGAGAAAATATGTACAAGGCTGATTCAATAACCAATCACAGCAAAGTTAACGTGGCAAAATATGATTCGCAGAGAGAATTCTTTTTATCGAGGAATCCCTAAACAACCAATCAGAAGCCTGCGTTTGTCTGCCTAAACAACCAATCAGATGACTGCGCTTGTCTATAATAATGTATGTGAAATATATATAAAAACGTGTTGATTTTCATAATAAAACGATCTGTTGCTTCGCCCTTGTCTTCTGTTGTTACATTTGGTGTCGCTGCCTACCGACAAATGGAAAGCCTATGCCCTGTTGTTTTTGATGGAGACATATTGATCTTCGGGCAGGACTTCAAGGCTTCTGCGCAGTTGAGTGGCGTTCAAGATCTGTCAGCGATGGAGCTGCTACTTGGGACGCTGCTGGGAGGTCTGGTGAAAGCAGCATATGAAAGTGTGAGACGAAATACTGACGAATGTTCGACAGGGTCAGGCAAACAGTTTCCAAAGTGGGAAGGACCACATATGGTCACTTCGAGATGGGATTACGCGAACACAGTCGCAATGATGAACAATGAGAGGCACGTGAACGTCAGCGAGCTCCAGAAATGGATACAGCGAGACAAGCCAACGATGACGCCTGCACCAAGAAGATCAAGCAGACTTCGGTCGCAAGTCTTTGACGGGGGGACGAGTGTGGTGAGAGCAGGCCGTGAGAAAATATGTACAAGGCTGATTTAACAACCAATCACAGCAAAGTTAACGTGGCAAAATATGATTCGCAGATAGAGAATTCTTTTTATCGAGGAATCCCTAAACAACCAATCAGAAGCCTGCGTTTGTCTGCCTAACTTCTGATAAACAACCAATCAGATGACTGCGCTTGTCTACTTGCATAAGCTGTAATAATGTATGTGAAATATATATAAATACGTGTTGATTTTCATAATAAAACGATCTGTTGCTTCGCCCTTGTCTTCTGTTGTTACATTTGGTGTCGCTGCCTACCGACAAATGGAAAGCCTATGCCCTGTTGTTTTTGATGGAGACATATTGATCTTCGGGCAGGACTTCAAGGCTTCTGCGCAGTTGAGTGGCGTTCAAGATCTGTCAGCGATGGAGCTGCTACTTGAGACGCTGCTGGGAGGTCTGGTGAAAGCAGCATATGAAAGTGTGAGACGAAATACTGACGAATGTTCGACAGGGTCAGGCAAACAGTTTCCAAAGTGGGAAGGACCACATATGGTCACTTCGAGATGGGATTACGCGAACACAGTCGCAATGATGAACAATGAGAGGCACGTGAACGTCAGCGAGCTCCAGAAATGGATACAGCGAGACAAGCCAACGATGACGCCTGCACCAAGAAGATCAAGCAGACTTCGGTCGCAAGTCTTTGACGGGGGGACGAGTGTGGTGAGAGCAGGCCGTGAGAAAATATGTACAAGGCTGATTTAACAACCAATCACAGCAAAGTTAACGTGGCAAAATATGATTCGCAGATAGAGAATTCTTTTTATCGAGGAATCCCTAAACAACCAATCAGAAGCCTGCGTTTGTCTGCCTAACTTCTGATAAACAACCAATCAGATGACTGCGCTTGTCTATAATAATGTATGTGAAATATATATAAATACGTGTTGATTTTCATAATAAAACGATCTGTTGCTTCGCCCTTGTCTTCTGTTGTTACATTTGGTGTCGCTGCCTACCGACAAATGGAAAGCCTATGCCCTGTTGTTTTTGATGGAGACATATTGATCTTCGGGCAGGACTTCAAGGCTTCTGCGCAGTTGAGTGGCGTTCAAGATCTGTCAGCGATGGAGCTGCTACTTGGGACGCTGCTGGGAGGTCTGGTGAAAGCAGCATATGAAAGTGTGAGACGAAATACTGACGAATGTTCGACAGGGTCAGGCAAACAGTTTCCAAAGTGGGAAGGACCACATATGGTCACTTCGAGATGGGATTACGCGAACACAGTCGCAATGATGAACAATGAGAGGCACGTGAACGTCAGCGAGCTCCAGAAATGGATACAGCGAGACAAGCCAACGATGACGCCTGCACCAAGAAGATCAAGCAGACTTCGGTCGCAAGTCTTTGACGGGGGGACGAGTGTGGTGAGAGCAGGCCGTGAGAAAATATGTACAAGGCTGATTTAACAACCAATCACAGCAAAGTTAACGTGGCAAAATATGATTCGCAGATAGAGAATTCTTTTTATCGAGGAATCCCTAAACAACCAATCAGAAGCCTGCGTTTGTCTGCCTAACTTCTGATAAACAACCAATCAGATGACTGCGCTTGTCTACTTGCATAAGCTGTAATAATGTATGTGAAATATATATAAATACGTGTTGATTTTCATAATAAAACGATCTGTTGCTTCGCCCTTGTCTTCTGTTGTTACATTTGGTGTCGCTGCCTACCGACAAATGGAAAGCCTATGCCCTGTTGTTTTTGATGGAGACATATTGATCTTCGGGCAGGACTTCAAGGCTTCTGCGCAGTTGAGTGGCGTTCAAGATCTGTCAGCGATGGAGCTGCTACTTGGGACGCTGCTGGGAGGTCTGGTGAAAGCAGCATATGAAAGTGTGAGACGAAATACTGACGAATGTTCGACAGGGTCAGGCAAACAGTTTCCAAAGTGGGAAGGACCACATATGGTCACTTCGAGATGGGATTACGCGAACACAGTCGCAATGATGAACAATGAGAGGCACGTGAACGTCAGCGAGCTCCAGAAATGGATACAGCGAGACAAGCCAACGATGACGCCTGCACCAAGAAGATCAAGCAGACTTCGGTCGCAAGTCTTTGACGGGGGGACGAGTGTGGTGAGAGCAGGCCGTGAGAAAATATGTACAAGGCTGATTTAACAACCAATCACAGCAAAGTTAACGTGGCAAAATATGATTCGCAGATAGAGAATTCTTTTTATCGAGGAATCCCTAAACAACCAATCAGAAGCCTGCGTTTGTCTGCCTAACTTCTGATAAACAACCAATCAGATGACTGCGCTTGTCTACTTGCATAAGCTGTAATAATGTATGTGAAATATATATAAATACGTGTTGATTTTCATAATTAAACGATCTGTTGCTTCGCCCTTGTCTTCTGTTGTTACATTTGGTGTCGCTGCCTACCGACAAATGGAAAGCCTATGCCCTGTTGTTTTTGATGGAGACATATTGATCTTCGGGCAGGACTTCAAGGCTTCTGCGCAGTTGAGTGGCGTTCAAGATCTGTCAGCGATGGAGCTGCTACTTGGGACGCTGCTGGGAGGTCTGGTGAAAGCAGCATATGAAAGTGTGAGACGAAATACTGACGAATGTTCGACAGGGTCAGGCAAACAGTTTCCAAAGTGGGAAGGACCACATATGGTCACTTCGAGATGGGATTACGCGAACACAGTCGCAATGATGAACAATGAGAGGCACGTGAACGTCAGCGAGCTCCAGAAATGGATACAGCGAGACAAGCCAACGATGACGCCTGCACCAAGAAGATCAAGCAGACTTCGGTCGCAAGTCTTTGACGGGGGGACGAGTGTGGTGAGAGCAGGCCGTGAGAAAATATGTACAAGGCTGATTTAACAACCAATCACAGCAAAGTTAACATGGCAAAATATGATTCGCAGATAGAGAATTCTTTTTATCGAGGAATCCCTAAACAACCAATCAGAAGCCTGCGTTTGTCTGCCTAACTTCTGATAAACAACCAATCAGATGACTGCGCTTGTCTACTTGCATAAGCTGTAATAATGTATGTGAAATATATATAAATACGTGTTGATTTTCATAATAAAACGACCTGTTGCTTCGCCCTTGTCTTCTGTTGTTACAATGTAAGTTCTGGATAGTGAAGGGAGGTACCACTGTCCGTAAAATAATTGATAAGTGCATGGAATGTAAACTCCGAAATGCTCGTCCAGTACAGCTGATGATGGCACCACTCCCAGCATAGCAAGCTTCTGAAGGGAATTATCCATTCGAGTACGTTGGGGTGGATTTGTTCGGACCTTTTGTAGTGAAGAGAGGCAGAACCCTATGTAAAAGATATGGCTGTTTATTCACCTGTTTGAAAATGAGAGCTGTGCATATTGAGATGGTTTATTCGCTAACTACTGATTCATTCGTGCTAGCATTACATAGATTTATAAATCGCCAAAGTGTACCGAAGATGATGTTCAGCGACAGAGGGACTAATTTTCGTTAAACCAGGAATATTGGCCCCGAAGAGGCTAAAATTAGTGGAGGATGAATTCAAATATTAGCTTCAGTCGGAGATTATCCGGTCCTAAGATAGTCAGCGGGCTTTGTCATTACGAGTGGTTCTTAGGGAAATTTGGGCTGATTGGCATCCTTGTGCTGAGCTCTATATAAACAGACCGGAGCATTCAGATACCCAGTACCCGGGACTTAAATGATACTTTTCGAGGCTCCATAACTTTCGCTAAAGTTGGCTTAGTTCGCGCCCATCTTAATATTCCGGTGTCTGAGGAAGATATGCTTAAAACGAACATTGCCACTCCATTTGGATTGTGAGTCTGCGTGGGAGCCACTGAACACAACTGCATAACTGAAAGAGGTGTTGATGAAAGGCACAATTCTGAAATATCTTGATTAAGAAGCTACAGTTGCATTAATGGTAGAGGCATCAGATAAGCTTTTGGGAGCAGCTTTAATTCAACTAGCAACAGTAACTGGGAACCCATAACATTCTCTTCTGATCGGCTTAACCCCGCAGAAACGAGGTTTTCTACTTTTGACGGAGATTTGCCGCAATTCACCTAGCAGCTAAACAGTTTTGACACACGGTGGAAGCCAGACCGTTTACTATCTACACAGAACACAAGCCTCTTACTTATGCGGTTAATTTGAAGATAAAAAAATACTCACCGCGCGAAATTCGTCACCTTGATTTCATATCACAGTTTGCTATTGATATAAGACATGTGAATGGGGTGGAGAACTGTGTAGCTGACGAACTATCTAGAATGTGCGTGAATACAGTGCAACAAGCCACTGTACATTTCAAACCACTGACGGAAAATCAAAGGAACAATAAAGAGTTAAAGCAAATCCCCACTGCAAATAATTCTAGTTTCAAACTGCCATCTTCCGTAGACAGCGACTTGACATGGTGCGACACAACGGGATATTTTCACAGTGCCTTTGTCCCGAAAATTATGAAAAGAGCTGTATCTAGTCATTTCCACTAGTCGTTGTATTCTAGAGCAAAGGGTTCAGCCAAAGTAATCTTGACAAGATATATTTAGCCAAACCTAGAATGCGACATGCGGAGGTGGGTGAGAGAGTGCACGGCATACCAGAGGGCTACGATAAGCTGACACACAATGTTATCCTAAGGAACATTCTCGTAGCCGGACGCTTTTCGCCCATGTTCGCGTGGATTTGTTAAGTCCCTTAACACACTCAAACGGATTCACTTAATTATTTACATATATTGATAAGCTTACCAGGTTCTGAGTGGCTGCTCCACTTGCTGATATTACTGCGGAAACGGCAGCGAGGGCCTTTCTTCAACACTGGGTAGCCATTTTCGGTATGACTACGATAATAACAACTGATAGAAGAGCTTGATTCAAGTTGAAGCTTTCCAGTAGTTTGCGGAAGTTTCTCGGGTCACACAGCATCTGCCCCACGGCAAATCACCCCTAAACCAATGAGGTGATAGAACTCCTTCACCGACAACCAGAGGCAACATCTCGCTCTAACGCCACTAACTGGTCTGAATTCCTACCAGTAGTAATTCTTGGTATCCAAGCCTCAATAAACAAAAATGTCCAGAGTTCCACTACCAAAATGGTACTTGGAAGCACGCTGAGGCTGACTGGCGAGTTTATTCATTCGTTTGGTGATAAGAACAAGCTTGATCAGGCTGCATACACTGACAGGCTTCGACTACAGATGATTAACTTAGGGCCGACTCCCTCACGAGAACAATCAGGAGTGGCATACAAACCCAAGGAACTGAATTCCTGCTTTCAAGTTTAGGTGAGACGTGATAAAATACAACCAGTCCTTAGTTCACCATACTTAGGACCTTTCAAATTCACGGCCGTACGTCCGAAACACTTTGCTATTCAATGGGACAATATCACAGACAATAAAAACCCTGATAAAACTCTATAGACCAATCAGATACACCCTAAGTAGAAGTGTATAATTTGAAAAACACGTTTATGTAAATTACAATGTTAAAAAATATTACGTAAACTAACGTTACTGTATGCGTTCCAAGAAAATCTTCCACTTTCCCGTCGCAGTCCTTACAGTTAGGTTAAACCAATTTCTGCGCATAAATTCTTCGAGATAACTGTAAGCCATCATGTTTCTTTGCCTGTTCACTTCTCTGATCCTCTTCTCATGGTGACTCCTGAAACTTTCAATAGAATTTATGTGCTTTCCTTAGAAATGATCAGCAAAATCATCTGAATAATTGAGTACGTTTTGAATATAGCCCAGAGATGAGAGAAATGTATCACACCTGCACATCTACGAGCGACTCTATTGCATATCCCCTCAATGACGCTTGTTGCTATGTTGCTATTGGTTTCAAGTGGCCTTGGTTTAGGGGGAAGATTTAACCGATGTAATATTGTGATTTCATAGACATAACTCAGGTTCACAGGTGAAAGAAAGTTATTATCCTTGAATAAGGACAGGTTGTTCATAAGGTAAGGAGGACATTATTTTTCAGTTTATTTGTATATATACAACTTTAGTTGCACTAAGAAGTTACGTACATGCATGCAACTTCATTTACATAAAGTAAAACATTACGAATGCTCCTGTTTTTAGAATAAAAAACATGATTCTTTTCATTCAGTTTAGTAATGAAGAATGGAATTTCTTCCACGTCAGTGTTATTTAATTAAAGCCTTAATCTCTATAGACCCCTAAAGGAATAAATTCGGCACGGAGAACTCCTGTAGAAACCGAAAGTACTTTTAGTTTACTAAATCTTACTGACTTCCCGTATAAATTTGGTATCTGTCGAGTGTTTATGTAAAATCTGCTGGAGTAATCAGTAAAGTAAAAGTTGTAGTGCATAACTCCTAGACTTGTTGTAGCCATTGATATTGCCGAGATACCACTTACTCGTTTTATGCAGCCGAAATATTCAATTCCCACTTTATTGAGGAAACACCACATTGCCTGCAAAAGTAGTGCGTCAGTTTATGAGTTTCATTAAGCCTACAGTATGCTTTCTATTCAGTGATTACTGTTTGCGAATTATCCGAGAAAACGCATTTCCGAGTTGGATGTTACACAAGGCTTAATTTTTAAACTGTCATCCTTATAAGAGTTCAATTCAATCACACATACTAGTAGGATAGTCTGTAATTGACTTTAGAGACTTATCAGGGAATAGTCTCATCAACTTACAGTTTGCTGATGATATTGTCCACCTGCACTATGAGAAGTAACCCTGATGCTGGAAAATATGAAAAGAATACCGGTGTTTGATTATAGGTGTCTGTGTTCTATCTCATGAGTAAAGCAGTATAATATGACGAGTGCTGTTGAGGTTACGCATAAATGTTAGGGTGGGGAGGGTTCTTCAGCGAAGAATCCCACGAGATCAATGGAACTACAGATTGGCTAAAAAAGAAAACAAGGATGCACAGGATGTATACATGAATATAACTACCAATATAATACTAACGAGATAGCACAGTAAGAATTATTGAAACTTTATATCAATGTGCGATTACATCAGTCACTATTTTTGACAAAAGTGGATATTTCGACGAAGTTATAAGACGTAATTTGTCTGAGTCGTGTAGTGTCGTATTTGTGCAACACATTTTGGACACTCTGGTCACGCATGGACTTGTCACAGGAATATATATATGAAATTAATACAGTTAAGAGGTTAGAAAATAAATTTAGGTGGAATTAAAATCACATATTGAAGGTCAAAATAACAATGAAGATCACTAAACCAAGTAACAGGTACTAGTATATCTACCCTGACTGGTATCTAGACGAAGTTTAAGAAAGAAGGTTTCGTGTGATGACGAATAGTTTTGGAACTCACAAAGGTGGTTTAAGCTTCCTAATCACACTTGGGCTTCCACAAACTTTAGGATGCAATTGAAACACGTTTTACAGATAGGTTTAAAAATGTACCAACGTCAATTTTATGTCCTGTCTCTATAAGACGTTTCACAATAGGGGAGCTGGAGCTCCGTTAATGGATTCTGAAGAGGCTTCGCTTCTGGAGGCATTTAGGAATATGATGCGTAGCCCTTACTTGCAGAAATCGATGAGCCCTCCCTAAATGGATACAGCAACCGTTTCTAAACCTTACGTTCATAGCTTTAAGAGATGTCGGACACTACTTCTACGCGATTTCAAAATAATTTTGTGCATTAACTTCGAACAAACGCAAATAATATGGCGTCAGGACAATAACAAAAATCGGAAGTTTATGAAACCAAACTCAATAATGGGACAAAATGACGTACACCTCAGATGTCTTTACGTACCTGATCACGAGGATGGTATTCCAACCCACCAGATTACTAAAATGTTGCAGTGCGCATCTAACTCATTTAAAAATTTTGGTAGAAAACAGTGAATGTTGTAAGTGATCGCAAATCATATTGCAGTTTCTGCCCATTTGTGAAAACTAATTTTCGCTTGTATCTATGCATTTCATTGACTTTCAGCTATCAAAACACCACACAAAAGCGCGGAGGGATGAGCGAATTCGATATCAACCATATTCTTTGGTCCCTGCAACAGTAATAGGTACTGCACAATAGCTGATAGGGAAATTTGCGATTCAGTACAAGTTTACGCCGAGCTGCAAAAAATTTATCGAATGACAGTCGCCGAAATGTACGCGAAGCTTCCAATATCCAATATCGTTTTTACGAGCTAGTGTAAACCAATTTGATTTCTTTGTGCTCGCTTCCTGATTGTAAGGTATAGATTCCTGATCTTCGGAAAACTTCTGCGTAGCTTGTCCCGCCACTCGACTTGCTCGGTACGCCAAATAATCATTGCACGAACCATGTATTTTAGAGTCCTGTCACACAAGCAATCAGTAAATGCTCAAGAACAATATCGAACAACAATTTTCGTATAAATTCGTCCAACAAGAGCAAAATAAACACCGAGATCACGTCTACTGCATCTGCCTGGACGACTAGCTCCAGCTCGAATCAACGAAACCGCGCAAATGCCGTCAAGGTCAAGCCAGAGGCGCCACTTCAAATAGGGGATATGCCATATCAACACCCCACATCTACACCTTTTCTCCTTTTCAATGAGCCTGCTGTCTAAACGATACTTAAATACTAAGTTTTGATGAAATTCGCTGTATAATTCTTGTGTGGTATCCATAATTCCCCGTATATACTGCGGATTCATCAGGCTGGTGAATCACAGTCATGTTTCCGTTCATTAGTTAGTTTCGTCTTGGGCCACTGTAGTTTAGAGTTAATTTAAGGTAATACGGTCGCTTACTTGCGAATTCTGTTGATTCTTATGGTATTTGGCGAAAATGTTTTCAGAGGTCTTCGATATGTAAACATAGACGAAGTCCTTTGCAAACCTAATGACCATTTCAGGGTGAGATACAAATTTACAACCTGTTATTATCAGCAATGAAAAGGTAGCGGCTACACCTTAAGTGATGACTTTTAAAAAGGATTTGTTTTAGTCCCCAACTAAGTTCGGTTTTAAGTCTCGTGTAAGTTTCACCAAATTTGAAGACACTTACAGGAATAATACACTGGATTTAGCCGTCAGATACGTACACGACGGTTATTTACCCTGAGTTTAACGTAACATTTAAATGGCTAGAGATTAACTACATCCAAAAGGTGTGAACGTCAATCATATGACTCAATTTTGATCACAGACCGATTTGAGTTATTGGACCATCGAGAACGAGGATGTACTGTACATCTGTTTATGATGACCACAATCGAATCTCAAGTCAGTCAGATCCTTTCAAACGAACACATGAAAAGACTGGTTATCTGTGACACATTGGTTCCTGAACCAGCCTGTTACCGTTGTCACGTGATGCTAATCAATTTTCGGAAGTGTAATGGGCAGTGAAGCACTTGGATTCCAGATTCACTATCTGAATGTCAAGTGTACATTGATAAACAGCCTACATCCCTGTCGAGACATAAAATCATACACGAAACGTGTTTAGTTTTCAGAATCATCAAAATCTCAGTGATCCGGTTTACTTAGCACTTGTCGTATGCCCTAAAAAGGAGTAAACAATCACGACATACATTTGACCTGGCTTT
The DNA here is from genome assembly GCA_944472135.2 of Trichobilharzia regenti. NCBI lineage: Eukaryota > Metazoa > Platyhelminthes > Trematoda > Strigeidida > Schistosomatidae > Trichobilharzia > Trichobilharzia regenti. Next base: position 7,341,402 of record OX235267.1, on the reverse strand, counting down.
CATTTACAGTATAGTAGAACATTATGGTGCTCAGTAATACGATTAGCGAAAAGGCCCTAAAAGGTCCGAACGTCGTGGACAATTGATGGCTAACGTATCACAAACCCGAAGATCTGCAGGCGGAAACCAACAAGTAGGTAGTAGAAGTGATGAAGACGACATCTTATGACTTGAACTAAGACTTAGCAGACTATGAGTAAATACCGACTTAATGCGCTGGCTAATCTGTCTTAATCGCACGTCAACAACAACAATAACACCGCCGGCACGCAAAGACAAGAGGGAAGACTGTACGTTGATAAGAGAGCTTTTACTGTGTCAAACGAAAGTCAAAATACTGGAAAGAAACTTTGCGTATTTGCGGTTAAAATGACCCTAAAAATACAGCAATTCAGTGATGCATTAAAAGTATTAACAGCCAATAGGAATCCAGCACTCCAAACAGAGGGAAAAATAAAAGGCTCATGTCAGTTCGCGATGACTCCTTAAAATAGTTACTTTAAGGTTGTGGGTAAAATTAGGCAAAACTATGTATATAACACAAGACTTCAAGTGAACATAGAGAAGGCAGGGTTAACGAAAATACTGAACAAACAACAAAAACCAGTCGCCAGTGAGGGTAGATACCTTTTCCACTTACGTCGACAGCATCGTTTCAACTACAGGCGGCACGGATGAGGATCTCAAAGCCCGCCAACCAGCATCAGTGAAGTTAGAGACATTCACATCTCTGAGATCGATGTAGAAATCCACTGCACTCAGCAAAATGAACAAGATATGGACTTTTATTACTAACGTCGAGTCAGTCAAAGTAGTTCCAAAGTGTTCAGAGACTTGACGTTCGTGTCACCAAAGGCATTTGTGGCAGAATGCTGCAGACTTATGTCAGTAGATGGGAACCAGAAAAGTTAAGCAACAAGGAAATCTAGTAACACACCAGTCAAGTATCTATTGCCAGCAAAAATGCATATGAAAATGGGGATGGATTGGATATGTGGCCTTTTTAAATCACTGAACTGCCTGAATTTTCATTCATCAAAATGCTTAAACTCTTCCACATTTCTTATTGTTTTAGTTACATCAGGTAACCAGTACATGAACTCGCACGTATATTGTAACTAACTCAGGACTACACACTGTGCAATTCTTGAAGGAAACGAAAAAAGAATTACAGAGATGGTTCTCTCTTAATATGCACCAAAACCATGTCACATGATATGCTTCATATTAGCATTTTACGTGTAAATCCTGTGTGAATAGGAAACAATTTGGAACTAAATACGCTGAAAATTTCTGCACTATGAGTTCATATAGTGATTGAAATAAAGTTTTATTGGTGACTCTAGACTACAGAGGCCCAAAAAGAGACTACCTAATGAACGGATTGGTGACCCTGAGCAACGAGTCGGATGAGTCTGTAGCTTATGGGAGGAATTATGGATCCTGTACATGAATTATGTGGCAAATTTCATCGTACTCTAATATTTAAATACTGTTTTGACACCAGGCGCATTAGAACGAAGAAAACACGTAGCCAACTACCCCGCCTAGGCTACATTCACATCGTCAGTTAATTCGATGGAGCCCACACAAATTCCATCTGAAGCTTCCAAAGTTACCTAAAAAAGAGTATCATGGTGGCGAGTGAGTCATGAAGCACGGTGGTTTACAGTTACCTCGGTGAATTTATACAGAGAAATTGGTTCGATCTAATTATGAGGACTCCTATAAGAAAGTGGGAGGTTTTCTTGGAACATAAGCTAGAACATTATCCTATATAATTTCTTTTTAACGTTACATTACTTTTATGTAGACGTTTTTTCAAATACGCACTTTTATTCGGAGGCATCTGATTGATCGAAAGCGATTTGTTAAGGCCTTTTCTTCTGGATAGTTTCGTTCTGGATTGCTATGGTTTACAGACACCGTTTTATTATTTAAGAAAAGAATAGACAGCTGAGTGACATCAAATGCCAGTTAGACACTCGATTGGAAGCCACTAAAGGTAAACGACGACTTAGGCGTCAGACGGTGACCTCGAGGAGACCATGTGAGGAGCCGCAGGAAATGATAGCTTATTAGCCATCATGAAGCAGCTGGTTGAAGACGACTGTGCCTCTAGACCCCCATGTCGCACTACAAATTCAACAGAATAATAATCTTATAGCGAAATAAGAAAAGAATGGTTTAACTGGAATCATTATAATTACATTTTCAAGCTATTAATAGTATATACTTTTTTTGATTACAGCTTGATCCCACACTGTATTTTTGGTACACGTATGGAATTTTCAGCAGGGATATCGGTAGCCCAAATTTTGCAGGCCGACCAGAGATATCAGGTGTCCGTCGGCAGGGGATCGAACCTCGAACCATGTGCATGGTCGGCGAGAGTCCTAACCACTGTGCCACCGACACACTTAATAATTCCCCCGAGTATTTCTCTTTAACATACAACAAATAAGACAATGTATACTACTCATTTAGTGCTTTTTTCATTTTATATTCCAGTAATACTGATTAGGCTATTTCAGTAGTATTAGTAGTAAGTAAGTAAGTAGGTAAGTAAGAAATGTTCAAATAAAAGAAACTAAACAAGTTAACATATTCTCATGTCAAAACTAAAATTAAAGTCAAATAAATAATTTTTACTTTTGCTTAGATTGACGTCAAAATATCATTGAAAATATAACGTTGCTTTTATAAATAGATAAAGAAACATTGTCTCTCCACTTTTGTTTAAATAAATTAAAGGAAAAAAATAAATTAGAATCACCCAAATGCAAAATTCAGTATCATAGCAAACTGTGAAGTATAAATTAATTTTAAAACTAGATGAATGTATATATATATATATATATATATGTAACATAGAAGTTAAAATATAAATGCAGAGAATTATTATAATATTGGCGAAGTATCATAACCAAAGTCAAGGTCTTTCAGAAGTGTTGACCTTCAAAGAACAATCGGACACGGAGAACGTCAGGAAATATCAGTCTAAATTAAATCATATCTGCCTGACTTTTAAGATTAAGGTTGGATTTAAGGTCAGAGTTAGATCACCCGTGTAGTGAATAGAAGATGATATTTTTACAAAACATAAACAACAAATATACAATGCGATGCCATGCTTACAATGTCTTGGTAATGTATCTGCCAATGATTACTTGACTTTTTTCATTTGAATTCTGATTGGTCGTCTCATGTCGCTATGGTTTTAGCTATGGCGGTAGTTTGACTTTGCTATTATATTGATTATATATATACAACAAAGGAAATGGAAAATATAGTCAAGATAAGATAAATTGATTGTATAAAGTATAGTTTTGGTTAAGGGAACGTACACCACATAAATACATGTAGTTAGTAAGTAGAGAAACGCGGTATACTTGTATTTTGACGACATAATGTTTGATTTCCAATAATTAACGGAGATGCATAGCTGGGTGTAGGCAAAGACAGACCAGAAACTGATGGTGGTATTATTGGCCAAAAATTCGACAAATAATTTGTATTTGTCGAGTTCATATCAGACACTAGTGTGTTAGCTGAAAGAGTTGTTTGTTGTGCTGGTGTACCACTGAATAGATCAGTAAGTAATCCTGTTCCATTTATATACGATGAATTAGGCGTGTATGATGATAGGGAGGCTAGAGGATTAATTCCAAAGCTCAGGGGATTTATACAACATGCTGCTGCAGCCATAGCAGCAGCATTTGTTAAACTATTCATATCTTGAGTATTTGTACTGTGGGTTAAAAGGACACCACTTTTAGACGTGTTAATATTCGACTGATTTTGCCTTTAAAAGAAAAAAAATATGTCAAACAAAAAAAATCAAATATTATTTAATGTTTCTTTTAATAATATAAAATGGTGAATATGTAGGAGTTATTACGGCTTAGGGTAGACCTCAATTTTAAACACTCTTACAAAACTTCTTCACCGTTTTATGACCTTAGCTGTACTCTGCTTAACGTGCAAATACTGACGAACAGAATCAGGGTAAAAAGACTTGAAATGACAAGTGTATCTGGGACAGTTATATTTTACACAAATGAAATATGAAATTTGATAAACAAAGAGGTTGTACAACTTATCTGCTGACGTCACTGGCGGTAGGCTCGGAGTGTGCTGAATGAATGCACAACGAGAGAGCAAACCAACGAGCGTAAGGAAGAGTCACAACTCAAAAGATAAAGGTGGGCCAAACGATGGGTGAGAGAGTTTAAACAAAAGTTCAAGGGTACAGTGTGAACTACAAATACTTGAAATTCAATGACACTGAACAACTGTTTCATGTGTTGTAGGCTACTTGTCAAAGAATCATCATAAAATTATTTAAAAGAATCCCATCGTCATTTGGTGTATGGTGACTAGCAGTGGATTCCATCGGGATAGCTCGCATTTCGTCCTATTCGGGACTTGTCATCCGATGTACTTACATTCCTCAGTGAGTCATTCATGGCCTTCCCACCAAGGCTCAAATCCAGTGTCCATAGATTCAAACGCCGAAGCGTTATCCACTAGACCACTTGGGCCACGGCAGCCACATCTTGTACAACAGGTCATATTAGTTATTTAATTTAGTCGTAGATCACTCACTGGGGAAGGCGGATGCATCCAGCCGACGAGTCCCAAATAGGACGAAACGCACTTTGTCGTGGATCCCACTGCTAGTCACTATCCACCAATTTACTTCTAGAAACATGGCCAGACATCATCATCGAAGCATCTGCATAAGAAGCTGACACGTCAACCTGAGAGACCAAGCACTTCAGTCCAGTCGATCGATGGGATAATCAAAAACTGAATTATATAATCCCAGGAAAAATTACATAAATTGAAGTCAGTTCCCTTGAAAGTCACTTGTCGATGTAAATCTGTATCAGTAGGAAAATGTGGTGATTGACACTTTCTACCTCTGTATTGTTTAAACACTTACTGTTGATTGTTAATATATTTCTTATATGAATTGAATAATAGTTCCGCTAAATACAAAATTCCTGAATTCCGCCCTCTCTGTGTTTTGGTTGGATTCTTGTAATTCGGTCATCTCGAAATACTAATACTACGATTACAAAAAATTACAACATAAAATGTAGGCTAATGACTAATATCAAAGTGGTAATGTGTATGTGTGTGAGTGTATGTTATTTGCCATATGGAAAAGTAGTCGATTTATATGTGATAAACATGATAATATTTTTATAGAGTTCACAGAGGTTTATAGAGGTTTTTATTTTTTTTTTTCATTTGTCTTGTTTCATTAGAGTTTACCGCATGGGTAATAAATCTATCTTTTCTTAATCGGATTTACCATATTCGATGTGGTTAAAACATGCAGGGCTGGCTTCAGAGGTCAACCTTCCTTCATGTGTTTAAGGAAAACCTCTTCCTACAATTTCGACATTGTCCAAATCAATCTCATTTCCACTATCTATAGCATGTATTGCTATAGCTGATCTTTCTTCTAGACCTTTTAATTCTACTTCATCATTTCTAGGTGGACGTTTCGTGAGCACACTCTGTATTCATTCACTCTGACCTTCAGCTATCTACTGCTCTCCCCTGAGTAGCGAACTCCACATTGGGAACACTTTATCCTATACACACAGTTGTTGTTTTTTTTGTCATTTTGGGAACCATATCTTTGACACTCACTCATCAAAGCTTTCTTTAAAGAATTATTGGGTTTGAAATAGATTTTAATATTATATGAAGCAAGAATATTCTTTGAAGTTCTTCAGCTGTCTACTTTCGATATGGAATGGCTACCATCGGTCATTTTTTTAATTGATTAAAAATGCTCATTAAAATTTTATAAAGAATAGGCACTGAACAAAGAGTAATCTTTTCGATAACCCCTTCTTCATCAGGCTCTACAGTTATATATATATATATATATATATATATATATATATATATATATATATACATTATAGTGATTGAATGAATGAATTAGTGTTATGAAAAACAACATTAATGTTGTTTAAATAACATCGAATCAATCAATAATATTGATGGATTACAGCTGAATAGCATCAACATAACAATAAACTGAATGTCATAAAAATTACGAAGGATAATATTGCAAATTCATGAATTTATAGTCTCTACTGAAGGATAGCCAGGGCAGTAGTAGGGGCTGGACTCGCTTCTTTTGAACACAAAGCACTGACTGTTCCCCGCGAATTGCAATAGCCTCTGCTGTTTGGAGCACGTGGTGCTTCGATGATTTTGGCAATTTATTAGGCACCCAATAGATTATAGAGAAGGATTCTTCTACGCTGGCTGGCTTTGTGGCCAGTTTGCACCAGATGGTCCAATATCGAACTGTTAATGGTTTTAAACTACACCTTCACTTAGCCATAGTGCAAGATGTTCTCGAGCGAGCATGAAAAATTAAGTTCCTAGAGCAACGGCCGATATAACTCGCTCAATCACAAACCCGCTTGAATTGGTAGATACAATTTGAAGTGGCTAGTCTAGGTACTTCATCTTTCAGCTTTTATGGATAACCATTTCCAATGAAAATTTGTTTTATATTGGAGATCTTGTTCTCCATATCATCATCATCATTATCTGTTATAATATGTGCTGAATCTTTATACATTCCTCTATTGGTACAAATGTCTACTGACAAATGACCTTCAAAGGAACTCATTTCAATCTGTGTAATTTTTTCTCACTGCATATTTTGACGGTTAATAAAATCCGAATAGTTCTGCTGAAGAAGCTGTGACTTACACAGCAAAACGTTCACAAAGAAAATCATATTTTGACTTTCTTCTTTTTAACACTCTAAGGTTATTTTAAATAATTTATAATGACTCAACCTGACTCAGTGCTTAAATTATTCCCAGAAGTATTCATAACATTTACGGTTTGGAAACTTATAGTACTTATGTCAAAGAGTTTGCTATGCTGGCACAACGTATAAAACAAACAATATGTCCTCTAAGCAAAAACAAAAAGCCGGTAAGAATTCTGTGTACACAACAGAGACAAACCAAAAAGATACTCTACAGTTTATATTTTACACTGATTTGATAGATTTGAGCAATAGTCACAAAGGGAATTCAGTTGGGCGAGCTATTGTAAACCAGCACTAAAGTAATGGATAACTGTTTCGTCTTTGTCTAGGACTCTTCAGCATCGGAGATCGAATCCCAGATCTCTAGGTTATAAGGCGAGTTTGTAGGCTATTCAGTCACTAACCGAGAACCCAATAGTCCCATCAACTTCTGTCGATTCGCGATATCGCGCAACTGCCAGACACTGTCATCGGTACGTATTTATCCTCACACGCAACCAACTCTTGATGGATCTCACTGGTCACAACTTTCCACTTTATAATTTGTATTTCAACAGACTTTGTTCACCTGATGAAACAACGATTCCGTCAAATCGGAAATCGATATTCATCGAACACCAGTAGAAAAATAAGTACTTGGACAGGAGAATACACAATTTGCACAGCTTCGTTCCCATCAAGTACAAAAGAAATTTAGTGAAGATCCTCAGCCACAGAGTTACAGCTATATGCTCAGAAGAAGTAATTGAATATGAATTAAGCATTGTATATGATACTTTCATCGAAAATGGCTTTCCCGACAAATTTATCAAGAAACACATGATAAAGAAAGCTGAAAATGACTACTCACTATCTGTTAATAAGAAGCCTCTTTATATACGACTACAATTGAAGGGCGATATACCAAGGGAGATAATTACGAGGAAATTAAGAAAATCGGTTCAAATAACTTTTAATGCTGGTGAACTACACGTCTTATTCTCTACACGACCGATGGTGCTTCCTTGACTGAAAGATGAAGTACCTAGACTAGCCACAAAGTCAGTGTGGAAGAATCCTTCTGTTTAATCTACCGGGTGCCTAATAAATTGCCAAAATCATCAAAGCACCACATGTTGCAAACAGCAGAGGCTTTTGCAATTCATCTCAAACAACCAGTGCTCTGTGTTCAGAAGAAGCAAGTCCCGCCCTCTACTACTGCCCTGACTGGCCTTCAATAGAAACTAGAAATTCATGAATTCGTAATATTATCTTTCCTAATTTTTCTGACATTCAGCTTATTTTATGTTGATGCTATTCAGCTGTAATCTATCAATATTATTGATTGATTCGATGTTATTTAAACATTAACGTCGTTCATAACTCTAATTCATTCATTCACTATAATGTGTATACATAACTGTAGAGCCTGATGAAGAAGGGGTTATCGAAAAGAGTACTCTTTGTTCAGTATCCATTCTTTTGAAAAATAAGTTGGCGGTCAAGGGTAGCTCACTAAAGGCAAACCATTTCACTTTGTTAAAAAAAAAATGCAATTTAACCTAAAACTAAAACTGATAACTTACGTTAAAGTATGTTCATTAGTTTTATTACCATTCCCACTTGTATTATGGTTATTACTATTATTGTTATTATTATTATTGGTAGTAGCATTATTAGAGATATTATGGATTTGTTGTACCGTAATATTCATTTTTGCCTGATTAGTTTTTGATACAGAATTCGTTTTCAACAAAGCATTGGTGCTATCATTCAAATTATTATTCGACTTGTACATTTGATAAATTTGATTATTATTATTATTATTTGGACTGTTATTCAACATTCTAAGATCCGACTGATTAACGCCAACACTGTTGCCTCCAAATAAAGTTGCCAACCATAGTTTAGCTTCATTTGAATTCAAATCAAAATTTGTAGCTGTTTGATGAATAGACGATGCAATCGATGTTGATGGTGACGAAGATGATGTTTGTGCTGCTGCTGATGACGCTGCTGTGAGAAGATTCAAATTTTGTACATTCGTATTAGTCATTAATGGTAGACCAAGTTGAGCAGCAGATGAAAGATTTAAATTTGATCCTACAAGTGAGGTGTTAAGGGACTAGAGAAAGAGAGAGAGAGAGATAAAAAACAGTTTGTAAGTGAAAAAGTGGTTCTAGATATCTCGACCAAAGAAAATAATCCTATAACGACAGAAGACAAGGGCCAAGCAATAGATCATTTATTAACAAAATCAATAGATATTTAACAGGATTTCATCGTTAGCTGACATTAGTTAGAGAACCACTGGAAAACCTGCAGGGAGTACTGGACAGATGTTTCGTCAGCCTAGTTTGGGACTTTTTAGCAGTACGCACCAACCACCAGGGTTCGAACCCATGACATTCTGGTTACAAGACGAGCTCGTATACCATTAAGCCAGTGGGACCCAACCCAATGGCCCATGGATTCTAACTTCTGCCAATTCACGACATAGCGCGACCCCTAGTCAATGTCTTCGGCGAGTATTTGTCCTCAATCCGACCTGCTGCACCCTACTGGCCACGGCTTCTCACTAGAACCTGAATGGGGCAAGTCGCTAGTGAACTTGTAACCAGAAGTCCTGGGTTCGAATCCCGGCGGGTGCGTACTGCTGAAGAGTCCCAAACTAGGCTGACGAAACAACCGTCCAGTACTCCGGTGCAGGTTTTCCAATGGTTCTCTGACTAATTTCAGCCCATGATGAAATCCTGTTAAACAATCAAATCCCTACAAACCAACACTTAAACAACAGATATTTATAGATTTTTATGTACATTATTATTAGCGTTATTGCTAGCAGAGAAGCGACGTCTTCGATTGGTTGTTCTCTTGGCGAAAGTTATTCTGTAGTGCTCGTGACCGTTTCTCAGAAAGTTAAGCCATATTTATCTGAGAATCGTATTTGTACTTACTCATGTACATCAACACAAAGAAAGATAAGAAACACATCTGAATACCACGAATCACAGTGAATGACCCTGAGGAAAGACAATTCTATCTACCATTCAGAGAGAATTTCAAAAGATATACTTGACAATGAGAAGCTAACACACCTAAGATGTTCGAACCTTCATGATTAAACCATTTAGCCTAGAGCACACCAAAACACACTGACTATTATCCAAAACAGAAAACGAATTCGTTAATAAAAGGCAAAGTTAAACTTTAAGTACCAGTAAGTACCAATGGACTAAACGACCACCTTGAACTCACCAACCAAATGATAATGGCGGTTTCCACGTAGAAAGTACATGTATTCATGAAAGTGTTTCACTTTCTCTGACGTGTAACAAAAATACCTCTCAGTTTTGGACTGGAATATCAACGGAATTGTTCAACGACATTCTGTTCATTTAATTATCTAGTCTTCTAGCCCTAACAATAAACTTTATCTTTCCTTAACTTAACTCTAACGTGAAAATATCCCTAAACTAGCCCCAACTCCTGATTTCCCACAAACTGGAAGATATGCAAGTGAAAAACAACAAGTTGGCAGAAGAAGCATCAAGAGAAGATAGGACTTCAGGTGAACATAGAGAAAACAGAGGGAGGTGATGAAGATTCCTGGCCAACAGTAACAGCAATTTGAAAGAAGCAACCTCCTTTACCTACCCACCCACCTAGGAAGCATCCTTTCAACTACAGGAGGATGGAACTGACGAGGATATCAAAGGAGCGAGGATCGGGAAATCAAGGCAAGCTTTCATTACTCACGTCAAGTCTGTGTAGAGGTCAACAGCCCCACTCAGTATCAAAAATAAGATCCGGATTTTCAACTCCAATGTGAAGTCAGGGCTACTTACTATGCGGATCAGAGATTTGACGCCTCATGAAAGGCATTTCGAACAGACTACCCACTTTCATCAACAACTGTCTTCGCTCAATGCTGAAGATCAGATGGCCGGTCAGAAAAGATCAGCAACAGGGAGGCATCTCTGTGAGCAAACCAACGCATCAGGAACCTATTAGGTAACAAATATACAGGAAGGAATGTAGATGGATTGGCCATACCCTGAAAAAACAAACCACCATCAAGTGACATGACACGCCAGGCCATTGCTCGAGTGAAAGTCGAATGGGAAACTGTGAGTTGGTGGTCAGTGCGAGGCAGACATGGAGGAGGTCATGTGAAGAGGAGATGAAAGCATGTGGGCAGATGTGGAACCTAAAGCAGTGGAGACGTGCGGAATTAAAGGGAACAATTATAATAATAATAATATAATAACCCTAACCTTAACTCGAACCAACCCTAACCTATCCTTAGCCTAAACTGAATCTATCTCAAACTCAAACAAAGTGTTTCAAGGTCACTGGGACAGTCTCACTCCATTGGCATTTACACTGGTGCTTAAAGTTTAACTTGGCCCATTCAAAAATAATAATAATAAAAACTTACAGTAAGATTATTTGATCCCAGTGGATTTAGATTAGTAAATGTTGGTTTCAACAGCTGATAAGCTCTACCCGGCTGGGAATTCAGTAGTAAATCAGTGCCAATATTTGGATTGGTAGCAGCAGCAGCAGCCACGGCAGCGGCAGTGGCAGCATTTAAAGCAAATGGATTAATACCACCATTATTACTTGTATTCATTAGATTGGTGGTACCAGCAGTACTCATACTATTATTATGATTATTGTTATTATTACTATTGAATAGACTTGTTTGTGTTTGCTGCTGTTGTTGTTGTTGTTGATGTGAATGAGTTTGTGTTTGTAGCGGGAGATTTGAAATCACATTATCCAATGGGAATGAACTAAAATTATAAAATAGAAATTGAATAGGATGTTTTAAGACATAAAAAAGGGTGTATATATTTCTTTTTAAAAAAAACAGTGACACAAAGTCATATAAATTTTCAGAGCGTAGATGTTACGAGTAGTTTCGGGAATAATTTGAGCGCCGAGTCACAGTAAATTCTCATTCGTCATCCCACTGAACCTTCCTTGTTGGTAAACTTTGTTTTCATACCATAGCAGATGTATTATTGTGGTGAGAGCAGGCTGCTGCTAGCCAAATTGGTAGACATTAATTTACGTCAATAGTTATGTTGCTAATATTTGTTGTGAGAAAATATGGACAAGACTGATTCAACAGCCAATCACAGCAGACTTTGCGTAGGCAGATACAGTTGACATTCAAGAAACAGCCACAAAGAGATGCAAGGTGAACTTTCTGTGAGAAACAACCAATCAGAAGAGTGTGTTTGTCTGCTTGAATAAGATATAATAATGTACATGAAAATGTATAAATACGTGTTGATTTCGTAAATAAATGACCTGTTGCCTGGCCCTTGTTACACTATTACCTCTGTTATTTTGGTTAGTCATTCATCTTCATTGTTATTTTCACCTTCACTATATCCTTTTAACTTGACTTAAGTAGTCTATTTTCTCACCTCTTAACTCTTTATTAATTTCATATAAACACCTTCCTATGACAAGTCAGTGTGTGTGATCAGATTGTGTGAAATGTGTTGCGCAAATACAACATTACACGATTCAGGCAAATTACGTCTTCTTATCGCTTTATCTAAATTCAATCTTTTGAAATTTCTAAAGGCTATTTTTAATCGATAAAATAATGCGATAAAAAAAGATTAACTGTGTATTTTAAAATAACTTACAGACCACTTAAAGGTTGTTTTAATAGCTGGGATGTAATTAATGGATTAGAAACATTGAAATTTTGAAGTGTTAATGCAGCAAGAATAGCTTGAGCATTTGGATCATTTGTATTGCACAATGGGTTGTGTTGTTGGTGTTGCTGTTGTAAGGCAACAGTCGTAGCAGCTCCTACTAAACTTTGTTGCTGTTGGTGTTGTTGTTGAGCTTTCAGATAACTGGCTATATTTGCAGCTGTTGGTGTAGACGCTGGTGTAGACAACGCTGCAACCGATGCTAATGAACCAGCTACAGATGTATTGATTGAATTCCCTAGAGATACCATATTATTCTGAGCAAAAAGTAAATTGTTGCCTGGATAGCTATTTGATGAATGTAAGCCAGAAAAATTATGTAAACCATTTAGTGGACTATTGACAACTCCAGCACCTGACATTGCAGCTGCAGCTGCAGCGGCTGATATCGCCGCAGCAACAATGCTACTGCTATTTCCTGATGTTGTTCCAGTTTGTCTTGATCGGGAGACGAGTGTACCAGTCCCGCTAGGACCAGACTGCAACACCATATTTTGATTACTAAAGTGATGAACTAAAAATTAACGAAAATGTATTTTTAAACTTCGATAGAAATAATAGTGGCTTTATTCTGAACATATTTATGTACACTATATAACTTTCAGCGTGTTTTGACTACTCCTTAAGGAGAATACTTCAAGTAAAGACGGAATTTCTTTTCTATCTAGAACATGCTCCTAACCCCTAACGTATTCTGATATATTACTATAAAACTTTGGCACTTTGGTAGAGTCTAACTCCATTATTTTGATGTGGTTGTGTTCTCTGAGCTGCATAGTTAATTTGCGAAGCTTTCATTGCCCCAACACTAGGCGACATCTTCAGGTGCATACTTCAATTTACTGAAGTGAGCTTTTAGATTTCTCCACGAGTTTATTAATCATCTCTCCTGGTTGGTGACCTTGGACGTGACTCTTTGGTTGTTTTGTATGTTTCCACATCTTCTAGGTTACTTGTATTGGAACTGATTGTTTCTTTGACTTGAACTTTGATCCTTTGTGTTTGAGATTTCCTTCTTCTTATCGGTTGATAAATTTTGTCTATCTCAATGTTTCTATTGATTGATGATTCACTGGAATACCAGGCAGACTTCTAAAAATTCTCTAGCATTCTTGGTGTTTCCTGTGTCTAATATTTGAACGTTCGTTGTCCCAGTCGAAATGATGTCCGTTGTTGTCTGTATGCAGTGAGGAGATATGAGGGAGTGGATGTCATGATGTCCATCTAATCACCACACACAGACAACCACGGACATCAATTCGACTGGGACAACCAACGTTCAAATATTAAACAGAGGAAGCGCCAAGAATGCTAGAGAATTTTTAGAAGTCTGCCTGGTATTCCAGTGAATCATCAATCAATAGAAACATTGAGATAGACAAAACTCAACAATAAATAAGAAGGATATCTCATGCACAGAAACCTAAACTTCAGGTCAAGGAAACAATCAGTTCCAATACAAGTAACCTAGAAGGTGTGAAAACACACAGAAACAACCAAAGAGTCATGTCCAAGGTCACCAACCAGGAGAGATGATTAATAAACTGGTGGAGAAATTTAAAAGCTCACTTCAGTAAATTGAAGTATGAGCCTGAAGATGTCGCCTAGTGTTGGGGCAATGAAAGCTTCGCAAATTAACTATCCAGCTCAGAGGACACAACTACATCAAAATCATTCACCTGAGCTAGAAATCTTCTCTATCATATCTATAACTCCATTATGCATAAGGTTTTATTTTGATAATTCACACATGTGTTGTACAGTAATATTAGTTGATGAGGTTTCGAGAACAAACTATTGCTCATATCATATCAATTTTTCCTTACTAAACGGACCAAGCGACATCCTGAGCGTCATTCTAAAATACGCCTGAGTACAGATTGCTCTTCACGCAAGCAGATGATTAAATGTGACTCATTACACTCTGTGAAATATTAGGTGCTACAATGATTTAGGGTGGCTACACCTATAACGCACAGAAATTGATGACATTAAACTCAATCTACTTATAAGTAGTGTGAAAAGTCACAGAAATAACTGGCCAATTGCACCACCCATAGAATTCGCTTCTCTAGAGAGGAAGAACTTATTACTACGCTTCTTTGAAAGTTATGTGTAGAGTATACTTCAGGCGCCGACTTATTTTTGTTAGAGTCCTAATTATAAAGAAGCTATCTTATGGATTCACAAGTTATATGTTGATATAAAAAAAAGGCGTTTAGCGAAGAGTTACTCTTTTCGTCGAAATCATTCTCAAGCTTTACAATCGCTCATACATGGTAAATTTCCTTAGTATCAGAAGTAATTTTAGATATCGAATTACGTAATGTGGAAATGTAATAATTAAATATGGTGACAAAAAGACGGTATGGCTACTGGGCTCACACCAGGACCCGTTTCTCGCAGACTTTTTCATATCAAAACTAGTAGAAAACACATACATGAAGAAAATGACTGATAGCTTCAGATTTTACAAGAAACACGTGGATAAGGCTTCCACTATCTTTAATAAGGAAGAGAATTTGGAAGACGTCCTGAATTTTTTCAACTACTGCCATCATTCGATCCATTTCACATTAGAGAAGAAGTCCGAATAAAATCTTTTCCGGACGTTCAGTTAACAAGATGTGGACAAGATGGAACACAAAATCGATCCATCTACAGAATGAGACAGACATGAGACGAAACAGCAGCTGTCCAGTACGCCCTGGCTGGTTTTCAATGCTTCTCTAACTGATATCAATCCGTGATCAACTCGTGAAAACATAACTAACCCTTACAAACCAAACTATAGAAAATCTTAATTGTGTTATTTTGTTCCCTCACCTTTCTGTTAAATTTCTACCCCTTATTGCTGACACTGTTGTTAATTTGACTCTGGTTGAATGCTAATCAACCGCGTCAATTACATATTACGTCACCCAATTGACTCATTTAATTTTGTTTTAATTTCTGTTATAGTTCACATCCTGTAATTAAATAATATATGTTTGCTATCAATTCCACACACACACACAAACACTCTTTCTCACAAACTATTTTTCTTTTGCTCTGTGTATACGCGCGTTCTTCACTTTTTGATCATGAATCATTCTGAGGACGAATCTTCTTGAAAGTGTTTTCGATGTCAGTTAGGCGGCTAGACAAGCACCAATTCAATGTTCCTACCTTGTCATTCACATTCTGTTATTCATTAATGATATAGGAAAGTATCTTTGACAAACTCTGTGTTCAGGATTTTACACACCTGAATCGGGTGTTACGTAAGTGTATACTAGTGAAAAGTTGTTCAGCAGACAGTAGTTACTTGGATTGGACACTAGGAACTAGTGTAATGTGTGTCTAGCCCTCCTATGTGGGGGTGCACGCGTCCCGGCAAATTGGCCAAATCTCAAAAAAAAAAAAAATGTTTCGTGCAGACTGAATTCTATCAGTCAAGTTAGCAATGTGGCCACCATGCCACTACTAGGTGGCTCGCCATCACGCTACACATTGATTTGATGATATTAGATGGTTGGAAGCAATTGGCCACAAAAAGCTTTGGACTTAGGTAGTTTCGTGCTAGTTGGCACTTACCAGTCAGCCAACAAGGCGTATCTGCAACCACCTTGAAGGAATAGATACATCACACTAGTTACTAGTATCCACTTAAACTATCTACTGCAGTCCTACAAAAGGTGGTACTGTCTCTGACTGACTACAGCAATCACTGGGTAACTTGGACATGAATCTCACGAGGGACATGAGTTCCTTCAGGGTTGGAGATACACATTGCTTGATAGGTGGGCGCCAATTAATACGAAACCTAAGTCCGAAACTTCCTACCGATAGTCTCCAACCATCTGATATCATCAGATAGTAGTTACGTTGTAAATTTCCTAGAAGACAACATCTACACAGACAGTGTGGATTTCAAAAAAAGCTGAAATGTCCCAGTAACAATGGTGTTCGTCGGTGGCTCAGCGGTTGGGTGCTAGCCTGCCATGCATGTCCTCTTGGGTTCGATTTCCAGTCCTAGTAACCTTACCCTGTAAAAATAAAACAGCACTGCCACTAAGAAACTTCAAAGCTCAAGCTTCAAGCCTCACCTTGTTCCACCACTTGGAACACAAAAGGAATCCAACAGAATGTAACAATCAGATGAATAATGAAGACAAGAGAAAAGAATAAGGCATGAACTCATCTTATTTCCGTAGAAAAGACAAAGGAAAAAAAGGAATTACCTTTATTCCCACCACCACCACCAACGCTGCCACCAGTGGTTGAAACTGTGTCATTTCGTTTCTTGGTTAGAACTCGTGTAGTCGCATGATTCACCTAGAAATATATGTATACGTATATATAAATACATACGTACAATAAGTGGTAATTATTTTATATTTGGAAATATTACAATACCACAGTACTACAACTACAACTACTACTAACTAATAAATGATGATTTCTCACTTATTTTTGTCTAAAACACAAATAAAGACGAAGAAGTGAATTCAGTAAGTGTTGAATATTCCCATAATTTATTCAGACGGAGATTATCTGAAAAGGTATGTGATGTATTAGTGCTATACATTTCACAGCTTCTGTCCTTTACAGTATAAGAGAGGCTTGGTGAAGTGTCTATTTTTAAGAGAATTTAGCGTATTTTGCACAGCTGATGTTATAGACAAAGAAAATGAAATATTAATGGATACTCTTGTTTGTTGAAAACGGATATCCTTTAAAATTTTTTAAACGGTTGTAGAAGTCAATCAGTTTCTAAACCTACAATCCATTCCTTCCCTAAGGAAAAGGTTTTCATCAAATTACCACATATAACAGGGAAATAAACAGTAGGATTGTGAGACAAATGTTGAATCCAATCATTCGTAGAACCTATTACTATGCAGCCCAGCTTGTAATTGTAGAAAAAGCTAAAAATATGCTTCAGTGCAAACCTCAAATGTGCACAAGTGGTTATATCACATGCCACACAATTTACCAATTTTCGTGTGTGTGTGTGGACATACATACATAGGGAGGAGTAATTGCGCTTTGCATATGAGAGGGTGGGAGAGCATATCCCAAAATGGTTAGAAAAACAAATGAATTGTGACAAGCCAATAGATGTAGGTGTCAGACTACAAACTTCGTCTATAGCTAAACGTCTAAACGAGATGAACCATAAGATTGATGTTAACTCAGCCTTTAAGGCCATCTATAAAAACGGTCAAAGGCGTTCACTGAAATACGCCGAGGCTATATCTATTCATAAACTTAAGCCCCCCCCCCCCTGTGTATTCAACAACAGTTTGTTATTGCTCTTAACCCACCTACCTTGGTAATCCTTATTTGATTGGATTACCAAAAGTTTGTGTTAATTATTCTTAATTCCTTTTTCTCTCAATTTGTTTAATTTAACCTTTCTATATAAATATATATATATATATATATATATATATATATATTGACTTGACAAGTAAATGTGTGAGGGATCAGATTGTTCGAAATGTATAGCGCTACTACATCACATACCTTTTCAGATAATCTCCGTCTTCTAATAACGCCATCAAAATTTATAAAAGGGATTAATTGTTTTAAATTTCAGAAGAAAATATTTACAGTGAACAATTGTGGTGCCAATAAATTCTTCCTTCTTCAGGCTCTACAATTACAAATCCATTAATTTAAGCATACAATAGCCATCCAGCTAGGCAGTAAAGGCAAATTAGAATCATATCAGAAATGTGTATTGTGGCACAAGTATAAGATGAGACGGGATGGAACAATAGTCAGTTAGTTTTTTAATATGCTTAGTCAATGAGAACTAAACCAGTACTGACACAGCAAGTCAAGGATAAATTACCAAAGATGGCCTCATCAATGTGCATCTACGAATTCAACTGCTCATATGGAACTAGTTCCATTGACTGAACTCAGAGGGCTTTATCCATGCGCGCACGTGAACATGTACCTGTATGGTTGGATAATGGAGTAACCAAATGCATAAATAGGGCAGTCTTAGCCCACTTGGTACATATTGGACACCCAATAAAACTTGACCAGGCGTTCTCAGTTATTTACCGCGTTCCTAGTAATTTATCTAGAGGAGCTCGACTACATCTTCTATCACAGTAGCTGAAGCGGTTGTAATTAATACCAGAAGACCATCCCTCTGCATACAGAAGAAGTATGTTCAACCTCTATGTTTACCTTGGCCTACAATAAAGCCAACAAATCCTCCATTAACACTATAAATTCCTTTCGCGATTTTCTTTTCTTTTCCTTCTTCTATTCCTCTGTTTCATTGACAAACGTTCATTTTCGACTTTCATGATCTCATGACCTTTCTCATGATTTTATTACCTTAGGTTTAAGTAGTGCTTTTCTAACTTGTTATCGTATTTACAAAATCCTGTTCATTCCACTTCATTATATTCATTATTATTACTATTATTTGACAATCATTCTTATTGTTGTTATTTTCAACCGTGAACTTATGTCTAGACCGCCCTATTCGTTGGTTTAATTTCATATTGTCTCACACATCCGGATTACACTCACTCTTGAAACCTGAATTTTCTGTTGACTGTATTTATATATGTACACACACATCATTAAATTATTTCATCTCATCTTATCACATTGACCATCTATATTAAAAACTAACTGACTATTGTTCCATCCCGTCTCATCTTATACTTGTTCCACAATACACATTTCTGATATGATTCTAATTTGCCTTTACTGGCTAGCTGGATGGCTATTGTATGCTTAAATTAATGGATTTATAAATATAGAGCCTGAAGAAGGGAGAATTTATTGGCACCACAATTGTTCGCTCTAAATATTTTCTTCTGAAGAAGCGAATTGGTGGATGATGACTAGCAGTGGAATCCAGGACTCGCATTTCGTCCCATTTTGTGACTCGTCATCTGGATGTACCTGCATTCCGCAGTAAGTCAGTGATGATGTTCCCCGCCCCCAAGGCTCGAACCTAGTACCCATAGTTTCAAACGCGCCACTGCTAGTCAAAATCCACTAATAATTGACTTCTAATTACATGCCCAGACATCATCATCATCAAAGCATCTGCATAAAGAGAAGACGACATGTCACAATCTGAGACCGAGAACTTTGGTCCAATCAATCAATCAATGAATCAATCGATGGGAAAATCTAAAAGTGAATTAAACAAATAAAGCAGTTGTGAAAGCGAATAGAAAAAGCCACACACACACACACAGAACTATCGCAGATCCATCCATGTGTGAGTGTGTTTGATTGGCCGGTTGCTTGGTTACCTTTGTTCAATATTAAATAAACCAATAACACGCAACAATATGAATAATTAATGTCAGTAAAAAAAGTTTGAGCATTGTGAAAAAGGTCAAATAAAAGTATAATTATATTTCAATGGTTTACACACAATGGTAAGTTTTTGTTATTGGTAATATTTCGGGCAAAATTACTACTGCCCGTGATCACACACACCAACTGCTATTGGAATTGTTTTGTTTTTCATTCACGTATTTATGATTTCTACTCATATACATAATAGTTCTATATTTTGTTTATTCAATTTTGTGTATTTAGAATTATACTTCAGGTTGTTAACACTTGTGCAGCTGAGTCACCCTTGTTCCATGTATCCGTTGTGACCTTAATGAACAGTACATTCTGTTATAAGCATATCTAATCCTTACAAACTAAACTCTTGAAAATTTAGAAAACAGAAAGATTGAACGAAGAAATATTTACTTTTCAATTAGATCCGCATCTCACTCTGCCTCTACTCTAATATACACGTATACAACATTTTTATTACAATACACAACAGTTTGCCAATCAAGTGGCTATAAGTTTGTTAATAATAATTAGTCAGTGTCAACATGTCAATAGCGTTGGTGGCACAGCGGTTAGGACGCTCACCGACCATACACATGGTCCGGGGTTCGATCCCCGGCCACTGGACGACTCACTCCTTTATCTCGCTCGTTAAGCCAGAAATAATCCTGGTAAAGAGGAAAGGTTGGCTAGGCATGAGGCTGGCTAGCAACCTCATCCTGTAAAATTAAACACCACTGCTACAGAAACTTCAAGCCACTAGCTTGAAGTCTGATGTTCCACTGGGAACGTGAAGAAAAACAACATGTCAATGGGTTGATAATTTACGAAGAAAATTAATACACACAATTAAAAGGTTGAAATGGTTAGAATAAATTAATTTTACACGGATAACACGTAAATTAAAGATGAAGTGGTCAAAATTAATAAAAAATAAATTAATTTGGACAATTATAATTTTTTATAGTTTTTAAAGGTTTAGGGGTAGGGCAGCGAAGTAGTCCTGTTTATGCATTCTTGTGACGATGGCCATGGTAGGGAAAGTGGCTGTACAAATTTCTTCTGTACACATAGACTTGTCTTCTTCAGGGGAATTCCGATTGCTTCAGCCGTCTGTAGAAGAAGAACTCGTAGAGCAAAATTAAGATTAGTGGCCATCGTTACAAGAATGCATAAATAGGACTATTTCGCCCCCCTCCCCATAAACCTTTGAAAAAATATAAAAAATTATAATTTTCAAGTATTGGTTTTGTCCAAATTATTTTATTCTTTATTTATTTTGACCACTTCATCTTTAATTTACGTGGTATCCGTGTAAAATTAATTTATTCTAACCATTTCTACCTTTTAATTGTGTGTATTAATTTTCTTCGTTAATTATCACCCCCACTGCTTGACATTTTGACACTGACTAATTATTGTTAACAAACATATCAGTGCCACTTGATCGGTAAACTGTTGTGTATTGTAATAGAGATGCTATACGTGTATATTAGAGTAGAGCCAGAGATGAGGATCTAATTGAAAAGTAAATATTTCTTAGCTTAATCTTTTTGTTTTCTAAATGTTTAAATGGGGATTTTTTCTATTCTTGAAAATTTAGCTGCTTCTCGCTAGTGAGTGACTTGCTAAAGGATGGAGTTTCCTGGAGTCAGTTCTAGTGAGAAGTCGTGACCAGTGAGGTCCATCCAGCCATGTGTGAGGATGGATGTCCTACCGACGGCATTGGTTGGGGTCGCGCTAAATCACGAATTGGTCGAAGTTAGAATTCATGGGCTGTGGCCCATTGAGGAGTTGGGTCCCAGTGGCTGAATAGTAGTACATCAGCTAGCTTGCCTGGTAAACGGAAGGTCTTGGATTCAAACCACGTCAGTGGGTGCGTACTTCTGATGATTCCCAAACTAGGATGAAATAGCAGCTGTCCAGTACTCCCCGGCTGGTTTTCAGCGGTTCTCTAACTGATATCAATCCGTGGTCAAACTTGTATAACTAAATCTCTCTTTCCATTTGTTGGTATTAGTTTTAAAAATATATCAACAATGTTCCAATCAATATTGTGGCTTTTGTCTCATGCATGTTCAGCTATAGGCGAATTTTCTTCTAAATTGTTGTATGCTTGCGTTCCTTCTTGTTGAAGGACCTTTGGTTAGGCGTTTATGTTCATTCACTCTTATTTTGATTGATCTGAACGTGTTTGCCCCACATATTTAGTCGGACAGTCAGTACAAGATATTTTGTAATTTCAATCATTTTTATTGGATCTTTCAGTTGATTTATTTTATTTTTAATTAGATTTGTTGGTTTAAATGTGGTGCGAATTTTTGAGTCTTCTTCGAATTGCCTCTGATGTAAATTCTTTTTTCTCTTTTTTTTTAAATATTATCTTTGATAAATTCTTTTGGGTAGTTGTTTTCGAGTAACATTTTGAATAAGACGTTTATTTCTTTTCGTTGGTTACCTCGTATTGTTTTAAGTCTGTGTATTCTGTGTTGCAAGATCTTGTAACTAACCCTCGTTTTACCATGAGTGGATGAGCTGAGTGATAATCAGGGAATCTCCAAGAATGTGTAGGCCAGGCAACAGATTGTTTATTGAGAAAAACAATAGATATTTATAGATTTTTATGTACATTATTGTTAGCTGAAAATCAACGTCTTCTGATTGGTTGTTTTCTTGCTCAGAGGTTATTCTGTTATCTGTTTCTTACCGTTTCTCAGAATATCACGCCACATATCTGCGAATCATATTTCCACACGTTAACTCAGCAGTGATTGGCTAGTGATTTTCTCAAGGTTAAGCCTTTTGTCATTTCTGGCTTGCAGACAGCAATTGGCGTCAACGTTACGTCCCGAATCAGGGTCATGAGAAAAGAACAAGAACAAAGCTTAACCGGCAAAGTTAAACTTTCGACACCACTAACAACCAATCAGCAAACGATCTCGAACGGACCAATCACATTAAAGAGGCATATATGATGAATGGAAATGTATATTTATAGAAAAAAGCATAAAATAGATAATAAAAAAGGTTACATGGGATATCTTTCTCAAACATGTGAGAGAAAAATCTCCCAGTTTAGCATAGGACTGTCAATGGAGAAGTTACACCATATCCTGTATATTTATTCATCCAAATGACTATAAATGAGATCCTTTTGAGATACATTTATAGCCCTTATCCTATTTTCAAACCTGCCCCAAAATCCTTCATTAGAATTTGTATGTGTCCTCGTAACGGGATCCACAAAATCACTTGAATGGTTGTCTCTACGATGAATATATCCCAGAGATGACAGCGAATTGTAGCCTTTCCGTGTGTATAATTGACCCCCGCTTAACAATTCTGGTAACAATAGGTATAAGAGTAGTTGCTTTTCTATCTGCTATCCTTAGGGAGAGAAGCGACCTGGTGAAAAAAGTTCTTACGAAATAATAAAATTATCAGCGTACCCTCTCTAGTGTTAGTAGGCTTCAAACATATAGCACAACGATATACAAACCCATCAGTTGATTTGGTATAGCTTTTTAAAGTCATGATACCACCACACAATCAAATTCGTTCTTTCCGGAGCAACTCAAATCTACGAAATACTGGAAAACACTAACCTCCTCGAATTGCAACAATAGCCTTGTAAGGTCACGCATTAGAAATGAATCAAGCGCTATACAACATTGAACTGCGTTCGTGAACCTCATTGGATAATTCGACATCGTTCGTGAATCTCATTGGATAATTCGCTGATTGGTAGTTAGTGGTGTCGAAAGTTTAACTTCGCCGCTTAACCTAGAAGAATTCACCAACCAATCACAGCAAACTTAACGTGTGCAAATATGATTCGCAGATATGTGGCCTAACTTTCTGAGAAACGGTCACAAGCAGTATAGAATAGCCTTTAGCAAGAAAACAACCAATCAGAAAACGTTACCTCCTCACTGATAATGATGTACATAAAAATCTATAAATATCTATTGATTTTCTCAATAAATGATCTGTTGTCTGGCCGTTGTCTTCTGTCATTACAATACTGTTTACTATTCAACCAACAAAATAATGAACAGTAGTATCATGTGTTATTCACACGACTAAATGCATGCTGGTTTTTAAGGGAAAACGATAGAGAAAAATTATATAAAATATAAATGGATGGAATGCGAAGAAGGGGCAGATGTGGAAGCAAATTTTAGAAAAAGAAGAAGACAAGTTGAGATACAAATATAGAAAGAAGAGAACAATGCACACATACATAATGAGGAGCATAATATTAATCATAATAATGATGAACAAAGAAACAACGATAAATAACGATTGCTCAGGAGGAAATGCCAATGAAATTATGCAGATGATTTGTATGCCTCAGATATGGATGCTTTTTGTTTTTCACTCTCTCTCTCTCTCTCTTAAGATACACGATGAGAGTTTTGGGGACAGAATCACATAGAGTACCCTACATCACATGAGACGGTTAGTTTTTAATATTTCTCCAAGTTATTTTGTTGTTTTAGGTTAGTTGGGTGGATGGTGAGTAGAAGTGGAATCCATGCGGATAACGCGCATTTCGTCCTATCCGGGACTCGTTATCTGGACGTTACTGCATTTCCCAGTAAGTGACGATGTTCCCACTGAGACTAGAACCTAGTGCCTATAGTTTCACTAGACCACTTGAGCCATGAAAGCCACTCACTGGGTAATACAAGCGCATGTAGCTGATGAGTCCCAAGTAGGACGAAATACACGTTATCCTGTATTCCACTGCTAGTCACCATCCACCAACTAACTTCTAATGACATGCTCAGAACATCATCATTGAAGCATCTGCACAAGTAGAAGGCGACATGTCAGCTTGGCTTGACACCGGGCACTTTGGTTCACTCACTCAATCAATCAATCAATCGATGGTAAAATCTAAAACTGAATTAAATATTTTGTTGTTTTTGAGTTTTTGTCTTTCATGCAGCTTTCATTTTGATGAATAGTTTGAACAGCTGGACGAGCACACGGAAAAATTGATGAACGAACCATTCAGTTTTATCTTTGATTTTTTAGAATAACAAACATGATATCGAATGAAGACAAAAAAAAAGATGAAAAGTAATATGCACCTCAAAAACTTCATGCAGTAAAAGACAGTGTGTTCTGTCAGTTCAGTTAAGCCGATTGTGCAATGAAAGCAGTCACAACATATGAAACATTGAATTTGTTGTAATAAAGTTGTTGTATCTCTCTCTCTCATGACATCGTCAAATTAAATATTCATCAAAAAATTAGTCAGTGAATAAAGAGTACACTGTCATAAGCTGAATATCATTCACCTAAATGCATGTTAGCTGCATAAAAAAAACAGACAAAATAAGAACTCATGCAACTGGGGTAAATGTGTAGTTATATGGTAGTACTGTACTGTTGTTATATTAATAATATATATTGGTGAAAAGTAGCTAGAACTGCTTCACTTAAAATTGAATAGTACCGATTCAAGTTGTGCAGGTAGGCAAAAGGAATCTCTACAAGTTATTGGATTCAGTCTGGAATTTCTTGTTGATTGATTAAGCTGAAGTGTTTGATCTCAGGTTGACATTTCTACTGGATAAGACGATGAGTATTGAGTTTGAGCCTCACTAAGGGGTAGGGGTGGGAGAAATACCATCAATGACTCATTCACCGGGGAATCCAGGTACGATACTTCTCCTAGCTGATGAAACAATTCTAAACAGGGTGAGGGGGTAAAATGCGCATTATCCCCATGGATTCTACTTCTAGTCACTATCCACTAGATTACGTCGAGTCACTACAAGGCTATATATCCATCCTCCTTACTAGTGAGTATTAATTAATAAGCAGAACTTGCATGAATATAAGGTGCGTTGGTGGCATAGCGGTTAGGACGCTCGCCAACCATACACATGGTCCGGGGTTCGATCCCCGGCCACTGGACGACTCACTCCTTTACCTCGCTCGCTAAGCCAGAAATAATCCTGGTAAAGAGGAAAGGTTGGCTAGGCATGAGGCTGGCTAGCAGCCTCATCCTGTAAAATTAAACACCACTGCTACAGAAACTTCAAGCCACTAGCTTGAAGCCTTATGTTCCACTGGGAACGTGGTGAAAAAACTCCTCAAATGTAACTCATTTTCACTTCATAGTTCATAACATCTTAATCATACATCCTTTCAAGTGAATTACAACAAGTCATAAATTACGAGGTCGAACATTAGTAGTTGCTTTATATCAACAGTAAGCAGGCATTTCACTGAACTTGAGCTTTCCCACAGATTCATTGAACCCCAACGTGGTCGGTCTCAGGGTGATATGTCGGTTTCAACCGCGGACACTTCGATGATGTCTGATTATTTAACTTGATTCAAACTAGTGAATGGTGACTAGTAGGAGAATCCATCGGGATGATGATACGCATTTAACCCTCCTGTTTGGGACTGACTCATCAGCGAGTAGATGTATCGTACCTGGATTCCCCAGTGAGTGAGACAGTGATGGTGTTCCCCCCCCGCGCCCCAACTTCACTCAGACCCAAAACCAGTCGCCATCGTACCAAACACCAAATCGGGTTATGCACCAGACCACTTGTGCCACCACAGCTATCTATTATGAAACGGGTACCATTGCCTAATAAACTAAATTATTCAGAAGTTTTCCCTTGATTGATTGGACCCCCTGACATGCTCGGCCTTAGAAATCCACCACTAGTCAACATCCATCAGTTAACCTTGAGAGTCAGAAGTGACTGAAACACAAAAACTCAGGCCAGTTGCACTCGAACACAACTTACGAAACGGCAGTGTACTCATGATGAATAGACACGAGATAGACAGCTACGTCGTGAAATAGACTTTCTCTGCATTTTCTACTCAGTGCTACACATCAGACAAGAATGAATCAGATGTGGAGTTCAACTTATATTCAATTATCAATAGTTTTTGCAACCACTGCCTATCGAATGATAAAATTACCCCCAATATGATAGTGGATTTATATGCATACATATAAACAGTAAGCTTAAAAGAAGATACATGTATGTATATATACATATACTTTGAAAATGATTAGCCAAAAATTTTGCATAGACTATGCTTAAAAATAACACGACAAATTGAATTTAAATTGATGAAAGCATTCAGTATAATGCACCATTCCATGCTGCTATCACACACTGTCAAATATCAAAATAACCAACCAACCAACCAACGAACCGTTTAACAAGAATCATTCGAAGTAAGGCATAATTTCATTTATTGACAAGAAATATATCTATGTATAACATTTACTACCATTGTGCGTTGTGCATTCATGGTACACACAGACATTCCCAGACATATGTTGAATATAGAGCATGTTGAGCACAGATTCTACTTTCAAGCCTTCATCAACACACAAATACACACACGCAGACATCCAAACAGACAGACAGATAGTCAGACAGTCAGAGAAGGCTAGCGCTAGTCTACAATACACCATAATAAGCTGTCTATCCCATAGTTTTTGTCAAAATAGCATGCCCTAGTGGATATGTAAAATGAACGCTTGTACACATTTAAGTAAGACGATTGAAATAGTAATATTGTCTTAAAAATAAAAATAAAATTGTAAACGCTACATGAATTAACACAGAAACATTCTAATCTGTATAATTGAATGTGATTTATGCAACATGATGTTTTAGGACGTATATAGTGAGTAAGTAAGTTATTCAAGGAATGAATGCTCTCACGGAATACTCAATTTCTCGTAGAAGTAAAACACGGGAACAAAAGTGCAGGTGGCGTCTTTGAGTGAATAAAATGTTAAAGAAGAAGTGAATATTAACAACCATTTAAGTGTTGATAATGGCGAAAGGTTCGGTACACATTCAACCTATCAAGCAGCCTTTTCTTTTATTATATCTACGTGATTGGAGAATCACTGGATAAAGCTACTAGTGTGGAATTAAGTAGTATAGTTGTCATATATATAAATATTATCGTTAAATTTTATGAGTAGTGCAGGAAGATCCTATGGAGTTGTGTAACTTCTGAAGCAGTGAAGAGAGAGAGGACTCCAGGTGAACATTGAGAAGACGGAGGTGATGAAGATACCAACCACCACCGCCGCCATCTAGTGCCAGTCGCATTAAAAGGAGTGACGAATTGTTAGAAGTTAGAATACATTGGTCATAGGATCCCGTCCCAGTGTCTGGATGGTCTACGAGCCAGCTAGCATTGTATCCGGAAAGTAGTGGTTTCGAACCCTGGGTGATACGCATTGGCAATGAACTGTTCGATATTCCATGTCTGTCTATTTCCCACTGATAGAACCTTCATGAATCTTTATTAAAACTGTGATCACCTTAAAAATTAATGGCGGATTTCAAAACTTTATGCACAAATGTACTGAATGAAAATAGAGAAGGTAAACTTAATGTTCCAGAGTATCACCCAGTGTTTGAATTAGCCTACAAGGAAAAAGTCTCTTTTATCATCTGAGAAATTCACAGTAATTTCAAAGACTACAAAGAAATAGTGTTACCTCAACAGCATCCATCAAGAATAAGGTTTCTAAAATTCACTACAAAATTACCATTGATTGCGATCATCATTTCACCGAGGTGATCACACCGCTAAGTGTGGTGGCATGATGTTATCAAGTCACTTTCAAATAAGGCCGTGTTGTGAGATATCGAGTTAATGAGATAGTCTGAATACTGTTCTGTGTATTCACATAGCCACATATGTGAAAGTAGTACACCAAATTAAATCATGCATGATTGGAAATTAGATACTCAAAGTAATTTGTTTCATGGTGACTAGCAGTGGAATTCATTGGGATAACTCACATTTCACCCTCGTATGTGGAACTGGCTCCTTAGCTAGTGGATGTGCTGTACCTGCATCCCTCAGTGAGTGAGTCAGCAATGGAGTCCCCCCCCACACACACACACTCAAGCTGAAACCCAGTAACCATCGTTCAGCACTCAAAGGCGGGTTATCCACCTGAGCATACTGAATTCCACTTCTAGTCACCATATACCAATTTACTTCAGGTTAAATAATCAGACATCGTCGAAGCCTCTCTCTCCACAAGGAGCCAACATGTCACAACCTGAGGCAGAGCACATTGGAGTTCAATCTATCAACGAGAAAGTTCAAATTGAATGAAATAGTAACTCATACACATTTTTTAGTAAAAGAGGTGGCTCTTGTGGCCCAAATGATATAGGGGATGACGCGTTTTTGACTTTGAAACGATGACTACTGAGTTCGACTCTGACAATGTGCAGGTGGGCGGGGGAGGGAACACCATCAATAACTCACTTACTCACTGAGGAATGTAGGTACGGTACATCCATTACCTGATGAGTCAGTGCCCCATAGAGGGTAAGTAAAAAGCGTTATCCTGATGGATCCCACTCCCACTCACCCTCCACCAATTCACTGAATATTTGTCAACATCACCTTCTAGAAAACATTTGAAATGAATAATTATTCGTGGAAATAGAATAAAAATTAACCTACAAGGATACAAGATAAATAAATCTACACAAACAGCATAGGCTAGTAATATAATGAATGCATATACACTAATAATGATTGATATCAAGTACATACACACACACACACAGACACTCACATACATTAATTCAGTGCAGTTGTATAAATATACACCGGTGGAATGTGCTTTAAATCATTGAAGAAGCATTATAAAAATGCAGAAAAGATACACAGTAGACGAAATAAACAAAACAAAAGGGGGTGGGGGAAATGTCAAGACAAATGAACATCACACAGTAAGTAGTTCAGCAGCCAGTCAATTACTCATGTGTCAATGAAATTTAACAAATATAATCAGCTGAACTGAATTGACCTGACTTGACTGGACTGGACTTGACTTGACTTGGTGAACAAGCGATTAATTAAGCGGATAGATAGATGGATGAATGGATACATACAAGCAAGTTACTTCACACCAATCATATGTGAAGTGATTCAAGGAACAGGATGCAACTTGTGTGTGTGTGTGTGTTTATCTATGTGAGTGTTATAATATGGAAGGGATGCAGACAAGGCGGAAAGGTGGGTCTATGACACCACCTTCTTTAGCTCTCTCTCTCTCTCTTTCTCACGTGCTCATTCGCTCGCTTGCACACACACACACGCACAGACTCGAAAGCACACACGTGAACATGACCCTGATGCAACGTTTCATGCTAATAGCTAATAGATAGCTCTAAGGGGGAAACCATGTATCGTATAATATGAGGACAAGAAACAATAAAACGAATACCATCTCTCATAAATGCAAACCGAAAAATTAGTCAGAGAAATTAAAATCTTTCAGAAAAAAATACTGTCAATTACACACACATGCGAGAATTGGATGGTTGTGGAGCACGGGGCAGGGTAGATGATAGATTTGATTCATTTGTTGTCTCTCCGGCTACACATTCAACACACACAAACACACATAGACACACTGAATTGTATATAGATGTGCATAATTCACGTATAAAGCGCTAAGAAAAGGTGAGTTTCATTCAGGCACATTTTTGTTCTGTTGTGTTTGAAAGATTCTACTTTCGATTTTTTTTTGTTATGAGGCGGGGAGTCGAGGTGAGGGAAAGAGGAACACAAACAAAATCGTGAGGAATCAGTCTGTTCTACATAGTTGCATAGAAAAATAGATATAAATATGAATGTTTGTCGTCACGATGCATATACAAAGACTGGATACTACTACCGATTGACTTGGTGTATGTATGCATGATGTATAGTTCAATCACGATTATGATTGCTAGCATTATTATTATTATTATTAAAACTATTATTATTATTATTGCTGTTTTCAATCATAAAATGCATTAACAGTGAGATAGATATCTAAGCAATACATGAAATCAGAGCGCATGCGATTCACACAAGTGGTCAAGCAGAAGGGGACAGTTAGACAGTGTGAAAGAGAGAGATAGCAACTCGAGCAGACTATAGAAACACTAATATCATGATTCTGTGTGATTTCTGGAGGCACAAGAACTACCTAAACTGTCACACAGGCGCACACACATGCAAAGTTCTGTAGAACATTCAAATAAATCACCTTATTTTGGGGTGGGGGGCCTATTGTGCACAGCAAATGAGTTATACTTTTCTTGTTGTGATAAAACCATATCTTTGTTAAAGAAGTAAAACGGGAAAATAATTGTGCTGCATGACATAATAACCTTGATGACAGGCAGTCAAGAGTGTTTCCGCTGAAAAACCATGAAAAAGGGAGAAACTAATTTTGAAATGAACAAGAAAATCAATAAACACGATGATGACAATAATTCTATTGTTATTATTAGTAGTATTATTATAACAACCGTAAGAAACCCCAAGGTAGTAGGTTCAAACGTTTACAGTGGGGTGGGTGTGTACTGCTGTAGTATCCATAACTAGACTGACAAAACTGGTGTCCACTATTCGAATGATGGTTTCGCAATGGTTCTCTAACTGATATCAGTTCATAATGATAATCAATCAAATCCCTGGAAACTGACACACACTTGAATTCTAGATATAACAAAATAATTCTGGTTGTGTATTTCAGCCCTTCACTTTCAGAAATGATTAGTGTCGATACTGTACAACGTCTTCAGTGTGGATTGTGTTGAGGAGACAGGAGATAGTAATTCAGAGTTCTTTTCAAAAGATCTCCTAACCGACATAAGCCTATGATGAAAAAAATTTGGGGATTTTTTTCTCGATTCTTCTGGATGGTTACCTTATTCGAAATAGACTTATCCATAAGTTCCAGTTAGTACTACTATACGGATCAGAGACTTGGCGCTGTGTCATATAGAGCATCTCAAACAAACTTCAGACCTTCATTAACAGCTGTCTTCGCTCAATACTCAAGATCAGATGGCCAGTAAAGATCAGCAACAGAGAGGGATCTCTGGCAATGAGCGAACCAACCAGGAACCGATTGTGCAACAAATAGCCAGGAAGAAATGGAAGTGTATTGGCCATACTCTGAGAAAACAAACCATCAAGTGACATCACTAGACAAGCCATTCCTCGAGTGGAACCCGAAAGGGAAGCGGCGAGTTGGTAGTCAGTGCGAGGGCGGGGTGACTTGGAGGAGGTCATGTGAAGAGGAGATGAAAGCGTGTGGGCAGACTTGGAGTGGGGTGAAAAAGTTGGCAGAAAACCGAACGCAGTGGAGACTTGGGCGGCTGAAGCCCTATGTTCCTCTAGGAATGAAAGGATATAATAATATAATAATAATAAGTTCCAGTAGGCACCTACTAGAAATTAATGGAAATTATTTTCAGCCTTTCCTTTTAACGATAACAACAATGATAACTGATACCCAGAGCAAGAAAGGCGGCTGAGCGGCCTAGTGGATCACTTTTTAGTCTTTGAAACGAAGCTAGTAGGGTTTGAGTCTCCTTGAGAACACCATCACTCACTTTGGATAAAGGTACATGCATCTAATGTATTCCAAATCCTGCGTTCCATTTAAGGTCACCATCACCCAAAATAATTTTGAAAAAAGATGATGAATGACCTAAATTTAATATTTCCCGAACTAGAAGTTACACTGGAACATTCAGTGAGTCTTGAGGCTGATTTGCCTTATTTTAGAAGTGAGTTTTCAAAATCACTCCAAATAAGCCTTATAATATAGGCAGCATAAACATTTAATTATCTGTGAATCTTAGCTCAGTGTCAGACGAAATGACCTACACAGTTTCAGTCAATCCAATCAGAGGTCATCTCATGTGTCCTCTTGTTATGAACTGCGACTGATTATCTGAAAGTGTTCGCCACAAATTCTCTTAACACAGTGAAAGGATGAGGGTAAAGAAAGCAGTTGTAAAAAATCTTTCATTATAGGTCAAATTTATTTTGATAAACTTTCACAGAGTGTTGTCATACACAGTAATATTTACTAATGGATGACCATGTTTCAAGAACAATTTTGTCACTGCAGCTCATAATCATATCAAGGGACTCCGTTTATTTGATTCCATTATTTTTCATCGCTTGATGTGATTGGTACTAGTATTTTCCATATTTCCGCTAAGAGTGATGAGTCATTCCTATTGCATGTGTTGGGTGTAGATTATTCGATGAACCAGGATTCAGTAATCAATCTCTCTCGCGCTCCACCTACTTGTATTACGTTTTAGAATTTTAAACCTCTCCCACCCCTTTGTGTGTTTGTGTGTTAATGCATGCAGTGCGATTGCTAAGATTTTTTCTAAATTACTTATCTTCTCGGAGTCAACCATTCTTACCTTAGCCAAATTATTATGTCCCGACAATCTGACTACCCCCTATCTACTAGTTTGACCTATGTAGTTGACCTCACTCATAGTCATTGAAAGGTAAATTATATTATTTTGTTTAATTGAGTCACGCTACAGGGCCCTTTAACCTACAGCGCTTGTCCCTGAGTGAGTTTGTAGGCTTAAATGCCAGTCTAATTCCTGTTTTATTAAGAATCCTACGTAGGGTCACAGATGTCCCCTCCTCACATGTTATAACTACTGTAGATGCCTTATATTCTTTCTTATTTATGCTTTCATTATTAGTTTTCGCATTATTTTTATTTTGCTTTTGACCTTTTCCGATCTTCCTGATGAATTTTATATGATAGTTAGTTATTTGATACCAACGCCTCTTCTATCTGTTTTATTTCATCATTTAGGTCTTTTTTTATACTACTTAGTGCCACTGCTCGGTTTGTTAGACACTTAATTAAGCCAGTGCGTCGGTGGTATAGCGGTTAGGACGCTCGCCGACCATGCACATGGTCCGGGGTACGATCCCCGGCCACTGGACGCACACCTTTACCTCTCTAAGCTAGAAATAATTCTGGTAAAGAGCAAAGGTTGGGCATGAGGCTAGCAAC
The DNA here is from genome assembly GCA_944472135.2 of Trichobilharzia regenti. Taxonomy (NCBI): domain Eukaryota; kingdom Metazoa; phylum Platyhelminthes; class Trematoda; order Strigeidida; family Schistosomatidae; genus Trichobilharzia; species Trichobilharzia regenti. The sequence goes on along the minus strand of OX235267.1, from coordinate 7,307,654 downwards.
CCCATCCTGTAAAATAAACTCTGCTACAGAAACTTCAAGCTATTAGCTTGAAGCCCTATGTTCCACTGGGGAACGTGAAGGAAAAATTATTTATTATATTATAAATAAGCCAGCCTTAAAAATTAACGGTTGACATGAATCAAATCATAAATATCTATTAGAATGAGTTGGCTTTTTATATACACCATCAGTGTGCAGTTTACCTTCTTCTATTCGTTTTATTTTTCGATTCAAATGTGACTTTTATTCCCTCTAATAGTGAGTTTATATGTGTGTGTCAAGATGCTAGAGAGAGAGATATGTTCTGTTTTTAACACTGTGAGTGAAAGTGTCATCCATATATCCACACCATACATCTTTGGAATTATACTCTACCTCCACAGTGCACAAGTTCTATGCTTATATCAATCGTACAAAATCTTGTCTAGACACATAACTTCGGCTAACTGATGATGAATCTTCATGATTTCTGGTCAGTGACTAATTGGAAAATCAGTGTCACTTCACTGAATTAGTTCTAACATCTCTCTACAACGAGAAATCAAGATAATCAAGCTTCTATAGCTGGGTACCTATTCAACAAAAGTGGAATTTAATTAAATCATTTGCCACCCACATCCAACGCATCTGTAGTTCCAATGTTCTAGAAACAGAATTAGATATTCTGAGAGAAATCTTCATCCAAAATGGATACCCAATTGGATTCATTGACAAAAATATCAAACTAAGAATTTGGAGAAATGAAACTTCACTTGCGCCTATAAAGAAACTCTACATGAACTTGGATTTCAAGGGAGATTTAGCACGCGATATTCTCAAGAGAAGGATTACATCATCTCTGAGAAGAACACTCTTTCCAGCAACGCTAAGAATAGTATTCTTCAGTCGCCCACTGATCTTTAGAAGCCTCAAGGACAAGATCCCACATCTGACCACTTCTATGTGGATATATCAGTTCATCTGCTGCTGTGGAGCCAGATACATCGGTCGTTCGACGCGAACCCTGTCCAAGAGGATTCAAGAACACTATCCAGCCAGCATGGTTGCGAAAAGGCACTAGTGGTGCAATAAGGAGTGCGATAATTGAACACCTGGTTAACACTGATCAGACCATCTCAACAAACGCCTTCTGCTTCAAAGTAATCTATAGAGTCAAGAATAACCTATCAAAGGCAATACGGTTTCGTCTTCTTTGTATCACTGAAGCTCTGGCCGTTTATTCATATAGAAAAACCGGAGCTGTGCATACAAAAGAGGATTACTTAACCACTTCTACTGTCATGGTAATAACTCCGTTGATTTTGATGACTTAATTTTGTTCGTTTACCTGTCTCTTTTATTACTTATAATTCTTGTATTCATTCAGAACTCTTACGTAATTTCGTACTCTCTACTTAGTTTCTATGTGCATCTTGAGTACAACTCAATAATCAAACTGCTCATATTATTACATAACTTCCTTTTAACAACTATTTGTGACAACTGATCACCCTTGTTACTACCCTAATTTCATTAACACCTAATTTTCTTGACTGATTTTGTAATACGTAACTCCAATTACCTACCAATCTTCACCTATTTAGTTAAAATAACCATAACCAATTGCAGTTTTGTTTGACAAACTTAATGTACACATACATACAAAATAACCCATGTATGTTTGCGATTTTACAGCTAAGAAAATGAATTCACCGCCGCCGAAAAGAGACTCTTCGCTGAACATTACGTGTTTTGTTTTCATTAAATCAAGATAAGTCACCCGGGTGCCCCCTTCACTTTTGAGAAGTCGGTGGCACAATGGTAAAAAGTCTCACCGACCATGCACATGGTCCAGGGTTCGATCCCCGGCCACTGGACGCACTCCTTTACCTCGCTAAGCCAGAAATCAAAGCTAGTAAAGAGGATAGGGTTCGGCATGAGGCTAGCAACACCATCCTGTAGAAATAATCACCACTGCTACAGAGAAACTTCAAGCTTCTATTACTTAGAGAGACTGGATATTACTACTCGAATCAATCAGTAGTGTTAGTTAATCAGATAAAAAAGAACAACCTACAAATCAGGACAATTCGAGTGTCGAATTGTAAAAGCAACTACTGGAATACATGAAATTCCACTATGAATTCGGTCAAAATATGTGCCGAAGGAAATGGAGGTGGATCAGGCATACTACGTTGAGGCGACCGTTGAGTTAAGTCACTCACCAGGCCATCGCTTGAGTGGAACTCAAATGGGAAACAACGAGTTGTGAGTTGGACCATTACGGTGACATTCGGGAGTTGAAGGCTCATTGGCATTCAGCTGAAAACGACTGAATGGAACAAGATGAAATGGCTGCGTGCCTTGCAGAGACCCATGTTCCACTCGCAACTCAAGAGAATAACAATAAAAGTAATATAATACTGTAAACTCATATCATGACAATTAACCTAACTGTAAAATTAAAGTTTGTAGCAATCTATATATACTACTTATATAAGTAATATATAGTTAGTGGAATAAATATGATCACATTTTAATCTAAACTTAGGTATTTTGATGAGTAAATGCATAACTGAAGATTATTATTGCTCATCAAGATTAGGGTTAGCCAAATCCCATGACAAAAAGAATACCGTTGCCATTCTAAAGAAATCAACGTTGATCAAATGATCCATCCATCAAATATAGCCAAAAATTATAACAATCAATACTACTCACTTAATGCTCTTAAAAAAAATCAATTAAGGAGAGAACATACCTCTATCTTTCTGCCCATAACAACATGACCGTTAAGATTCTCGCGGGCTTTTTCTGCATCAGCTGCATTCATGAATGTAACGAAACCAAACCCCTGTATAAAAAAATGAAGATTTAAGGAAATTTATTTGAATCAAACAGTTAAATTTTGGTGATAGCAGGCTGCTAACCAATTGGTAGACATTAATTTACGTCAATGTCTATGTCGCTAATATTAGCCGTGAGAGAATATGAACAAGACTGATTCAACAACCAATCACAGCAGACTTAACGTGGGCAAATAGGATTCGCAGATATATGGCTTAACTTTCTGAGAAACCAGTCACAAGCGGTACAGAATAACCTTGAGCAAGAAACAACCAATCAGAAGACTGTGTTTGTCTGCTTGAATAAGCTATAATAATGTACATATAAATATATATACGTGCTGATTTGCTTAATAAACGATCTGTTGCCTGGCCCTTGTCTTCTGTTGTTACAAAATGAGTTGCAGGATTTGATCATGAGTTGACATCGATTGGAGAATCATTGGAAAACCAGTCAGGGATAACTGGACAGCGGATTTGTCAGCCTAGTTTGGGACTCTTCATCAGTGCGGACCCACCCCACTGTCAGGGTTCGAACCCATGACCTTCTGGTTACAAAGCGAGTTCGAAGACCATTAAGTCACTGGGAGCCGATCCATTGGCCAGTTCATGAATTCCAACTTCTGTCATCATCAGGCATTTCCTTGACACGGGTCATGAGGTGGACGTCACAAGATCGTTCAGAATTATCGATAGGCAAAAGAGTTCAATTTTCCTCAGGTTTGCTGAAGCAATCTCCATCAAGCGCCTGAAACCCGATTTATGCGTTTAGAAGAAAAAGGTTATCAGTCTTCGCTTGTCCTGGTAACTGGATATTTTCATCCTCTCTTTCATCTGATTACGTAATGCCGAGAGTTTCCATTATGTATGAACATTAATGTTTGTGATAAAGTGTTTATTAATACTGTATGCATATATTGATTGATTGATTTTTGTTTAAAAATGAACTCTGTGTGAGTATGTTAAAATTGTTTCTATAGGTATACTTAATAATGACCTTGGGGTGTAAACAGATGATGAGAAGCCAACGAAATAAACAATGATGGCACCACTTTATTCTGTAAAATCTTTATGATCTTGCTCTATTCAAATGGTTTGTTTATTATTTGAACTGATCTCCACCATTTGACAGAAGGCAACAATGGTAACCGTTGCCTAGTCGTATGCTGGTTAGAAGACAGCTGGAGAAATACAATCAGATAAGTATTATTGTACATTTTTTGATTTTTTTTAAATTATTTTTTATTTCACCTTGATTCCACATCGTATTTTTTGCTACAAGTATAGAATTTTCAGCATGTGATATCTATCGGTAGCCCAAATTTTGCAGGCCTACCATATATATCAGGTGTGCGGCGGCAGGGGATCGAATCCCGGACCATGTGCATGGTCGGCGACAGTCCTAACCACTGTGCCACCGACGCACAGTTTATTCGCAAACTTTGCACACAATCACTTGTAATCCTGTTTAGTAATCCTATTATAGGTAAAATTTATATTGATAAAGTCTCATAGACTGTTGTTATATACAGTCATGTTTACTGATGACCCCGTTTCGAGCACAATTTATTGCCGCTCATAATCATATCAAGGCACCTATTCACTCACACAACTTGCTAACTTCGTTTATAGAATTCCATTACTTCAATTCATCGCTTGACTTGACTGGTAGTAGTATTTTCCATATTTCTGATATGAGTGATGAGTCATTCCTATTGCTAATTAGGAGCTTGTAAACATTTTAAATACACACAAGGGTATCATATCTTTATCGATTAAAACAAACCGAACGACAGAAAATATATGCAATAGAGAGAGAGAGAGAGATGGAAGTTTTTTGGTCGCCCAAGCTTTAAGTAGGCTGCTTATCCGAATACATGAGATGACCGTTCCTCATTGATGTCCGTAGTTCACAAAATATACTCCTGAACTTTGTATAATTGGCATTCAACAAAACGTCATTGTATACTTCTTGAATCCTTCAAAGAATAGATACCATAACGGATTGGCTTGCGGTTCATGTCAGATGGAACTGTGTGACACGATCCACCGTCATTTAATGTTATATTTGAAGATCGTGGACGGAGAGAAAATGTAACACAATAAACTATGTCGGGTATCCTGTACACTTAGGTAAACCTTCTGTCCAGAATAAAGCTGTTATTATTATTATTAGATAATTATGTCTGCAATCCCAGCAGAAAGGGACTAAAAGAATTCAAGATCCTTGAGTCCTGGGAGGAATTGGTTAACTGTTGAACAGTTGAAGTCATTTTAAACTTAGTTAGTTAATTAGAACTAAGTTATCCGGTACCGGGGATGTGAGCTACACATTGTGTGAGGGACTGACGATACTCACCGCTCAGTAGTTGCCCATACTGAAGTAGGCCGAGCGAGATCTGATTGTTCAATCCACCGGTTTAGAAGTCCACCAGTGCTTAAACCATCAATGAGACACAATAAGCCATTTAAAAAGTACTGACAGTCATGAAGTTCAAGAAGACGATAGAAGTGACTTACTTTAGATCCTCTTTCGTTGAAAATAATTTCCACATCCAGTATTGGACCGTATGGCTAGGAGAATAATGGAAAAATTCTCATAATCAGGTGAAATTTTAGGCTCAAAATTTGAGACGTTACATTCCGTGCGAAATACAAAAAAAAGAGAAAAAAGATATCACACCACAAACTAGAAATGTCAACTCCTACTAACACCCGAAAAACTGACTGATTTCAACACAGAACTTTGCACTGATGGGCAGCATTTGAAGTCACCACACTCCATGTAGCACACAAAGCAAGAGAAGAAAGTAAAAAGGAATGCAAAATAGAGACAGCAGGCAAGGATATGAGACAAAGGAATAGTGATAACGAAGAACAATATAGTTTTATTGTAAATTATAAGTCACAAGGACTGGATGCATCTGTGCCAGCCACTGAGAACGATTTTGAGCCATATCACCAATTGTCTCCAGACACTGGTTTCTACCGTCCCGTGGACTCCAACCAGGAAGTCTACACCTTCCTATGTGGCTTAAACTAGCTGCTGTGTATTTCACTGACTGATAAAGTTATGTTTTGAGTTAACCACCGCTGGCTCTTTTCCGACCTGACCTTATGTCAGCTGCTGACATTGCCCGTTGTCAAGGAAGGCAATGGCTAGGCATGCGTATCACATGTCCTAACCACCTCACTTGGCGTAACTTCACAGCCTCATCGATTGATTTCCCTTCCCACTTACGTAGCACTCGACAGATTCCTAACCCCAATATTGCTCATCCTACTATACCACTTAACACGGGAGAAAGAACACAGGCACCTATGATCAAAGACACCTAGCCAGGCTTTTCATGTCTTCCACTCTCAATGGCCAGGTCTCACAACCATAAAGGAGGATGGAGCGGACTGCTGAGCAGTAAACACGTTCTTTGGTCGGTAGCCGGATATCGCGTCTACGCCAGAGACGGTGTAAACTGGCATATGCGAAACAAGCCTTCTGTATCCATGATGAGATTTCTTCAGTGATCAACCCATTGGGGTTGATGCAACTTCCCAAATAAGTGAAGTGGTCGACACGCTTTGCCACTTCATTCCCTATTTCTAAGCTAGGAGTCAATGTAGTCCAGCTTTTGCAGCAAGCATCATCACACATTTGACAGGAGCGAATCGCATGCCAAACATTCGATGATTGCTGCTCCTCGAGGTGTTCAGAAGACTCTGCACTTTGTAAGCGCCTTCACCTAGAAGGACTGTATCATCTACATATTCTAAGTCAACGAGATTATTCCCTGGTAACAAGTCAATCCCTGAGCCTCTGAAGTGAATTAAGGTTAAGTCCATTAGTACATCTATGATAAAATTGAATAGAAATGGGGATAATCGGCATCTCTGACGGACACCACTAGTCGTCATCACTTCAGATGACAACTTACCGTAAGCCGTCACCTGGCTGATGGCATGAGTTTGAGTAGACTGCCTTGATAAGTGCAATGTATTTTCTCAGCATTCCCTTTACAGCCAAACATCGCCATAGTACCTCTTAGCCGACAGAATCCAATGCCACCTTTAGCTTACCAAGCAGGTGTTTCACTCCAATTTAAATGGTTTACAAAAAAAATGGCAGGCTGCTCGAAACACCGGATTACTTGAATTTCCATTCATCAAACTGCCCAAAACTCTTCTTCAATTCTTATTGTTTTAATAATGCAAACAGATCAAATGGCCGCACTACATGAATTGGCGCGCATATTTAACTGGCTTTCAACAAAACGTCGAGCAATTCTTGAAGGAAATGAGGAAAACACGTATAGAATTAGCCCTCTCCTCATATGGATTAGATGTCAACAGCGCTCGGTATGAAAGATAAGATCCAGATTTTCAACTCCAATATGAAATCAGTGGTATTATACGGATCAGAGACTTGGCGTGTCACGAAGGCCACTTCGAACAAACCACAGACCCTTATCAACAGGTGTCTTCAACTCAATACTCAACATCAGAGGCCGGCCAGGAAAGACTAGCAACAAGGATCTCTGGAAACAAACCAACCCAGCAGGAACCAATTGTACAACAAACATGAAGGAAGAAATGGAGGTGGATTCGCCGTACTCTGAGAAAACTAACCGTCAAATGGCATCATATGCCAAACAATTGCTCGAGTGGAACACTAATGGGAAGTAGACGGTTGGTCGTCAGTGCGAGGATGACATGGAAGAGGAGGTCGTCATGTGAAGGGGAGATGAAAGTATGTTGGCCGACGTGGAACCAGGTGATGAAAACGTTGGCGGAGAACCGAACACAATGGAGATGTGCGGCTGGAGCCCTATGTTCCTCTAGAAACTAAAGGAAACAATAACAATCATATGCAATGACACTGAGTTACTACTATCAGTTAGACTGAGTCTACATTAAACAGTATTACCGTTTTCCTACACGTAATTAGTGACTAGTTTAATAAGACAACGAACGATTCGCCAATACGTTCTTTCTTGTCTCAAAATGAATTCGAAAATGTATTCACATCATTCAACAAAAACTTACACCCAATAGAGATCGCAAATCAGCTTCCCGAAATCGAAAAGGAATATTGGAAACATGTAATCTACGGGGACTACTTCCAGTAGATGTATTATTAACTGATCCTTTTTCTGTTTGCTGTTTTTGTTGTTGTCTTTGTTGATGTCCAGGATGCGTTGAAGATGATTCATGGGAATTTTGGAGGTTTACAGAAGTATCAGTAATTGTAGTAGCTGATTTTGAGGTATTACATGAATTTATTGTACTGGATACTACAACTGTTTTGACTGGTGTACTCAAAACTGAAGCTGGAGATGATATCGAGGATTCAAAAGAGGTATTCTGTTCTGCCTTAGGTCTGGCTGATTCATCATTTAATTCACCTCCTGATACCTGTGAAAAAAATATTAACATAGAACTAGTAAAAATAAGGATTTTCATGAGGAGTATTATTTTGATGATATATTATATACTATTGGTGGATGGTGGCTAGCAGTGGAATCCAGGATGCGCATTTCGTCCTAATTGGAACTCGTCAGCTGGATGTACCTGCATTTCTCAGTGAGTGATGATGTTCCCACCGAGGCTCGAACCCAGTGCCCATAGTTTCAAACGCCAAAGCGTTATCCACTAGACCACTTGGGCCACGAGAGCCACCTTTTGTGCTGTGCAACGGGTCATATACTAATTATTGAATTGAAATGCGCATCCTGGGTTCCACTGCTAGCCACCATCCACCAATTGTATACAAATCAAATCCCCAGACATCGTCGAAGCATCTGCACAAGAAGCCGACATGTCAACCTGAGACCGAACACTTCGGTCCAATCAATCGACGGGAAAATCAAAAATTCAATTCAATAATTATATTATATACTACTTAAATAAATTAAAAGTAGTCAAGTGAAAGACTTAGAAAAACTCGTTTCTGAGCCTGCTAGAACTTGTCTGTAGAATTTGTCCTTAATCCTATATTCAATCTTGAAATTTCTCGAAGTGCAGTCTAAAATGAATATTAGTGAACTAGTTGGACCTTGAATGATTCAGTATATACCGACTACCCCCTGGTGACAGACAATCCTAATGAGAATCATATTAAGTTTCGACTAAAGTTTACCGGTTAAGTTTTATAGTGCGTACCCCGGCTGATAACTGCTACCTTACGGCGGTGGTCGGGCTTGTATATCTCAGTGATCCAACGAGCTAAACTGGCTGGGACTTGTATTACTGCAGGTCCTATGATGCTATAAAGTTTGTTTGAGTAGCGGTTAGACTAAAAGCAGTTGCAATGGGGTACATGGGCTCCAGAATCCATAAGGACCGGACGATGTACGAACCTGTTGTGGTCACTGGCAACCATGGGAACGTATCTCCTGACACTGGTCCACTGTCTGGCGGATAAGACTTCAAGTCAAAGGCTTGAGGAGTGGTCCCTTAACCACCAGCCCTCACACTAGTGTGGTGCATCTTCTCGGTGCCTATATGTACCAGGTTTTGTGTTTTAAATTAAAAATAATAGTAAAAAACACAGCGTGGATAATACTTTCCAAATTCTTAGAATTCACCTCAAATCTATAAATACTTGTTCATAAGTTCCAACTAACAAAATCTCCAATCTCATAACTTCGTGATAAATTTCCACAACTTCCAAGAATAAATTGATGTCCCAATATATTTATTTGATAAACCCTTTGATCCACAGCCTTTTTCAAACAATACAGAAGTTAGCTAGCCAGAATTTTGATCATATGAACTGGTTTAAATCTCTGAGGTGAGATAATCCGGATACAGTGTTGATGAGTTCGACCTCGGACGAGTAAAACCGCCGTTTACGTTTAAAGGAAACTTAGTGGGAAAAAACCTTTTCAGTTAAACCAATAAGTTCTGAACAATCACATACCAACCAAATTTGGGACTTATCAGGTCTAGATAACTTCTATATAGTATACAATTGGTGGATGGTGGCTAGCAGTGGAATCCAGGATGCGCATTTCGTCCTATTTGGGACTTGTCAGCTGGATGTGTCTGCATTTCTCAGTGAGTGATGATGTTCCCACCGAGGCTCGAACCCAGTACCCATAGTTTCGAACGCCAAAGCGTTATCCACTAGACCACTTGGGCCACGAGAGCCACCTTTTGTGCTGTGCAACGGGTCATATTAATTATTGAATTGAATTTTTGATTTTCCCGTCGAGCCTCGGTGGGAACATCATCACTCACTGAGAAATGCAGGTACATCCAACTGACGAGTCCCAAATAGGACGAAATTCGCATCCTGGATTCCACTGCTAACCACCATCCACCAATTGTATACTAATTAAATACCCAGACATCGTCGAAGCATCTGCACAAGAAGCCGACATGTCAACCTGAGACCGAGCACTTCGGTCCAATCAATCGACGGGAAAATCAAAAATTCAATTCAATAACTTCTATATAGGCTCAAAATCCTCATTTTTTCTAAAATGAGTATGTTTCCATCTAACCAACTGATTAGAACTTAGTGATCACGGATGTACTGAAATAAGAGGACAAAACTCAAGCTGATGCAGAACTGCTCCCTTCCACCTTTATATTTATGGTTGGTAGGTGGTGACTAGCAGTGGAATCTGGGATAAAGCGCATTTCGTCCTATTTGGGACTCACTATCCGGATGCACCTACATTCGCCAGTGAGTGATGGCGTTCCCATTGATTGAATTAAATAATTAATAAAACCCGTCACACAACAGAAAAGGTGGCTCTCATAGACCAAGTGGTCCACTGGATAACGTTTTGGTGGTTGAAACTAAGGGCACTCGGTTTGAGTCTTAGTGGGAACGCCATCACTGACTCAGTCAGCAGCACAGGTACGTCCAGATGACGAGCCAATCCCAAATAGGACGAAATGCGCTTTATCCTGGATTCCACTACTAGTTATACCATCCACCAATTGCCTTCAAGTTACATGACTAGACATCATCGAAGTATCTGCACAATGAGCCGACATATAATCCTGAGTCTGAGCACTTCAGTCCACTCAATAAATCGACAGGAAAATCTAAATTAAATTAAGTAATTTACCTATGGTTGACTAATATTTCACTCCATGCTGAAGATAAACTGCCTAATAACAGAGTACATCTATTTCGAAATTAGTATCGGAACAAAGACCCTGAGGTGTACCTATCAGAGGAACTTAACCCAAATGCTAATAACCAACAACCTACCGTATTTATACTAATTTAGTAGGGATTGGAATCGATAGAAGACGTAACTGGACATCTAGTGTGATAATATTAGACGAATAATTGAGTATTATTGATTCGTATAACACAATCCTTGATGACTGCAGTGAAACGATAACACGACTAGCAGCCAGGTCGTCCTTACTTCACTCCAAAACCCCATCTGTTACGTCAACACCAGTCTGTTAGTCTAGAACTCTCTCACACGGTGTCATCAAGAATCTACAATAGTAATGTTCGCTTGATGTTTACAAATTATTCTACATCCATGCCTATTGATATACTTTATAAAATCAATAATACCGTTCATTCAATGGCTAAACAGACAGATTTACAGTGAAGAAATCAATTTCTGACTATTAAATATCAATTTTCCCGCATATACACACATACAAACATAAAATTGATCGATCCCGCGTAAAATAAAATACGGAAACAGGTATCGCACATATATATATTGAAATGAATTCTAGGTGTAACCAATCAAGCCACAAATCTATATGACCAGTTTTCATAGATGGATTGTCAAAATTCTAATATAATTAGCTGCTGTCCTCAAAACTTAGGCGGATATTCTATGTTATCCTCTTATCAACATTTTGATGCTTGAAGGAAAGATAATAAAATTATCCCAATACCCAAATCATATACACTGATATAAATGTTAAATTCAGACCTATTGCTATCATTTCTCCTTTTTTCAAATTAATGGGAAAAGTACTTTTATTCAACCTTGAACCTTCCTTGAAAAGTTTCAATGACTTCGAAACAGTCTGCATATAAACAAAGTAGATGTACTCTAGATGTTGCTACTCTGCTACATCATGATATTGTTTCTTGCTTAGACAAGAGAGCTAAATATATTCAATGTTCTATCCTCCACTATGCATCCACTTTTGTCGGGTGTGAGGACAAAAACTCGCCGAAGACATTGGCTAGCGGTTGCGCTATGTCCTGAATTGGCAGAAGTTAGAATTCAAGGACCATTGGATTGGGTCCCAGTGGCTTAATGGTATACGAGCTCGCCTTGTAACCGGAAGGTCCTGGGTTCGAACATCGGCGGTGGGTGCGTAATAATGAAGAGTCCCAAACTAGGACGAAACAGCTGTCCAGTACTCCCAGGTTTTCCAATGGTTCTCTAACTAATGTCAGCTCATGATAAAATCCTGAAACCAATCAAATCCCTACAAACCATCACTTGAATATCCACTTTTGACTTTGTCTTTTGTTAAATAAGCTTTCCATGACACTAAGTGGCTCCTTCCTTAACTGTTAACTGGTTGTGTTCTTATTTCTCAACGAGAAAGCAATATATTATATACAAAGGTAAATCTTCCTGTCTGTCTTGCTTACTGAAGCTGGTGTCCCTAAAAGTTCTGTTCCCTCTATTCCTCTTTTTTTTCTTTTTACATGACTTGCCCTAATTGGAAGAAATCAACTTTGTTAAATATGCTGATTGATATTACTATCTCGTTTGCTAATGACTTCCCTAGCTGACTGTTCTAAACTGATTGAATAGCTTCCTGTCCGACGTTAGTCAGTGGTTTTACGTTAAATCCCTTCAAATGTCAAACAGTTAATTTCACCTTCAGGAATAAACGTGATCTTAATGAATCCACTAGTTCATATGATGCCTGTAGCTTTGGGAGGCACTGGTATAGGGAATAAGTCAAGCACATAGAATACCTTGGTATAGTTCTATCCTCTGACCTTTCTTGATCAGTCATCGTATATCCTGTCTATTTCTAAGAAAATGTTCCGTTTAAGCCGCTACCTTAAGAAGTTAAGACACTCTGGAACTAATCAACCTTTACTATTACAGTTTGTTAACTCTTGCATTTTACCTATTATTCTTTATTGCTCCTCCACCGTATTCTTTCCTGGATTACTAAAGAATGATTACGTCATATTGCAAAGAGTATTCAAGGTTGTTAGTAGAGTGAGTTGTGTGCCACTTAGTTAGTCAGCTCGTTACCATCATATTAGATGGTTGATGGCACTCAAAAGTCAGCAAGGCATATCTGCAACTTTGAAGGAACTTATGTCCCTTCCGAGATTCGAACCTGCGTCACCCAGTGCTGTAGTCAGGTTACAGACGTTACCACTGAGCTTTTCGGGTTCGTTACTATCATAGTCGGCAGACACCTGAACTCATCACATATGTGAGAAATGGTCTAAATCCATACTGTCTGACTGTCAACTCCATCTCCATTCTCAAATCCACTCCACCTTGCACCTCTTCAGGTAGTCGGACTAAAAGTCATTATAAAACATTATATGTTCGCACAACCAGGTGCAGAGACTCAACGATAATCTATTTGTCCCACCCACGTTCTATGTGATAAGGATGATGTTGAACATGAAACTTACGACTTACTTACTCTGTAATTAGCATAAAAGACGGTTCAGTTAATCCCGCATATTTGTGATTTCATAGTGACACTTTCCCATTATCTTATAATTTTGTGTGATCAGTACTAATACTATTATTCTTATCAGTGTTACATTGGCACATTTTGCCCTAGTGTTTTTGTGAATGCCAAAAGTAGCTGCTGTCAACTTTGGACAGGTTTACCCTGTAATATATTTTTTCGGTTGTTGTCGTTGCTGAATGCGTTAGATGCGGTAATATTGTACCAAATGCTGAAAATTCCACACTGTATTATTATTATCATTTTCTTCAATTCCTAGAGGAACATAGGGCTACAGCCGCCCAAGTCTCCATTGCCTTCGGTTTTCTGCCAACAATTTCACCCCGCTCCAAATCTGCCTACATGGCTTCATCTCCTCTTCACATGACCTCCTCCAAGTCACCCTTGCACTGACGACCAACTCGCCGCTTCCTTTTCGGGTTCCACTAGAGGGATGGCCTGACGTGTGATGTCACTTGATGGTTTCCTCAGCGTATGGCCAATCCACGTCCATTTCTTCCTGCCTATTTATCGCACAATTGGTTCCTGTTAGGTTGGTTCGCTCCCAGAGATCTTTTCTGGCCAGCCATCTGATCTTGAGTAGTACTGAGCAAAGACATCTGTTAATGAAGGTCTGTAGTTTGTTTGAGACGCTCTATATGACACAGCGCCAAGTCTCTGATCAGTATAGTGGCGCTGACTTCACATTGGAGTTGAAAATCCGGGTATTATTTCCATTTTGATGCTGAGTAGGGCTGTTGACCTCCACACAGACTTGACGTGAGTAATGAAAGCTTGTCTTGCTTTTCCGATCCTCGTTGCTTTGATATCCTCATCAGCTCCGTCCGCCTGTAGTTGAAACGATACTTCCCAAGTGGGTGGGTAGGTAAAGGAGGTTGTTTCTTTCAGATTCCTCACATTTATGCTGGCTGATTGTTGTCTGTTGTTGTTGTTGTTGGTGGTGGTGGTGGTGTTCGCCAGGAATCTTCATCACCTACCTCTGTTATCTCTATGTTCACCTGAAGGAAGCCCTATCTTTGATGCTTCTTGTGCCAACTTGTTGCTTTTCACTCGCATATCTTCCAGTTTTTGGGAAATCAGACATATATCATCGGCGAAGTCCAGATCCTGCAAGTTCTTGTTTTGTGTGGGTCCATTTTATGCCTGTTTCGTCATTGCCCGTTGTCTGTCACATTATTCAATCTACTGCAATCAGGAAAATCATTGGCGAAAGAAGACAGTCTAGCCTTACTTCCGCCCTCACTTCGAAGGATTCCGTAAGTTTCCCGTTGTGGAACACTTGGTATGCAACATTGTCGTACAACTGTTGGATGAGAAGTATAATTGTATTATGGGTACTGTTTTGGAATAAAGGAAATCATTATTATTATTTTCCTAACTTCTTTATTGTGTCAAAAAGTGAAGACAGCGACTAAACATTGCTGCATATCTGTGGGACAATATCAATCCTAAATTTAATTTAGAAATCGTTACAAACAGACATCAGTCAGAGAATCCCGAAGAGAACCAGAGGATAGTGAATAGCTGTTCCCCTGTCAGCTGAGGACTCTTCATCACTGAGCACCCACAACCTCACCAAAGACCCAACCTGAAATCTCCAAGTTACGAGGTACGTATGTTAACCATTTAGCCACTGGATCCGGATATTCAAAACCTGATGCAGCCGTAGGTAGTGGATAATACTGAAGAATTCCAAACTATGACGAAACAGCTGGTGGTCAAATACTCCCTGATTTTCAATGATTCTTTAACCGATCATGTTGGTCAGTAAGGAAATCTACACATTGAAATTAGATCTTTAAATATTCCCATTATTAATTCATTCACTTATTTAGGGAGCATTGTCTCAACTACAGGAAGTGGGAACGCAGGAGGATGTCAAATCGAGCGAGAATCGCGAAGGCGAGAAACACGAACATTCACCAACCTGAAACCAATCTGGAAATCTTCATCACTCAGCCAGCATCAACAACAAAATTCGTCGGATTTTCAATACAAACAACGTCAAGTCAGTCAGCTCTTCTATACGGATCAGAAACTTGACGGGCGGGTCACAAAGAATATTTCAAACAGCCTGTTGCAGACGTTACCTTTATCAACCAACAACTGTCTTCGCTGGCTCTATACTGAAGATCGATCAGATGGCCGGACAGGAAAGAATCACCAACAAGAAACTATGGGAACAAACAAAACAAGAACCAATCGCCAACCGACAAATATGCAGGAGAAAGTGGAGATGGAGTGAACACTCATTAAGTAGGCCGCTGGGTGACATCACGCGTCAGGCCAGTGCTCGAGTGGAACCCAACAGAATGGGAAGCGGCTAGTGGGACGTCAGTGCAAGGGTGGGTGACATGGAGGAGATGGTGTGAAGAGGAGTTGAAACAGTATGGACTAACATGGATGCAGGTGAAAAGCACAGCAGAAGACAGAAACAAGTGGAGAAGTGCAGTTGAAACCCTATGTTCCACTAGGAACCCAAGGGAACAATAATTATTATTATCAATATTAGAACAAGACATATAGGCGAACAATATTGCTGTTTTCAATTAGATCTCCTTCAGGCTTTACTCTAATTTACATAGATTTATGTATAAAATTTTTAACCAATGACGGTGATTTTGTGGATCAAATAATAATAATAATAATGTGGTAAATGTTTTGAACATAGTTAATAACGATGATTATAATGATAATAAAATAATGATAATAAGGTTTATGTACGTGGCGTTAGGAGGAATAACAAAGGTAGTAAGTAATATGTATATATGTAGACAATTCAATAAATAAATTCGTTCAAATCTTAAAAGTTACGTAATACTAAAGGTGAATTGGACAGATAGTCAGAGTTTAAATAAATATCATAAAAGTACGAAGGAAATGTAAAATAAGAAAGGGTGGGAGGGTTTTGAGTGGAATTCACCTATGCCAGGCTAGGGAGAGACAAATGTAGAACAAACTTCCTTTGTACGCAACGACGCTGGGATTGTTCTCTCGCAGTCCAATAGCTTCGGTTATGTGTAAAAGGCGGGTTCGAATTCCATTGGAAAGGCTCGATAGAATGCGATAAATAACTATTTCTGTCCACTTGGTGGCCGCTATCATCAATCAAATGAGTCAAAATAGAATTTCTTATAAATTTTATTTGGCCTTTTCCGAACCATGAAGAAAGATGCTAAATAATACGTTTGTTAAGGTGTCTAGTTGTTCGCCCTATATAGCCAGCCTTCTCCACAGGAGCAACTAAATTTGTAGATACACACATGGAAGTGGCACAGCTAGCTAGGTGGTTTGTCTTTCTCTTGAGCAATCATAATTGGTCGACAGCTGGAAAATGACAAACAAAGGGTGGCGGTGGTAGCAGTATAATCCCGTTTTATTACTTTCGCTAATCTCAGATATAAGACTTCGCTAGCCACATGCCCATTAAATTGCAATTTCATGAACAGTTGTTTCTTTTCAACTGTTGTCAGTTTCTCTTTATTGTACCTGGTGTTCATGTGTCTCCTTACAAATTGTTATTAATGACGTTAAAAACATTTACCAAATTATTATTACTATTTGATCCACAAAATCACCGTCATTGGTTAAAATTTTTATATGCAAATTAGAGTAAAGAAGCCTGAAGAAGATCTAATTGGAAACAACAATATTCTTCGCTTATATGTCTTGTTCCAACGTTGGAATTAATTCAAACCTCCCTACGAAACTTGTTACCTGAATATCGATTTCCACTCCTTATCATTGAACATCCCCTTTTTTATTTATTAATAATACAAGTTGGCAGAAGAAGTATCAAAGATAGGACTTCCTTCAGGTGAACATAGAGAAAACAGGGGTAGGTGGTGAAGATTCCTGGCGAACACCAACACCACCACCACCACCAACAACAACAACAGACAACAATCAGCCAGCATAAATGTGAGGAATCTGAAAGAAACAACCTCCTTTACCTACCCACCCACTTGGGAAGCATCGTTTCAACTACAGGCGGACGGAACTGATGAGGATATCAAAGCAACGAGGATCGGAAAGCAAGACAAGCTTTCATTACTCACGTCAAGTCTATGTGGAGGTCAATAGCCCTACTCAGCATCAAAATGGAAATAATACCCGGATTTTCAACTCCAATGTGAAGTCAGCGCTACTATACTGATCAGAGACTTGGCGCTGTGTCATATAGAGCGTCTCAAACAAACTACAGACCTTCATTAACAGATGTCTTTGCTCAGTACTACTCAAGATCAGATGGCTGGCCAGAAAAGATCTCTGGGAGCGAACCAACCTAACAGGAACCAATTGTGCGATAAATAAGCAGGAAGAAATGGACGTGGATTGGCCATACGCTGAGGAAACCATCAAGTGACATGATATATATCCATATAATATGTGTGTTTGTTTGACAGTCTGTTATATTTTGCTATGTATACACGGATCGATATTCTATTATAATTAGCCAATCATGTTAAGACTGTTTATTGATTTGTTCATTTTGAATATTCGCTCACACACTTGTTCGGACATTCATATATATTTTTGCTCTCACACTCTTGTGTGACATTGATTCTCCTTGTGTTTGGAAAATAGAAGTATCATCGCAAACCTAGTGGTCTTCTGATTTCCGTCTTTCTTGCGTCCGGACTATTAAATTCTCGACCAGTACATAACAATAATTTGGCGACGAGTATATAATATGACATCACTAGACAAGCTCGAGTTGGTCGTCAAAGGGTGACTTGGAGGAGGTCATGTGAAGGGAGAGGAAAGCATGTCGGGAGACTTGGAGACGTGTGGCTGAAGCCCTATGTTCCTCTAGGAATTAAAGGAAATAATAATGATAATAATAAAAGTTGAATGCTGCAAACAGCTTAAGCAGGAAAATGTAGAAGTTTACCAACTTTAAAAAGAAAAAAAATCAATAACCCCCAACTAAATAACCTTTACTACATACGTCTACATGCAAACATCAACATACCTCTGGTCCCAAAACCATTACTTTTCTAGCATATTCAGAATCAGTATCTTCTTCAAAAGATTCTATTTGACTGGCATTTCTTTTCAAACTAGGAACTGGATTGCTACTGTCGACAGTGGTACCATCTACTAAATAAATACAATATAGAAGGACCAAAAAAATAATTAACCAAAATATATCTACAATTTACAAATGAGTACAAGATGTTGAAATAAATAAAAAATACACTCTAAGAGAAATCAAGATATTCAGTGTAAAAAGAAGAAATTCCATATTAGTTTGTTTATTAGATGCATCACACAGGCAGTGAAACAGTATTATTGTTTACTGGATGACGTTTCGAACACAATTTATTACTGTTCATAATCAATCCATCAATTATAATCACACGACTTCGAAACTTGAGTTTTATAGTTTTCTTTGTTCTCTCCTATTCGTCGTCATAGCGGTTGTAGAATTTTTCAGATATCTGGCTGGACAGGTGGTGAATCATTCCTATTACACATATTTTCCTTAGTTGATTTGATAAACAAAGATTCCGTTATCAATCTCTCCTTCCACCCTGTGACAGATTTTAAAACTGTCATTTTATCCCATCCTGTTGTATGGTTGTGTGTAACTGCATGTAGTGAGTGCTAAAGCTCAACTATTCTCTAGATTTCTGATCTTATTCGATTTTGCTGTTAGGTTTTCATATTCGGCTAGTTTGACTGCACCTGTTCTACTAGTTTGACCTATGCATTTGACCACCCTGACAATCATTCCAGAAGGGTAGTATTAGATAAACTAAATTATTTTGTTTTAAAGGCTCTACAGAATTAAACCTTTAACCGACGAATCCTGTTTCTAATTGGGTTTGTGAGTGGTTTGAATGCCAGCCACTTTTATTCCTTCCTGCCTTGTTAATAATTCTGCGTAAGGTGGTTTCCGAGGTTCCTTCCTTGCATGGAATTACTGCTGATGATTTAGATCCCTTATTGTTGGTGTTCTCTTGCGCACATTTGACTTGCATGTCGTCAATAATATTATTATTATCACTGTCACTACTATCATTATTTATTTTATTTTTACATTTCCCTACATATTTCCTGACTAATTTATCAGGGTAATTATTAAGTTTCAAATCTTCTCTTATATGCCTTACTTCCTGTCTTCGATTTTCCTTCGTACTACTTAGTTTTCGTACTCTATTACTTAAACGTTTCACCAATCCCATTTTTACTGACATAGGATGGGATGATCGGAAGTCCAAATATCTGTTTGAATGTGACAGTTTCCTGTAAACACCAGTGTGTTTGAACTTTCTGTCTTCTCCCTTTTTTACGCTACAGTCTAACATTTGAAGTTCCCCTTCCTGACTTTCCAATTCATAAGTGAATTGAACTGTCTCCACCTTTGAGTTAATGTGTTCGAAAAATCTACCTATATCTTGTGTTCTAAGTACAGTGAATCTGTCATCTACATACCTCCACCATACTTCGACGGGGGGGGGCGGCTGAACGTTTCAATCGCTATGTTTTCCCACATATCCATGATTATATCTGCCACAACACGGGATATTGGTGATCCCATGGCAACTACCTAAGCTTGTTTGTATATTTTCCCCTGAAATTTAAATACTGTGGAAGTCAGGCATAGCTGCACTCCCAGGATTATGTCCTCTAATAATGGCACTTTTGTTCTAAGTTCTAGTTCTTGGTCACAAATGAGTTCGTTTCTGACTGCCCCTATAGCCATATTTATTGGTATACGTGTATATAAACTGACAATTTCAAAACTAACCATTTTCTCTTCATTATCTAATTTTAAATTATCTAATCAGTGTTTTAGTTCATAAGAATTTGTTAGTCTAGATTTCGAGTGGCTTTTAAGGGGATTTAATACCATGGTTAAATATTCAGATAATTCATAAGTAGGTGAATTTCTAAAATCATCTATAGGTCTAATAGGGTATCCTGACTTATGAACTTTAACAACACCCCATACATCCTACTGGAGTTGTTAGTTTTGGGCATTAAATTTGTTTATGGAATCAACTGAAGAGAATGCGTGTAGCCGGAATGATTCAACACCTGTCGACCCAGATATCTGGAAAATTCTACTACCCCTACAACGAGAAATACGAGAGAACAAAGAAAACTATAAAACTCAAGTTTCGAAGTCATGTGATTATAATTGACGATATGATTATGAACAATAAATGAATTGTGTTCGAAACTGTGCCATCCAATAAATAATACTGTTTCACTGACTGTGTGATATATCTAATAAACAAATTAATTTGGAATTACTTACTACCACAGCGTCCAAGTTCTACACATATATTAAAAAGAAAAAACTCTTGACCATGTAAGTAAATAACTGACCCCACAACGTTCCCCAGATCGTGTGAAGAGGAGTTGAAACAGTATGGACTAAGTAACATGGATGCAGGTGAAAAGTACAGCAGAAGGAAGACTGAAGTGGCAAGTGGAGACGTGCAGTTAAAGTCCTATATTCCACTAGGAACCCAAGGGAACAATAATAATAATCCACACAAGAAGCAAAATATCAGCCTGATGTCAAGCACATCGTGGCGCTAAATAATCAACGGAAAAGACCAAATTGCTGATACCTTTTGTACGAGAGGTGGCTCTCATTGCCCAAATGGTCTAGTGGATAACCCGCTTTGGTGTCTGAAACGATGGGTACCGGTTTTTGAGTCTCAGTGGGAACGCTATCACTGATAATTCACTGTGGAATGTTGGTACATCAACTAGCTGACATGCCAGTCCCAGATATGTAGAAATGAGTAACCAGGATTCCATTACTAGTCACTGTTCATCGAATTACAATAAATAAGTACTCTAGAATTCTTAAAATTTGTACTTTGTATAATAGTTCACACAGTCAGTTTTAAAACATTAGATAGTATTCACTAATCAATACACATATTCACTAAGATAGACATCGTGAAAACACATAAATTCTCGAACGTTTATTTCACAATGAATTCCAAAACAAATTTATACCTGACCTTCAATGATATTGTGAGTGTGTGTGTGTGTGAAATAAAAATCATTAGAAATGATCTCCATTTAACTTAACCTAATGGTAATAATATAAAAAATGTACCATTTTATTCACATTATATATATAACAAACATTAGATACAATCATATGATTAGCTGTCATCTATGTGACCATATGTATATTCAACGCCTACATCCACATCCACACACACACACACACACGAACATCTACAAGTGATTGCCGGAAGTTAGGCAGCATACATACCAAACGAGTAAAATGCAATACAGTGGGTTGGTCGATTATGTCCCTTACAGACGAAAACTTGAATTCACCAAAAGAAACATCTACCAGCAGTGCTCATTGATTGAACACAGTGATTCAAGCGTTAGTTTGCAGGGATTCGACTGGTTACACGATTTCATCGTCAACTGATATCAGTTAGAGTAGCATTGAAAAAAAGCACACCAACCCTGGACTTTTCGTCACTACACACACCAGTGTCACCTTTCGAACCTAGGACATCTGCGTTACGAGGAAAGCTAGCTCGTAGGCCATCCAGCCAATGACAGCCTACTCCTCAATGGCCACCAGCCCAGGAATTCAAACTTCTATCAATGTGTGACTTCTTCTTTGAGCGCAAATACCACTAACCGATGTCATTTCTGGCGAGGATGTGTCCTCACACCCGACGCCCTACACCCCACTAGTCAACAACACAGTCTTCGTTGATTTCATAAAACCACTTCCCTTTATTACCAGTTTGAATAAAGAAAGAAGGAATAAATATTTACAGGATTATACGAGGTCGTTTCATTTCATGGATTCTCTTCAACTGCGTGCACATCCTAAACAACAGAATCAATTATATGTGTTACAAAGTGCGGTCTGGACATACCCTTTTACAAAAACATCAAGTCATAGATAGAAATTATAAGACAACATAATTCCTGAGATGGTGTAAGTAGGTAGACAATTACTGAGTGTTAAAAGAGCAACTATTTATCATCAACTAATTAGACAATTTATTTTTTATTTTTTTTTATATTTTATTTATTTTTGATTGCAGCTTGATTCCAAACCGTATTTTTGGTACAGGTATGGAATTTTCAGCATGGATATCGGTAGCCCAAATTTCGCAGGCCGACCATAGATATCAGGCGTGCGTCGGCCAGGGCTCGAACCTCGGACCATGTGCATGGTCGGAGAGAGTCCTAACCACTGTGCTACCGTCGCACAGTGAGTTGAGTTCAGATTTCGCTAGGAAAAAGGAAAGGATGGACTAGAGACAAAATACAAGACAGAACAACAGAGTTAATTTTGTACATAATATATGGTGGAGAATTTAGGAGGGTTGGGGTGGGGTGAATAGTAGAGCAAAATTATAAAATAGATAATGTAAGTTAATGTAGTAGATTCGTAGAGTTAACAGTGAGTTCAACTCAGTGAGTGAGTGAAAATCAAGATCAAGATTGAGTGGAATGTTACACAACAGAACAAAACACAAAAGACACACGAACAAAATAGTTGTGGTTACCAGTTAGGGTAGTGAGAGATGAGTCACACTATCTGTCTGTATATAGAGATTTGGTCAAAGTCTTTTGATGATAGCAATGGCTCCTGAGATTTCATATTTTTCTCGATAAATCTTGGAGGATATTCATTCTCTATGAGAACTTGTCTGAGTCGCTTCAGTTTCCCATCGATTGTATCACTTGAACATATCCTCCTTATTCTTGAGGGTAAGGAATGGATCAGATTTCTGTTTCTTCTCAAAGGGACCCAGCTATGGAAATTTGTGTACTAACCATTTCATGTTGGTTTCCTGGAGATCGATCGATAGGCTGCACAACTGCCTACAGTCCGTCGTCTGTGTCTGTCTGTTTTCGACATAGAACTCTGCACAAATGTGCAGAAGTTCAAGTCGCCACATTCCGTGTAGCACGCGAAGCAAGAGAAGAAAGTACAAGAAAAGCATAATAGAAACAGTGAGCAGAGGTGTGAGACAAAGGAGGAGTAATAACGAATAACAAAACAGTTTCATTGGAGATCATGAGTCACAGGGAGTGGATGCATCTGCGCCACTGAGAACGATTTTGAGCCATGTCACCAATTGTTTCCAACCATAGATTTTTACCGTCCCGAGGACCCCAACCGGTGAGGAAGTCTACACCTTTCTACGTGGCTTAAACCAACTGTTGTGGATTTCATTGACTGGTGCCGCCATGTTTTTGTTTGACCGCCGCTAGTCCGTCGTCTCCAACTCACAAGATCTCCTCCAAGTTACCCTTGGATACAAGCACCACTCGAGAGCCTGGGGCGTAATGTCACCCAACGAACTCCTCATTGGTGTGTACCCAATCCATCTCCATTTTATTCTACATAATTGTTGAGCAGTAGGTTCTCGCCTGTTGGTTTATTCCATTGCAGAATTTCTTGTTGCTAATTCTTTTTGGTCAGCTAGCCATTTAATCTTCATTATAGAGCCAGTGTACGGGTAGCCATTGATAAATGTCTACACTAGCCTGTTGGAAATGCTTTTCTTGGTTCTGACCCACATAGAAGGAGTGACTGACAGACTTCACATTTATTTTGAAAAACCAGATTTTTTTGTTTATGCTGACCAAGTGCAGAAGAGTCCCAAACTAATTCCGAGTGTTGAATCTGTACCTTGTCTTTCCGATTCTTACTCTGATATCTTCATTCGTTCCACCTGTAGCTGAAGCGATGCTGTCAAGCCAGATAACTGGAGGAAGTGACATCTTTCAGACTTTTCCCGTTGACAGTGATTGGGGCTTGCTGTTATTGTTATTGTTGTTGATGCGTGGGTGTCTTCATCACCTCCTTCTTTTCTACTTTCACTTGAATTCCTGTCTTCACTGTTTCTCCAGCTAATTTGTTGGTCTTCACCTGTAGGTCTCCGAATTTGCGTGACAGCTACTGGAACTCTATTCAATGGCTCGAAAATTCTAACTTCTACCAGTTGGTGATTTAGCGCGACCCCAAAATTAATCTGGTGCTGTCTAGTTAGTCACCTGCTACAAGATGGAGTTTCTTGGAGTAATTTCTAGTGAGATGTCGTGACCAGTGAGGTTCATCCAGTCAACTGTGAGGATGGATTTCCCATCGATGATATTGTTTGGTTCCAGTTGCGCTAAATGCATCAGGAATTGTTAGAAGTTAGAATTCATGGACTGGCCATTGATGAGTCAAATCCCAGTGAGTGGTTGAATGGTATACGAGCTAGCTTGCCTTGTAACCGGAAGGTCCTGGGTTCGAACCGTGTCAGTGGGTGAATATTGCCGATGATTCCGAAACTAGGATGAAACAGCAGCTGTCCAGTACTCCTTACAAACCAATTATAGAAAAATAATAACAATAATGGCCACATAATAATAATAGGACATTTTAGTTGTCTCTAAGCTTTTATCTTTCAGATGTTCCACCATTCACACAAAATAGGAATTTAGACGTATGGATCGCTATCTGGATAGCGATAGATAAACACAATATTGCTTACAAATTTTCATATTCTATAGTACCGATAGTGATAGGAAACAAAATCAGTGTTAAGTGTGAATACTTAGAGAAATTCATGCAAATATTTTACCCACAAACTGGAAGATATACAAATGAAAAGCAACAAGTTGGCAGAAGAAGCATCAAAGATAGGACTTCCTTCAGGTGAACATAGAGCAAACAGAGGTAGGTGATGAAGATTCCTGGCCAACACCAACAGCAACAACAACAACAACAGACAACAATCAGCCAGCATAAATGGAAGGAACCTGAAAGAAACAACCTCCTTCATCTACCTACCTACCTGGGGAGCATCGTTTCAACTACAGGCGGACGGGACTGATGAGGATATCAAAGCAACGAGGATCGGAAAAGCAAGAAAAGCTTTCATTACTTACGTCAAGTCTATGTGGAGGTCAACAGCCCTACTCAGCATCAAAAATAAGATCCGGATTTTCAACTCCAATGTGAAGTCAGTCAATGCTACTTACTATACGGATCAGAGACTCGGGAGTCATGAAGAGCACCTCAAACAAACTACAAACCTTCATCAACAGCTGTCTTCGCTCAATACTCAAGATCAGATGGCCGACCAGAAAAGATCAGAAACAGGGATCTCTGGGAGCAAACCAATCCAGTAGCAACTGATCGTGCAACAAATAGGCAGGAAGAAATGGAGATGGATTGGCCATACTCTGAGGAAACCATCAAGTGACATCACTAAACATATGCGCAGACTTCGAGCGGGGTCAAAACGTTGGCAGAAAACCGAAGGCAATGGAGACGCGCAGCTGAAGTCCTATGTTCCTCTAGGAATTAAAGCATATAATAATAATAATAATAATAATAATAATAATAATAATGAGTATATATCTCCTGTACAGATGGACGGATTATAAATAAATACTACACTGGATAGTAAAAAAAGTATTGGTACTCACCTGGTGAATCCAACTTGGTAACAGTAACACTAGAATCTTCTGTTGCCTTCATAACTGACAATCCATCCGTCATATTGAAGAGAATTCACTTTGACTTGCTTATATATAATGCAGATTTTTCTGTGAATGCATAAAATTATTCCCCCATAAGAATATTCAAATAATTACTTTATTCTCTCAAGAAATGAAGTAGGCAGTCCACAGAATCATAAGAAAAAATAACTAATCCAGTACAGACAATATCAACTGATTAAAATTATTTTGTTCCCATAGTTTAGTTTAGAAAAGGAGGAAATTATTGATTGATTCATGCTTAGGAGAATTATCCTTAATAAAATGAGATTGCTCTTACTCTTTTTCTAGTTGCTTTTTGACCGAATATCGAAACGCACACACACACATACACACATACACCCACACAGAACAAAGAAAGCTGGGATAAATATCCCAACCTATCAGTGCAACTGGCCAATGAGAAAAATAACCACCTTCCTTTCGAGTGTCTGAGCAAACATACACAGACAGAAGGGATCGAATGACAAATGCAGCTTTTATATCGTCCATTTACTTTA
Source organism: Trichobilharzia regenti (assembly GCA_944472135.2). NCBI lineage: Eukaryota > Metazoa > Platyhelminthes > Trematoda > Strigeidida > Schistosomatidae > Trichobilharzia > Trichobilharzia regenti. The sequence continues at coordinate 7,281,139 of OX235267.1, read as the reverse complement.
GGGCATAAGATGATGATGATGGAGTGATATACTGACATACACACGCACGCACACACGCCATCACATTGACTCATTGATTAAATTACCATCTCTCATAGAGTTTTTAAAAAAAATCAGGACAGACTCTTTCTATACCTGTCTGTCTACAAATCAATTTTGTTTTATCCCCCAAACCATGTAATGCTGAATGATGATTGGACAATAATTAAATATGGGAATAATTAAATCGTTAGGATAGACATATTACATAGGCGCATGCCCTATAATAACACAGTGACACAGGTCTAACAAAGGCGTCTGATTTGCTACTGTTGGTGGTGTGGAGAAAATATTAATATTTAGAAAGGACAAAGAATTTAGAAATGAAATTATAAATTACTTAAAACAATGAATTATTATTATTATTATTATTATGAGAAGAAGGTGAATCTTACTTCAAGGGTGACAGATTGTAATGAGTCAACAAATCACAGACTCAAGTGATCTCTCATACTCCCCTCCCGTTTATCGATTTGAACGTGTGACATGTGTCGTTTCGAATGATTAATTCAATGTAGTTTATTTTGCTTATCAATCGTACATCTCCTAGTGTATTTCCAGTCGTGTATAGACATCCCTGTATTTAGGGTAGTCAGTTGAAGATTTCTACCGAAATTCGATGGATTCATTAGATCCTGTTTTTATTCAATTTTCGATTTTCCCGTCGATTGATTGATTGATTGGACTGAAGTGCTCGGTATTAGGTTGACACGTTGGCTTCTCCTTTGTGCAGATGCTTCGACGATGTCTAGGCATGTAATCAGAATTGAATTGGTGGATGGTGACTAGCAGTGGCATCCAAGATAAAGCGTGTTTCTTTCTGTCTGGGACTTGTCGGCTGGATGTACATGCACTCTGCAGTGAATGATGATGTTCCCATCGAGACTAGAACCCAGTGTCCAGAGTTTTAAACGTCAAAGCGTTATCCATGAGACCACTTGGGCCATGAGAGCCACCTCTTGTTCTGCCTAGCGCGTCATATTAATTATTTAACTCAATTTCAGATTTTTCCGTCGATTGATTGATTGATTGGACCGAAGTGCTCGATCTCAGGTGGATAACCCGCTTTGGTATTTGAAACTATGAGCACTGGGTTCGAGCCTTGGTGGGAACACTATCACTGACTCACTGAGGAATGCAGGCGAGTTCCAAATAGGACGAAATGCTCTTCATCCTGAATTCCACTGCTAGACACCATCCACCAATTAACTTCATTAGATCCTGCTTTAATAACCTTTGTTGCTTAATTTAAATTCATATCATTAGCTGATATCGGTTAGAGAATCACTGGTTACTGAACACAACTGTTTCGTCAGCGTAGTTTTTGGACACCTCGGCAGTATGCACCCACTGGGATTCGAACCCAAAGCCATCCGGATACAATGTGAGCTCGTAGACCTAGGTCCGGTAGTTGAGTATTGCTGAAGTTCTAGTCTCATAGTAGGCTCACGAAACATCTGGCTGTCTAGCACTCCAGTACTGGTTTTCCAATGGTCCTCTAACCGATATGTCAGCTCATGATGAAATCCTGTAACAATTCATAGATTCCTTGTATTTACACAATACATGGATTAAGAAATGAAGGTGTAACTTATTTTCCCAAATGAAGGTACTATTTGTCCAATGCCACAATTTAATTTATTGGAATTCAATAGAAGAAGAGATCAAGGTCATCAATCGTCGTTATCATCAACATCATCGCCAGAAGTACATTACCATATTGTTATAATTCAACAACAGAAGAATAATTAAAATTGAACCGGTTAATTTAAATATACTTCTACACAAATAATATATAATAGTAAGAATTCCCATTTTGTATTATATTGTATTATAAAAGCATTTTTTAGAACATCTAGGTAACACCCCAAATATTAAATAATAATAATAAACAATGAACTTAAGTAGATTAGGTCACGTGGTATATTTCTTCACATAGTCACATGACCTCAGAAAATAAATATATACATATACAAGTATTGGTTTATAGGGATTTTTTGTTTGATTGGTTACAGGATTTCATCATGAGCTGACATATCGGTTAGAGGACCATTGGAAAAACCAGCACTGAGACACTGGACAGCCAGCTGTTTCGTCCTACTGTGGGACTCTTCAGTTGTACGAACCCACCCCACTGCCAAGGTTCAAACCCGGGACCTTCTACTTACAAGGCGAGCTAGCTCGTAGACCATTAAGTCATTGGGAGCCGTCCATCCAATGGGCAATCGATGAATTCCACCTTTTGCCAATTCACGGCATAGGGTGACTGGCACTATCCAATGTCATCGTTGGTGAGAGCATTTGTCCTCACGTCCGACCTGTTACATCCTACATATATACACACATATACTTTTAAAGTGGGGATTGTCCTAATAATGTTTACCTTCAAGTGGTGTATGACGAGATCACAGTGTTGAATCAGCGAACGACCTTCAACGAACCAATCACATGAAAGAGGGACTTTTGATTAAGGAAAACGTATATTTATGGAAGAAAGCATAAAAACTGCATAAACCTGTTACATAGGGTATCTTTCTCTAGCATGTGACAAAACATCTCCCAGTCTAGTATAGGAGTGTCAATGGAAAAGTTACACCACATTATGTACACGTGTTCATTCAAATGACTATAAATGAGATCCTTTTGAGATCCATATATAGCCCTAATCCTATTTTATAATCTTCCTCAAAATCCTTTTATAGAATTTATGTGCGTCTCTGTAATTGGATTCACAAAATCCCTAGAATGGTTCACTCTGTGATGAATATATGCAAGAGATGACAGCGAGTTATAGCCTTTCCATTCATCAATATGTACAATTCATCTCCAGTTCACAAGTTGAGTGACAATAGGTATTAAGGTAGTAGACTTTCTGTTTGGTATTCTCTCCATGAATCCTTTCCGCAGGGAGGTATCATATAAACCGATCGCCTAAACGTTGTTGACTCACCCAACACCACGGTTGTATTTTTTCTTCAGTGACACAGCTTCGTCCACGTGTACGACGATACATTCTCGGCCTAACAGCTAAGTAAATCTCTCCATTTTCCATGAGGAGATGTCTCTCGTTCCTAAGCAACCCCAAATCCAGGCAATACTGCAAAACCTTATTCTCATTTAACTGCAAGCATAACTTCGTTTGATACGAGTTAAGCTCTGCACAACCTTGAACTCGTGTGCATGAACCTCATTGGAACACTCGAGGTCATTCGCTGATTGGTAGTTAGTTAGTGGTGCTTAAAGTTTAACTTGACTAGAAACTGAAAATAATTCAGATCACAAAATCCGATCTGTTTCATTCTATAAATTGCTATCAACGGTTCTCTAACTGATATCAATCCGTGATCAAATCTTAAAAACATAACTAACCATTACAAACCAAACTATAGAAAATTAATCTGATGCTCGCTAGTGAGTGACTTGCTACAGGACGGAGTTTCCTGGAGTCAGTTCTAGTGAGAAGTCGTGATTAGTGAGATCCAGTCAGTCGAGAGTGGGGATGGATTCCCCGCCGATGACATTGGTTGGCGCTAGTCGCGCTAAATGCATCACGAATTGGTAGAAGTTATAATTCATGAACTGGCACTGAACAACCGGGTCCCAGTGGGTGGCTGAATGTCATACGAGCTAGCTTTCCTTGTAACCAGACGGTCCTGGGTTCGAAACCCGGTGGGTACTCACTTCTGAAGAGTCTCAAACTGGGATGAAACAGTTGTCCAGTACTGCAGTGCTGGTTTTCAATGGTTCTCTAACTGATATCAATCCATGGTCAAACTCCTATAAAATAAAGAGTACAAATCAAACTTCTTTAAACTGCAGAGGCAATGGTGGCAATTCCCATGTTAAATCCCTGAGGAAATCCATCCTCACAGTTGACTGGATGAACCCTACTGGTCAAGACTTCTCACTAGAACTGACTCCAAGAAACTCCGTCCTGTAGCAAGTCACTTATAAGCGAGCATCAGATTAATTTTCAAGATTTTGGTTTGTAAGGATTAGATTTATTTATACGGGTTTGACCACGGATTGATATCGGTTAGAGAACCATCCTAGTCCTGGAATCATCAGCAGTACATACCCACCACCAGGATTCGAACCCGGAACCTTCTGGTTACAAGGCAAGCTAGCCCACTTACCATTCAGCCACTGAGGTACGATTCACTTAGTAGAAGTTACAATTCATGGGCCATCGAACCCGGTTCTGGGTTCGAACCCTGGCGGTGGGTGCATCCTCCTGATGAATCCCAAACTAGGGTGAAGTGGTTGTCCAGTACTCTCTAACTGATATCGATCCATGGTTTAACCCGAAACAAGTGCAATCCATACAAAATAATCCTTGAATTTCATGTAATAGCTTAAAAATTCTTTTGAAATGTTAGATACTACTAAACATTTTACAATTTTATAACAAACCTTGATAATACCTTATGAATCAGGATAATTTCAAACTTGTATAAAGCCATTTATGCAAAATTATACCATGTAGCAATCGATGAAGTATAATAAATTATAATAATACTAATATAATTCCATATCAAATGTTGATCATTGAACGAAATTAGCTGGCCATTTAATTTTACTTAAACGTTGATTAGCTGGTTACTTTATTTAATAATTAATTTGGTCAACTGGTCTAGTTGATTGGTTAATTATATGAAATTATGAATTATCAATAAATTAAGTTTCAAATGTAAACATCAGCTGGGTTAATTAAAACAAAAACAAAAAAAACAACAGCAATAATAAATATAAACACACCTTTTACGTGTTCGACTACTGAATTCAGTAATAAGATTAAATAAATGATAGTGCATGTATAGTCTACTGGAATTTGGTGTCTATACACATGTACTGTTTGTAATATTTATGCTAACGGATGGTGTATTTACGTACTTTTTAGTTAGTTTGCAGCGATTTGATTGGTTACAGGATTTCATTATAAGGTGACATCGGTTAGAGAATCATTGAAAAGCCAGTATTGGAGTATTGGACAACCAGGTAGCCATTTCACCAACCGATGTTTGGACCAACTTTTCAGCAGTACGCACCTACCTCACTGCCACGGTTCGAACCCAACGACCTTCCGGCTACAAGTCAAACTAGCTCGTAGGGCGATCAGCCACTTGGAGCCGACTCCTCAATAGCAGCCAGCCGATGAATTGTTATTTCTTCTAATTCACGATATAGCCCGACTGGATTAACCAGTATCAATCACCTCTGGCGAGTATTTGCTTTCGTTTGTCATGACTTCATGAATTCCAAACTAGGCTGACAAAACAACTGGCTGTCCACTACTCCAGTGCTGGTTTTCCAACTGATATCAGCTTGTGATAAAATCTTGTTACTTAATTTTAACTATCAAAAATTATAACAGTCGTTAATTTAGAATGAATCGTAGCAGGTTATATTGACTTAATTTTTCTTTTCCTGTATACCGAAGTACTCCAACTTACCTTATAGTGCGTCGGTAGCTGAGGCTGTATCACCGAGTGACGTCCTCCTCAGTTGCATCTAACAGATAACAAGCTCAGTAACCAGGTGGGGGGGGTTGAATGAAATGGCTGGGAACAAACCAACCAAGAGTCGATTGTTCAACAAATATGTGGGACAAAATGGATATGGATTGGGCATACTCCACTGAGGAGGCCGTTGAATGACATCGCGCTTAATGTAGGCCATTGCTCGAGTAGAACCCAAATGTGGGAGGAGATGAGTGGATGGTCAGTGCGAGGGTGACATAGAGAAAATCGTATGGAGAGGAGTGGATAAAAGATTATGGGCGATCGTAAACCCAGATCACAAGGATAACAGAAAGTAGAACAAAGTGTGAATGTGTTGTAGAACCCGTATGTTCCACTTGGAACCCAAGAGAATAATAATAATAATAGAAGTCAATTGGTGGATGGTGACTAGCAGTGGAATCCATCGGGATAACGCGCATTTCGTCCCAATTGGGATTGGTCCGTCATCTGGATGTACCTGCATTCTCCAGTTAGTCAGTGATGATGTTCCCACCGAGACTAGAACCCAATGGCCATAGTTTCAAACGTCAAAGAGTTATCCACTAGACCACTTGGGCCACGAGAGCCACCGTCTCTTGTGCAACGGGCCACATTAAATTATTTATTTGAATTTTAGATTTTCCCGTCGAGTGATTGGTTGGACCGTAGTGCTCGGTCGCGGATACATCTAGCTGACGAGTATCAAATAGGACAAAATACGCATCATGGATTCTACTGCTGGTCACCATCCACCAATCAACTTCTAACTACCTACCCCGACATCTTCGAAGTATCTGCACAAGAAGCCGACATGTCAACCTGAGACCGAACACTTCGGTCCAATCAATCAATCAATCGATGGGATAATCTAAAACTGAATTAAATAATGATAATGTATACCCTTCATTCTACTGTTCTTTCAACACAGTCGGATTTTCCATTCATACTATTCGGACTTGTTATTAGTGATATGACCCCTTTCGCAACATATACCCCCACCGGTTTCATTACACATATTGGTGTTATTTTATGATGAACTTTCCACTACAGTCTTGCCATTACTTCCTCTTTAATGCATACCACTTTGTACTAGCCAGGATAGTGACACACCTTTACAACCTTAGAGTGAACTGTTTAATTTTCCCTTCCCCACATTCAATAAATCTGTCATGACTAATCATCAGCATCGTTAGACACATTTCACAATAATTTGCAATTGAATTCAGCCTAGCATGTTTGTCACACTACTACTACTATTTATTTTGTAACCTTATATTATTTTGTATAAAATGTTTCCATCGCTTAACTGTCCATGGGAATGTGTCGCCCTATTTAAAATGTGACACAACAAAAAGGAATTGGAGCGTTAGGGATCATAATTTTCCAATATGATTCAAAATGTTTACAGACTTACGCTCACACGTAAAGGGTAGGAAAATAGGAGTAAGTATACGAGAGGTGTGGAAATAATATTAAGTGAAATGAACCCCCCCTTGCGTTCTGATCTCGTTTTCCTACCCCTTAGGTGTAATTATGACGGGGCAACACATTCTGACCTATTCAAATGAACTGTCGTTAAGATTTGACAGAATTAGTTCTAAAATAATTTGGGCACCGAGTGAGAAGAAGACATTTGTAAAAAATTATATTTGTAAAATCTCAGCGATATTGAAATGAGTAATTCCAACGTTTCCTGTGTTCGGCAATCCGGTGGTCCGAACTTCTTCCGGGAAATTAATCGAAACTGAGTGCGTCGGTGGCATAGCGGTTAAGACGCTCGCCGACCATGCACATGGTCCGGGGTTCGATCCTCAGCCACTGGACGACTCACTCCTTTATCCCGCTCGCTAAGCCAGAAATAATCCTGGTAAAGAGGAAAGTTTGAGCATGCGGTTAGCAACCCCTTCCTGTAAAAATTAAACACCACTGCTACAGAAACTTCAAGCCACTAGCTTGAAGCCCGCCTATGTTCCACTGAGGAACGTGAAGGAAAGAAAAAAAAACATAACAGATGTTTATATATTAAAGGAACATCTTTTGTTTTTAAAAAACTTTGTCCAGTCATATGAGTCATGAAACAGATATTTCTTATGGAGACGTTAACAAATGGATTACAACTATTTACCCATACACACAAACGCACTCTGTTTAAAGTGTTTAACAAAGGTAGACCAATATTTGTCAGTATGAGGTTAAATTTTGATCACAGTTCATACAATTGTGTTTATTATACATGTTGGTACCTGTTTTATGAGTCATTTGATCGGACAAAGTTTTTAAAAACAAGAGATGTTCCCTTTACATATATATACCTCTGTTATGTTAATCTCGATTAATTTCCCGGAAGAAGTTCGGATCAGTTTGTCGAACGCAGGAAACGTTGGAATTACTCATTTCAATATCGCTGAGATTTTCCAAATATAATTTTTTAAAATGTTTTTACGAGTTGATCACGGATTGATATCAATTAGAGAAGCATTGAAAACCAGGGAGTACTGGACAGCTGCTGTTTCATCCTAGTTTGGGAATCATCGTCAGTACGCACCCACTGGGATTCGAACCCAGGACCTTCCGGTTACAAGGCAAGCTCGTATACCATTCAGTCACTGGGATCGCGCTAAATCACGAACTGGAAGAAGTTAGAATTTTCGAGCCATTGAATCGAGTTCCAGTAGCTGAATGTTATACAAGCTAGCTTACCTTGTAACTGTAAGGTCCCGGGTTCGAACCTTATCAGTGGATGCCTACTGCCGACGAATCCCAAACTAGAATGAAACAGCAGCTGTCCAGTACTCCCTGGTTTTGCAATGCTTCTCTAACTGATATCAATCCGTGATCAACTCGTAAAAACATAACTAACCCTTACAAACCAAACTATAGAAAATAATTTTTTATATATATTCTGACCTATTTTGATCCCTTTCTGCTCTTCCGTAGGCTGTAAACATTTTTATTTATACAATTCTGTATTAAAGTTAAGTACATACAAACACATGAATATTGATTTTTAAGTTTTGGTATCTTGTAGGGAATTTTGTTTGATTGGTTGGAGGATTTCGTCATGAGCTGGCATCAGTTAGAGAACCATTGGAAAACTTGGGAGTACTGGACAGCTGTTTCGTCAGCACAGTATGGGACTCTTCATCAGTACGCACTCACCGGGGCTTAAACCAAAGATGTTCTAGTTACAAGGCGAGCTTGTAGACCATTAAACCACTGGGACCCAACCAGTCCAATGGCAAACCCATGAATTACAACTGTCAATTCATGACATAGCGAGACCACTTCGATGAGTTACTGCCACACCTTCAACCTGCTGAACCCTACATGAACATTGTGATAACAAATAAGTATCAATTTGAAAAAATACACGATCCATTTTCTGCATTGAATTATTTAGTATTGTCAGCCGTCGTATAAACTGCTCATACAAATACTTCTACCGTAGCTAATAATGGTACGACCCAGTACTTACTTTACAATAATCTGTCTACTTCTTGTCCTCTGACATCAGTCAGAATAACAGACAACACACTTCCAGGATGTAGTAGTATATGATACGCTCTTAATTTGTGCATTGCTCCTCTAGATTAGAGCATTACTGATTAATTATTATTATTTGTTTTATTTCAAGCGTGAGTTGCGAAATTTCAATAGTAGCGTTCTTTTTTGTTGTTGAAGGAATGGAGTTGCTAACCTCACGCTCAACTTCTCATCATTACCGGGATTACTGTGGGTTTAGAGGAAAGTTAAAGAGTACATCGGCCAGTATTGGAACGCCGAACCACGCACTTGGCTCGTTAGCATTCTATGCTACTGAACCACTCACGCAAGCCATTCACATTCAACACATCGAGATTAGAGAGCAACATAAGGTTGACTATTGTGGTGATTGTGAAGTGGTTCCACTTTTTACTCAGTTTCATTGTATTTGTCGAAAATCAACTAGGCACTGAACTTTAAGTTCACATTCACTGGATTGTACTTTTTCTAGTTGGTTGTTTTGTAAAGAGAGCTATTTTTTATTTGTTTTTGATATTTATAAGTCTTTAAAGGTGTTTTCTTCGTAACACCCTACATACTTTATCGCCCTTATTTATCAATATAACAGTCTCATCCAGTTTACTAGCCAGTTGTGGCAAAGTTAAACTTTAAGCATCAACCATTATTGATCAGTAAATGACCTAGAATGCACCAATCACATGAAAGACGCCATTTTTGCGCATGAAATACATATATTTATGAAACAAACTGCATAGAAGGTGTATTAAAGTGTTACAGAGGAGACCTTTCTCTGACATGTGATGAAAACGACTCCCAGTTTAATAACATAGGAGTATTAAAAGAAAAGTTATTCCAGATCTTATATAAATAAGTCCTTTTGCGATCTATTAATGGCTGTAATCTGGTCGCTCAAACTTCCCCGAAATTGGTGTGAGTTCCTGAAATAGGATCCACAAAATCACTGGTGTGGTTCACTCTATGATGATTATATATCCCAGCAATGAGAACGAGTTTTATCCTTTCTACTCATCTGTGTGTATTGTAGATCCTCGTTTCACCAGTCGAGCGATAATGGGCGATTTAAAGTAGTTGACTTTCTATGCGTTATTTTCTTGACGAATCCTTTCCGTAGATTATTATTATTTCCTTTAATTCCTAGAGGAACAAAGGGCTTCAGCCACGCGTCTCCATTGCGTTCGGTTCTCTGCTAGAATTTTCGCCTGGCTCCAAGTCTGTCCACATGTTTTCATCTCCTCTTCGCATGACCTCCTCCAAGTCACCCTTGCACTGACGACCAACTCGCCGCTTCCCTTTCGGGTTCCACTAGAGGAATGGCCTGACGTGTGATGTCACTTGATGGTTTCCTCAGAGTATGACCTCCAAACCAACTCCATTTCTTCCTGCCTATTTATCGCACAATTGGTTCCTGTTAGGTTGGTTCGCTCCCAGAGATCCCTGTTTCTGATCTTTTCTGGCCAGCCATCTGGTCTTGAGTAGTATTGAGCAAAGACAGCTGTTAATGAAGGCCTGTAGTTTGTTTGAGATGCTCTATATGACACAGCGCCAAGTCTCTGATCAGTATAGTGGCGCTGACTTCACATTGGAGTTGAAAATCCGGGTGTTATTTCCATTTTGATGTTGAGTGCTATTGACCTCCACATAGACTTGACGTGAGTAATGAAAGCTTGTCTTGCTTTTCCGATCCTCTCTTTGATATCCTCATCAGCTCCATCCGCCTGTAGTTGAAACGATGCTTCCTAAGTGGGTGGGTTGGTGGGTAAAGGAGGTTGTTTCTTTCAGATTCCTCCCGTTTACGCTGGCTGATTGTTGTCTGTTGTTGTTGTTGTTGGTGTTGGTGTTGGCCAGGAATCTTCATCACCTACCTCTGTTTTCTCTATGTTCACCTGAAGGAAGTCCTATCTTTGATGGTTCTTGTGCCAACTTGTTGGTTTTCACTTGCATATCTTCCAGTTTGTGGGAAATTAGACATATATCATCGGCGAAGTCCAGATCCTCCAAGTTCTTGTTTTGTGTGGGTCCATTTTATGCCTGTTTCCTCGCTGTCCGTTGTCTGTCGCATTATTCGTAGATTGGTATCGTATAATCCAATCACCTAAATTTTATTTGCTTGCTCACGATCACAGTTGTATTTCCTTTTCATTATGACTGTTTCATCTATATGTATAATGATCCCTTCTCTTTCCGATAAAGAATTAAGTCTCTCCATTTTCCAGGATGCGATATTCCTGTAGTGCTGGTACCACTGAACTGTTGAAACGAGACCATTTTCTGTTTCAGTAGCTGCAACACTCATAGGCTGTTTAAAAACTCATTAATTACAAATATTCAAAATCAGGGCTAATGACAGATGGAAACTGGCAAAACATATTCCTAGGAAGTAGTATAGTCATCAGCTCACCTCCCCTTACACTAACTCATCTCAAATGAGTTCCACAATGATGCATACGTCTATCATTCGGTTTTACTGAAGTTTTTTAAACTCATGACACATCCACATGAACCATTTGTTTCTTTTATAATCACCCTCACATCTAAGCAATACTGGAAAAATTGGTCTACACACCAAATTTTAGACGTAACTGCGTTAGGGAAGACATTTGACTTGAATCAAGAGGGATAGAAGCTTGAACTCGTGTGAAGAGACTCATTGGTTCACTCAAGGTCATTGGTGAAGCACTCTATGTTGGTAGTTATTGATGCTTAAAGTTTAACTTGACCCCAATCCCAAGGCCGAGAAAAAGGGAGCACTGACTGTGATGAGACTAGCGTATCTAGAGTAATCCATTTGCAGAGAGAAATTCAGAGCACAGAAAAGTATAAATTTGTCTACCTGATAGGATTGGAAGGCTCTTAAACTCGAGGACGGATGATTCTGGCTGGTTGGCCAGAAGCCAGTTGTTCAATCCGAATTCTTTCAATGAAGTAAGCAAAAGTAAGCATTACACTAATGGTGTATCCCTATGGAATGTGTTGAAGGTGGTGGAGCAGTTATTCAGATTACAGAATAAATGAGAGTGAGTCGGTGCATTAGAATTAAGAAAATATGAGGGTAGACGTAATGGTAGTGGACTGTGTTCTATGTGCATTCATACTGTTAGTATTGAGGAGGATAATCCAGGAAGGTCAGACATATTTGAAAAACTACCAGTATTTTAGTAATAATGATAACAGCTTTATGCTGAGCAGATTTTATATAACGTACAGAATTTTCACCGGAGTTTGTCGCATCATAGTTTCTCTTCCCCCGTGATCTTCAAATATAACATTAATCAAAATAATTAGTTCCCGTTTAATAAATTTGAAAAAGGCATTTAGAAGACAAATTTCCCGAGATGATATCGTCATTTCGTAGTTTCTTGGCAACCGCTTTACAACTAACATGGTTAACAATAATAAAATAAAGTTCATGACAATTACTCAGTTAATTAAAAAAAAACTTTATCACTTGTCACAGTAAAGAAAAACCACATCTCGAAAAGATAGCTTCTGTACCAAAGAAAGCTATCTTTATTAACCTACCATTCAAGGGCGACCAGATTATGCAGTTGACAGCTAGCTCAAAGACTTCGGTCAGCCATCAAACGCACATTCTACGCCGCATCTCTTTTTCTCACATGTCGAACATTTTCGATCCCTCTACCTACGATTAAAGGACTGAATTCTGTGGACTCTACTTCATCAAACTGTATCTACAAGTTCACCTGCAGTTGCGGTGACACTTATATAGGTAGGACCAACAGAATCTTCCAATGTCATGGTCGAAAAGAAAATGTTCCAAAATGGCTACTAAATCATATCGAAAATCCCAATGCGATTAATCTGAACAGAAATCCGTCATCATCATCCACTGTAAAGCACTTATCAATGTCAGGTCACAAAATCAATATTAATGAATGTTTCACAATTATTTCACCATATAACTCTAATTCAACGTTGTTTATTAAAGGTGATGGAAGCACTTTTAGGGATGAATCATATACAGCCTAAACTGTGTGTGCAAAGAACAATAGACTTCAGTCTTCACTTACCAGGAACTGACTACATGACCTATTTGAATATATGATTGGTCATTAGTATGTACTTTTGTTTATTTATGTAACTGAGCAATTGTCATACCTTTTATTTTATAATTGTTAGCTAAGTCAGTTGTAAAGCGGTTGTAAAGAAACTACGAAATGACGATATCATCTCGGGAAATTTGTCTTCTAAATACCTTATTCAAATAACATTAATTCACAATAGATTGTGTGATACAGCTCTATCTCACATGGAGCACAAAAATCAATACATTATGATATCTCTTCTCTGTCTCCTTCGAGAAATACACATTTTTTTGAATGCCAAATAAAAAAAGTCCAGGAGTACATTTTGTGAACCAAGGACACCACTCAGGAACAGTTAACTCATGTATTGGAATAACCTCCCATCCAGCTGGATAATTGTTGTAACTATTAGTAATCGTAGTATTAGTATTTCGAGATGACCGAATTACACGAATCCAACCAAAACACAGAGAGGGCGGAATTCAGGAATTTGTATTTAGCGGAATTATTATTGCAATTCATATAAGAAACATATTAACAATCAACAGTAAGTATTTAAACAATACAGAGATAGAAATTGTCAATCACCACATCCGCCACACGTCGAATATCTCCTTGCGTATTTATAACGATGTCTCGGTTTGCTTGCAAGTAGCTGCGACCTTCTAACTGATTCTGTGATATTATTTTCATCAGTATTATCTGGACTTATTTCTGAATTATCTACAAAATCAGGATTAGTAGCGGAATCATTAAAATTATAATTGGAACGACCTACTTCATTTATTGTCACTTTGTCCAGGTGTCTGTTATGAACTGAGTGATCTTTGATGTCTAATATCTTCACCACTCGATTTCCCATTTTTTGTAGTATGATTCCAACAGAAGGTCTATAGTCATTCCCTTTGTAATAATGTACATTAGAAGTCGTGGACATCAGATGCTTTCTGAGAATTCGAGATTTGAATAGTTTTGCAGGACTTTCATGGGTACTTGTATGTTCTGCATTCAACAGACGCAGTCTATGCATATGCAGCAATTCCTCCATTTTAATCAGTTGCTCTCTCATCTCATTCAGTTTTTCTCGTGTTTTCGACAGTTCGCATTGTAACTCGGCTACCACATTTTTGAAAACAGTTGACGCTTGAGTTGCTGAACTTGTAGTGGAGGTTTTCATTGGATTAGCTTGAGTATTTTGAAAAGTTGAAAGACACATTGACTCCATTTTACTAGACAGATTGGGAGAATTATAAGAATGTTGAGCAACATAAGTATTCGAACTTCTGCAAACAGTCTTGATGTGTCCAACTTTACCACATTTGTGACACTTAGCACCCCGAAAACGGCAAGTGCTTCGTAGATGTAACTTTCCACAGGATAAACACGGTTTAATGTTTTTGATCTCTCGCTGCATTCTATTACCTGTGGACGGCAGTTTGGATTGCTTTCCATGACCACTTGTATTTTCGACTTTAGAAAGCATGACATCAGATACTGACGTAGTGGGAGCAGAGTATTCATTATTGACATCTTCATATGTAATACATAAATCTTTAGCAGTTTGAAAGGTACAAGAAGGAATCTGAATTAACTCTTTCTCTAACTTAGGAATATTGATTCCAGCAATTAGACGATCACGTAGTTGAGTATGCAGCTGATCTCCAAAGTTACACTTTGAAGCTTGTATTTGAAGTTGAAGAATGAAGTCTCTTATCTTCTGATTGGGAGCACGAACCAGTTTATTGAATTGAGCCCTCTCTCCGGTCTCAAAAGTAGTTACATGAAAGTGATTTATCAGAAGTTCACGAATCTTGTCATATGACAGAGAAATGGGTTTATCTGGAAACGCCAGATTCTTCACTAGGCTATATGCATCTAGCCCAATAGCAGTGATGAAATGTGCTGGTATTTTGTCATCCCGAACGTTCTTTGAAATGCACCACGCATCGAAGCATTCAAGGTAATCAGCAATCTCCCGCGGAGAACCATTTATAGGAAATTTTCCAAGGTTATTTAGTTCCATCGCGACGCCAATTTGTAGTAATTATTTGTAATCGTAGTATTAGTATTTCGAGATGACCGAATTACACGAATCCAACCAAAACACAGAGAGGGCGGAATTCAGGAATTTGTATTTAGCGGAATTATTATTGCAATTCATATAAGAAACATATTAACAATCAACAGTAAGTATTTAAACAATACAGAGATAGAAATTGTCAATCACCACAATAATGCTTCTTCTCATGTTTGGTAGAATGGACTTTCGAATCATCGGGTTATTACTGTTTTAAATACTTGCCAGGGTAAATGACAGTACTATTAGAGGTGGTCACATTTTACTAGATCTAAAAAAACTGAATAAGTTGAGTTCTATGCAGTATATATATTGATGGAGGTTGTTTTCGGTAGCCCAAGTTTTAAGCGCGTCAGTGGCACAGCAGTTAGGACGCTTACCGACCATTCCTGTGGTCCGGGGTTCGATTCCCGGCCGGTGCACTCCCTTACCTCGCTAAGCCATTAGTGAGACTGGTAAGAGGATAGTCTGGGCATGAGGCTAGCAACCTCATCCTGTAAAAATTAACACTGCTACAGAAACTTCAAGCCTCTAGCTTGGAGCCCTATGTTCCAATGGGAACGTGAAGGAAAAAAAAGTTTCAAGCAGGCCGCATTGTAAATAAATAGATAGGCAGAACACACTACTGAAAAACAATTCAGTAGTGTAACTTAAATAGTAAAATAAAGCATTTCGAAGACTGTGTCAAGCGTCCTGTCATTCACTGAACGTCAGAAGGAAGAGAAAACAGTGCAGCTCTTTATCTACATAGATCCATACGCGAATTTACACTCCAAGAATACAGAGGCTGTAATAAATAATGTTGAACAGAAAGACTGGAGCACTAAGGAGATTTGCATGCTAAATACAGTTTAACCAGAAGAAGATCATTGCCCTAGACCATAATGAGTATTCATACTCAATGAGTGAGATGAATTCCAAACAGAAATCAATAATTGTGCTTATAAAAATTTACATTAAAACAATTAGTCCCTCTGATAAATTTGTGCGTCGGTGGCACAGTGGTTAGGACTCTCGCCAATCATGCACATGGTCCGGGGTTCTATCCCCTGCCGACGCACACCCGATATCAATGGTTGGCGTGCAAATTTTGGGCTACCGACATCTGTATGTCTGTTTTCGACATAGAACATTACACATATGTGCGGCAGTTCAAGCTGCCACACTCCAAGAGAAGAAAATAGAAGAAATGCATAATAGAGACAGTAAACAGAGGCGTGAGACGAAAGGAATAGTAGTAACGAAAAACAAAACAGTTTCATTGGAAATCGTAAGTCACAAGGAGTGGATGCATCTGAGCCAGCCATTGAGAACGATTTTGAGCCATATCACCAATTGTTTCCAACCACTGGTTTTTACCTTCCCGAGGACCCCAACCAGTTAGGAAGTCTACACCTTCCTACGTGGCTTAGACTAACTGTTGTAGATTTCATTGACTGGTTCCATGTTTTGGTTTTACCGCCGCTAGCTCTTTTCCAGCCTGACCCTATATCAGCTAACACTGCCTATTGTCGAGGAAGGTGATGACTAGGCATACGTAACACATGTCCTAACCATCTCAGTCGATATAACGTCACAGCCTCGTCTATTGATTTCCCCTCCTCACCTAAAACTTGACTGAAGCCTCACCTCAATATTACTCACCTTATTATACCACTTCACACGGGAAATAGAACTTAGACAGGCACCTATGATCAAAGACAGCTAGTCAGCATTTCCATGTCTTCCACTCTCAGTGGGCAGATCTCACAGCCAGCCATAAAGGAGGACGGAGCGGACTGATGAGCAGTACACCCGCCCTTTGATCGACAGCCAGCCGGATGTCACGTCTACGCCAGAGACGGTGTAAACTGGCATATGCGAAACTAGCCCTCTGTATACGTACTCAGCTGAGATTTCGTCAGAGATCAACCTGTTGGCACTGGCTGATGGTACTTCCCAAATAAGTGAAGCGGTTAACGTGCTCTACCCCCTCACTCCCTATTTCTAAACTAGGAGTCGGTGTAGTCCAGTCCTGTAACATCATCTTGCATTTGACGGGAGCGAATCGCATACCAAACATTCGTAGATTGCAGCTCAAGGTGTTTAGAAGACTCTGCATTTTGTCAGCGTCCTCGCCTAGAAGGACTATATCATCTGCATATTCTGAGTCAGCGAGATTATTCCCTGGTAGCAAGTCTATCCCTCAGTCGCTGAAGTGAGTTAGGGTTAATTCCATCAGTACATCTATGATGAAATTGAATAGAAATGGGATAATGAGCATCCTTGACGGACACTACCAGTTGTCACCACTTCAGATGACAACTCGCCGTATGCCCTTACCTGCCTGTATGAATACGAGTAGAGTGCCTTAATCAGTGCAATGTATTTTCTCGGCATTCCCTTTACAGCCAAGCATCTCCAGAGAACCTCTCTGTCGACAGAATCGAATTCCGCCTTTAGGTCAAGGAATATAACCCAACACTTGAATATAATGAGTGTTGGACGCCGATAGCACATGCTGAAAATTCCATACTTCTACCAAAAAAAAGTACTGTGCGGAATCAAGCTGCAATCAAAAAAAGAAAACAAGTTTCTCAAGGTGATATCGTCATTTCGTAGTTTCTTTACAACCACTTTACAACTAACATGGTTAACAATAATAATAAAGTGAAAATGCATGACAATTACTCATTTAAGTAAAACAAAAGTACATACTAGTGACCAATCATATTTTCAAATAGGTCACGTAGTCAGTTCATGATAGGCGAGGACTGAAGTCTATTGTTTTTTTGTGCACATAGTTTAGGATGTATAATTATATTTCAATGCTTTACACACTGTGACAGGTGTTTTGGTTATTGGTAATATTTTGAGCAGACTTACTGCCCGTGTCCACACCAACTGTTGGAATTGTTTTGTTTTATAAAAGCTCTTTACTTTCGGAGTGAATGAGAGTCACACGGGTGGTCAGAGTGAAATAAAGCAACTGATGTATTTTATGATTGCATGCACTATCATTGCGTCTTATAGCCGCCACGTTAACATTTCACCACTTGTTGAAGTACAACTGTGGTGAGAGCAGGCTGTGAGAAAATATGAGCAAGGCTGATTCAACAACCAATCACAGCAAAGTTAACGTGGCAAAATATGATTCGCAGATAGAGAACTCTATTTGTCGAGGAATCCCGAAACAACCAATCAGAAGCCTGCGTTTGTCTGCCTAACTTCTGATAAACAACCAATCAGATGACTGCGCTTGTCTATAATAATGTATGTGAAATATATATAAATACGTGTTGATTTTCATAATAAAACGATCTGTTGCCTGGCCCTTGTCTTCTGTTGTTACACAACTACTAATGTCCTTATATTCTTTTCTATCAACAACCATAGGCAGTTATAATGTAATATTCTTAATGAAATGCTACTCTATGACACTTGATTTGGTAAGTTCCTTTGAAATCTAAGGAAATCCATTTTGATATGTTCATAAATCAGCAATATGGATTGGAGAATTTCATCATGAGCTGACATAAGTGAGAGAACCATTAGAAAACCTGCACTGGAGTACTGGACAGCCAGCTGTTTCGTCGGCCTAGTTTGAAACTCTTCAACAGCGCGCACCCGGCCCAGCACCAGGGTTCGAACCAAGCGCCTTCTAGTTATGAAGTGAGCTAGCTCGTAGACCATTAAGCCACTGGGACCCAACCGATTCAATGACCAATCCGTGAATTCTAACTTCGGCCAATTTGTGTACAACATAGCGCGACCACATCACAATGTCTTCTTCTTCTTCTTCTTCGATGATGAGTTTCTGCCTCATCTCCAACCTGCTGCACCCTACTGGTCATGGCTTCTCACTATAACCCCAGGTAACTAACTGCCTGAATATGGCTATTAGCTAGTGAGCATGAGATAAATTTTTAAGTATCGGTTTTTTAGGGATTTTGTTTGATTGGATGGAGGATTTCATCATGAGTTTATATCCTCCAACCAATCGAACAACATCTCTACATGAAACCAATCCTCGAAAAATCAGCAATAGTTGAAATGATGACAATTATCTCAGTCTAAATTCTGGGGTTCGAACGCCGGCCACAGACGAACTCCTTTATTTCACTAAGCTAGGAATAAGACTGGTAAAGAGGGAAGGTTGGGCATGAGGCTGGCTAGAAACCCCATCCCGTAAAAATAAACACCATAGCTAGTGAAACTTCAAGCCTCTAGCTTGAAGCCCTGTGTTCCACCACCGGGAACTTAGAGGAACAGAAGAAATTTCAAAAGATCGATTACTCAACAAAGAGTATTCTTTCAATAATTTAATAATTCCCATTGTAGCATTAAGAACACAATTTTCAGCGAAGAGACTCTTTTCAACGAATTTATTATCAAGCTGTACAATCGTATATATATGGTTTTATAAAGAAATTATATCCGGTGAGGGAATTAGGTCAAAGGTGTAAATACATGAAATAATAATAGTATGAAATAAATTTAAAATATTTGTGATAAGGTTCATAGTTTAAGTCAAGTGGAACAATAATTAATGTCATATATAAGATAATACATCGGGTGTATAGATTTTGGGGAGAGGCATATAATTGTAAGATTAATAGACGAATGTAAAATGTTACGTAATATGGTGTGAAATTTGATAACATAGAATTTAATATTGTAAAAATAAAGATAAAAAGTATACACATGAATAATTTTTGGTTTAAAATGTCGAGTAGATCAAGTGGAAAAGATTCAGAATGAGAGTCGTAATAATAATAATAATGATAATAATAATAATAATCGAAGTAATAAGGGAAAAGTACATAAAATAATAAAAAAATAAAAAATAAATGTCTATCCCTCTACGGCCAAGGCAGCAGTAGTCAGAGAATGCTCTCCACACGGATACGAGAACATATTCCAGCTTGGTTTTACAAAGGAGAAAGGAAATGTGTGCGAAGTTCTATCTTAGAACACCTCATCGACTCTTGTCACTCGGTCAACCCTGACCATGATTTCAAGGTCTTATACAGGATTCATGCCAACTTCCCGCGCTTTCTTCGTTACAGACTTCTAAAGACAGCTGAGGCCTTGGCAATTCATGACTTTAAGCCAGACCTTTGTGTACAAAAGAAGTATGTACAATCCCTACTGCTGCCTTGGCCGTAGAGGGATAGACATTTATTTTTTATTTTTTTATTATTTTATGTACTTTTCCCTTATTACTTCGATTATTATTATTATTATCATTATTATTATTATTACGACTCTCATTCTGAATCTTTTCCACTTGATCTACTCGACATTTTAAACCAAAAATTATTCATGTGTATACTTTTTATCTTTATTTTTACAATATTAAATTCTATGTTATCAAATTTCACACCATATTACGTAACATTTTACATTCGTCTATTAATCTTACAATTATATGCCTCTCCCCAAAATCTATACACCCGATGTATTATCTTATATATGACATTAATTATTGTTCCACTTGACTTAAACTATGAACCTTATCACAAATATTTTAAATTTATTTCATACCATTATTATTTCATGTATTTACACCTTTGACCTAATTCCCTCACCGGATATAATTTCTTTATAAAACCATATATATACGATTGTACAGCTTGATAATAAATTCGTTGAAAAGAGTCTCTTCGCTGAAAATTGTGTTCTTAAAGAGTATTCTCTCCGATAACGTCTTCTTCATCAGTTAATAAAATGTACTATCACTGTTTATTTTGTATTTAACAAGGAGTTTTACCGTCAAATAGATGGGGTTACTATGCTCTCCTCCCCCCCCCACTTCGTAGGCCCCTTATCAGCTGATATCGTCCTAGCTATATTAGAAAATAGACTTATAAGAGGGATATTCAACAAAATTGTTTATTATTGCTGTTATGTAGATGATGCCTTCACCGTTTGTGACAATAATATGCGTAAACAACATTTGATGCAAGTCACTAACAATGCATGCACCCAGCAATTAAATTCACTTGTGAAGAAGGATACCAAGACAGCATTCCGTTTCTTGGATGTTTTTCTTACCAAAAGGCTAGACGGCACGTTACAACGAAATATCTACAGAAAAACGAAGCATGGAACAGACGATATAACCATTTCCATGGTTTCATACTTATACATGATAAACGGAATTCGATTCGTTGTCTTAGTCATCGAATTAGACGTATATGTACTGAAGATCGTATGGCGATGAAATCGACAATTTTAAAACTACTCCACTAAAAAGTGGTTATCCTAACAATTTCGTAACGAAGTATATTTCTAAAAGAAATGATATAATTAAGTATGTATGACACAGTGAATAAGAAAAAGCTTTATTTAAGCGTTTATATCAAAGCCTGTACATTCAGTGATATAATAAGCCCTAGTCCGATCAGCTCACTTGAAACGACTTTCAGTGCTGCTGAACTACATACACATCGGTTTGTCAACCAGATCGTTATTGACACAGTGTACTAAAGATAAATTCCTAATGATGACCACATCATTAACATCAGTGTGTGTATGCAAACTGAACTACTCGTGTAGAGCTACTTATATAGATCGAACTAAAAGGAATTTATCTTAACGCGCCCGTGAAACATATTCCAGTTTGACTTGGGTAAAGAGAAACCAAATCAATCAACAGTGCCATTTTACTTCACCTCCATATAGATGAGTCATTTATGGTTGTATATAGAGTACAAACCATCTGTCTAAAGGTACACGATTACGTCTCCCAGATATAGTTGGAGCTATAGAGACTAATAAGAAGAAACCTGACCTGTGTGTACAAAAGAAGTACATTCATCCTCTTGGTTTACCCTGGCCTACTGTATGATCATGAGGGGGATACAACCGCCCATGTTTTCATACCTTTTTTATTCCTTTTCACCTATTTTACTTCACTCCATTATTATCCTAATCATGTGTGTCAACCTTTGTAATTTACACTAAGCAGCTTATAATATCTCTAGTATTTGAATATAGCTCACAATTTAACCTCATTATTTTATCAATACACTTGATATCTGTCATTCAGTGTTTATTGGTATGTGATTGTTGGTATATAATGTTTAAAATAATGGATTAATCGGTTCACAAGTATTAATGTGGGTATCACCATCCATTCTGAAGAGTACCGAATAGGACGAAATATGAGCTATGAATTCCACTACTAACCATCATTATTGAATTACTATTTGAGCGTCGAGTTATGCTCACTGTTAGTCATTCAGATTGATTAAAAATGCCCATTCAAAATTTCAAAACTAAAGTTTTACGCATTCATATTAATCATGAAGGAATGGTTGTTATTGACAACATGAGCGGGTTTTTTTTATTTTAAAGAATAACATCGAATCATTTACATTCCAAGAATTCCAAAAGTTATCTGCAAATAGATTATTGTGAATCGATTATAGTCCAAAATATATGTGAGTAGGTAGTAGTGCTATGTAAAATTGTACGTGTAATAGTAAATACTGAACACCGATATTACAAAGTAAATGATTATGAATAACCACGATTGTGTAGTCATCAATTCTTATGAGTCATGTTCACATTAAGTTCCAGTCATGAATGAATGTTCATTTCAAGGATAGGGGTAGAGAAAAAATCTTGCGATAGCATTTCATTAGACCACCTGGTCCAAGCTGGCTACAAAGCCAGCAATGAAAAATCCTTCTCTATCATCTACCGGTTACCAAATAAATTACCAAAAACATCCAGGTACCAGATACTCCAAAAACAGTAGAGGTTATTGTAATTCGCCTAGAACAACCGGCGCTCTGTGTGTATATAGAAGAAACATGCCCAGACAGCTGCTATTACTCTTCTGGCCTGATGTGGAGTTTGCAAATTCATAAATACCTTATCACATTGGCCATTTTTGATATGGCCCTCTATCCTGTACGTATAAATCCCCCTACCCCTTGTCATTACACTTGCTGTGAATTTCTCCCGGAAGAAATCCGAAACGATAATCCAAATTATAGATTTAACCACACGTAGAGTGACGCGTAAAGTCCAAAATACAGGATATTCTGCAATACGGTACTTTATTACATAAAAATAGATATATAATATACAAACCTCAAAATGTGAGGTGTCTGTGGCTAAATGCCGTCAAATGCACAACCACTGTGCAGTCAATAAGTAAAAACAGCAATACTGTGTCAAGGTCGATCCACATGTCGGTTCAAACGGCCCGCGAATGCCAAGCAAAGAATAAGTAAATATGAACAAGCAACTTTCAATAGTACAGCATACACTAAAGGGTAAATGCAGCAAATAATGTTTAAGGAGAAGAAAAATAAGAACTATACATTAATAGAATGATAATAGAACAAGTAATTTAACTGCAGTTGTAAGCAAATGTCATTGCTAGAAATTAACATATAAAAATCATACTACTTACTAGTGGCAAGTAGTATAATGTTTAACAAAGGAAAGATTGAGAATGAACAGGTAGGAAAAGAATTAACACTTGCATTAACTCAAGCCATGATGAAATCCTGTAACCAATCAAATCCCTACAAAACCAACATTTGAATATCGATGAGATGCTCACTAGCAACTTGCTCTATTCAGGTAGGTAGTTATCTGGGGTTCTAGTGAGAAGTCGTGACCAGTAGGCTTCAGTAGATTGGGTGTAAGGACAAATATTCGCTGAAGACATAGTGGACGCGCTATGTTGTGAATTGGCAGAAGTTAGAATTCATGGGCTGGCCTTTGGTTTAGGTCTCAGTGGCTCAGTGGTCTACGAGCTAGCTCGTCTTGTAACCAGAAGGTCTTGGGTTCGAACCCTGGCAGTGGGTGCGTTCTGATGAAGAGTTCCAAACCAGTCTGACGAAACAGTTGTCTAGTCCTGTCCCATGTTTTCCAGTGGTTCTGTAGCCGATGTCAGCTCATGATGATATCCTCCATCCAAAAGATTAATCCACAATAGATCATGTGACACAGGTACGTCTATTTAACCAGAAGAACAAAATCCAATCCATAATGATATCTCTTCTTTGTGTCCTTTGAGAAATACACGACGAAATTTTGTTGAATGTCATTTATAAAGAGTTCGGGAGTACATTTTGTGAAGGAGCGACATCAGTCGGGAATACCTATCTCATCTACTGAGATAAACCACCAAGGAGGATAATACTTTTTCTCATGTTTAATTGAATAGACTTGTGACTTAGCTGGTTGCATATGTTAGATGATTCGAGACAGTTGACAGGAAGCCACACCTGACCTAAATTTTGTGCTAGTTGGCTGACTCGTTCCAGTCAGCCAACAAGGCGTATCTGTAACCACCTTGAAGGAACTCATGTCCCCTTCTGAGATCCGGACTCGCGTCGGTGATAGACGTTACCACTGAGCCATTCAGACCTCCTGTAGGACTGACTGTATTGGATATTTTTGATTGGAAACGAGTCAGTAACTAGTGTAATGTGTGTCTAGGCCTTTCTTTGGTACAGATTGAATTCTAGACACATCACACTAGTTACTAACTAGTGTCCAATCAAGGGTTGTATAAAAGTTTTAAATACTCGCCAAAGAAAATGGTACCATTAGAGGTCATATATTGTTAGATTTGAACAAAATGAATAAGAGAAATTATGTGCTGATATTACATGGTTGGACGTAATCGGAAGGAAGCCTTAGGCCTAGGTTTCGTGCTAGTTGACACTCAAAAGTCAGCAAGGCGTATTTGCAACCTTGAAGGAACTCATGTTCCTTGTGGGATTCGATCCCACGTCACCCAGTGCTGAGGTCAGAGACGTTACCACTGAGGTATTCGGACTCACGTTTGACATCTTGTAGGAATGTAGTGGGTATTTTGATTTGACACTAGTAACTAGTGTGATGTATGTAGTCCTCTCATCGGTGCAGACTGAATTCTATCAATCAGGCTGTAATATGGCCACCATTCTAGGTATCTCGCCAACAAGGTGCACATTGATTTAATGATACTAGATGGTTGGAGGTAATCGATAGGAAGCCTTGGACCTAGGTTTTGTGCTAGTTGGCACTCGTCAGTGTATATATATTGATGGAGTTTGTTTTCGTTAGCCCAAGTTTTTAAACAGGCCCTCGACTATTCTGCGTTTCCTCTTCTTATTTGCATTATTGATATAAAGTATAAAACTTTGGCACTGGGGTGGTCGAGTATGACTCCCCTTATGGATAAGATTTTATTTTGATAAAGTGTCACACAGTGGTGTTGTACAGTAATATTAACTGATGGCCACATTTCGAGCACAAACTATTGCCACTCATAATCATATCAAGGCACTATTCACAAAATTTTTTTTCCTTCATTTATATACATGTGTGGAATTGACTAGATATTTAAATAAAATCAATATAGGATAATGTACATTCAGAAATAACAATAATAACACGAGTGTTATTGATCAATTACAATTAGATGGGAAATAAGACGAGTGTTTTTATAGTCATAATAAGTAACTTGTTAGAATGTTGTGATGTGCTTGAATTGAAATAGAATTTTGAGATTATTTATTCTCCTCCTCTGATTTGACTGACTGACTGAATGGTGGTAATAATACCTTCCATGCATATCTCTGGTATTTGCATTGAATCATTTCTGTTGCATGTGTTGGGTATAGACTCGATGAACCAAGTAGGATTCAGTAATCAATCTCGCTCTCCATCTACATAGATCACTTCTTAGTATCTTAATCCTCTCCCGCCCGACCTACTAGTTTGACCTATGTAATTGACCTCACTCACAGTCATGGCAAGGTATTTTCTAAATTATATTATTTTGTTTAATTGGGTCTACCAGGTCTTTTAGCCTACAGAGCTTGTCTTACCTGAGTGAGTTTGTAGGCTTGAATGCCACCAGCCTAATTCCTGCTTTATTGAGAATCCTATGCGGGGAGGGGGTCTCAGATGTCCTCTCTTTATATGGTATAACAGTGGATGACTTATATTCTCTCTTATTTATATTATCATTACTAGTTTCACAATTATTTTTAATTTACTTCTGACCTTTTTCGATCTTCCTAATGAATTTTATAGGACAGGTAGTTATTCAACACCAACGCCTCTTCTATCTGTTTTATTTCATCATTTAGGTCTTTTCTTGTACTACTTAGTGCTATGGCTCGGTTTGTTAGACACTTAACTAAGCCAGCCTTTACAGATAGATAACGGATGAGATGAATTCAAGTCTAAATATCTATTAGCAAAATGCGTTGGCTTTTTATAAACGCCGCTAGTGTGTAGTATACCTTTTCTATTCGTTTTATTTACAATCTAACATAGCTAGTTAATTCTCCTTGTTCATTCCCCGATTCAAATGTAAATTGTATTCCCTTCAGTAGTGAGTTTATACATGTGTGTGTGTGTGTCAAGAAGCTAGAGAGAGAGAGAGAGAGAGAGAGTGAGAGAGAGTGATGTTCTGTTTTTAACACTGTGAGTGAAAGTGTCATCCACCATATTTTTTCTTATTTGCGCTTTTTTTATGAAGTATAGCCAAACTGAAGTGCTTCACTTTTGAAAATAAATTTTTTGCCCTGAGAAATTCAGTTCATCTCACATTTCAGATTATATAAGCAGAAATCACATTCACTACCATTGAATAAATCTTAAAACAATAATAATAATAACAATATAAGCATGTGCTTATATTCAAGATTCAAGTTTTAAGTAGTATGAACACATGGTTGATTTACTTTATGATTTAAAAGAAAAAAAGGTTATTAACAGAATCAGAAAGGAGGAGTATGTCAATGTGACTGACTGATTACCAATAAGAGCCTCTCAGAAGTAGTACTTCCAACAGAAAAGCTACAACAACACACACACAATCATTGACGGATGTGAATTGTCTTTGACTGATCATATGCCCTTTCAAAACAGTGAAATAGTTTTGTAAACAACTACCAGTTATATTAAAGCGATCATTCCGATCGACGAATTTTCTTTCTTAATATATTTCTTTTTAGTTGAAATTTTTTCTAGCAGTGTGATATCTTTTGTGGTGGAGTAGGGTTACTAGCCCAACACCCTATCCTCCCTTTTCACCGGGGCTTGAGACCGGCTAGAAAACTGACAAGCGAGTAAGCTAAGTGCCTTTCCTTTTTTGCAAAAGGTTTGGAAAGAAGGGAAGGTACTTACGAATTAGAAGAAACACTGGCTACCTTGTCAAGCCATCAAATAAGGGCGACTGACGCCTGACTCGGCAAGAACTGACTGGTGTGGAATAATGCTGTTGTCCACGCCGAGTAAAATACCAAGTTACATCATCCTGGAGAAAAATAAAAGAAGCAATGGATACAAAACTCCTCTCTGTCGGAACAAGCTGAATTCAGGAAAGGCAAATTATGTACTAATCAAAATGAAACTCTATGTGTCGTCATGTCACAGAACAAAGCATAGAATTGCAGTCACATCTCCACTTCAACTTCCTTCATTGACTTTAGAAAGATTTTTGACACTACAGTGTAACTTAAGTCTTTATCAACCTCATTCAACAGCTGGCTATGTGATAATGCCTACTATGTGTCAGTTGATCCACAACGGGAAACTCAGAAAAGCTTCTGAAATGAATACAGGAGTAAGACAAGACTGCCCACTATTATTACCTATGACATTCCTAAGTGTTGTGGAACGATTTGATTATGCGTCAGACTGTGCGTTAGGAGTGAGAAGATGGGTATACGCTGCACCGACCGATAAGAAGACTTTAGAAGATTTTGATTTAGCGTGTGGATGATTTATGTTCAGTGTGATCCAAAATGGATGACGATGCCGTAAGTAAAATATATATATATGTTTGAATTTTAATGAAATCATGCTAGTACATTTGACCTATTTATTGAAATTTGACAGGTGATGAAGATTCCAGGAGAACACCAACAGCGACAACAACAACAGACAACAATCAGCCAGCATAAATGGGAGGAACCTGAAAGAAACAACCTCTTTTACTTACCTACCTAACTGGGAAGCATCGTTTCAACTACAGGCGGACTGAACTGACGAGAATATCAAAGCAACGAGGATCGGAAAAGCAAGACAAGCTTTTATTACTCTCAAGTCGCTGTGGAGGTCAACAGCACTCAGAATGAAAAATAAGATTCGGATTTTCAGCTCCAATGTGAAGTCAGTGCTACTTACTATACGGGTCAGAGACTTGGCGCGTCATAAAGAGCACATCAAACTAACTACAGACCTTCATTAACAGCTGTCTTCGCTGAATACTCAAGATCAGATGGCAGGCCAGAAAAGATCAGCAATAGTGATCTCTGGGAGCGAACCAACCAGGAACCGACTGGGCAACAAATAAGCAGGAAGAAATGGAGATGGACTGGCCATACTCTGAGAAAACAAACCATCAAGTGACATCACTAAACAAGCCATTGCTCGAGTGGAACCCGAACGGGAAGCGGCGAGTTGGTCGTCAGTGCAAGGGCGACTTGGAGGAGAAAGTGATATGAAGAGGAGATGAAAGCATGTGGGCAGACTTGGAGCCAGGTGAAAACTCTAGCAGATAACCGAACGTAATGGAGACACGTGGCTGAGGCCCTATGTTCCTCTAGGAATTGATGGAAATAATAATAATAACAAATAATAATAACTGGAATCTGACAATGCCCAGCGGATAATGCAGGTGACGCTACCTCAAAAAAAGGAATATGCTTCATAAACATAAGAAGCCCAGCACGGTATCATAGAATCGATGGCTTAAATGAACTTTAAGAGGACAGCATATATTTCCATGAGATAAATGACTACCTCCTCAGACGTCGAACACACATTTATCACAAACTAAATTTCATTAACCGTTACAAACATTTATTTCTGAAGTGTGATTAGATTAGATAAATAAATGTAGATTGGCAGCCTTCAATGAAATTTTAGGTATCAAGCGAAAGATAAGCTGTCTAGCTGTGTCACTTCTATGTGCATTTATAAGTTTAGCTGATTTTGATGTGGTTGTATTCTCTGAGCTGGAAAGTTTATCTGCGAAGCTTCCATTGCCCTACTAGGTAACATCTTCAGCGCATACTTCAATTTGAATTGAAGTGACCTACTAGATTTCTCCACGAGTTTATTAGTCATCTCTCCTACTGAGTGACCTTCAACGTGGTTGGTTATTTTTGTGCTTTCACACCCTCTGGGCGGCTACTTATATTGGAACTGATTGTTTCCTTGACTTGAACTTTGACCCTTTGTATGTGAGATTTCCTTCTTCTTATCGGTTGGTAAATTTTGCCTATCTCAATGTGGCTATTGATTGATGATTCACTGGAATACCAGGTGGGCTTCTAAAAATTCTCTGGCATTCTTGGTGTTTCCACTGTCTAATATTCGAACGCTGGTTGTCTCAGTCGAATCGATGTCCGTGGTTGTCTGTATGCAGTGTGGCAATATGAGATAGTGGATGTCATGTCTTTTGACGGCTAGCTTATGTTCATGGATACGGAGATGAAAAGGAGGGACATCCACTTTGGACAGTGTAGTGTTTTTCGCAGTTGTTGAACTGCAACAACAACAACAACAACAACTCGACAGTTCAGCAAACGCATTACTGAGTATCTTCCTGCATGTTTCGGAAAACGCAAAATAAATTCCATAAGAAACTCTGTTTTGCCTCATTTGATTGATATTGGTCACCAACTGGACAGAAGAAGTGCCTTCAAGGTTATCTATCGCATTCCATCAAAATTTTCAAAGTGAATTCGAATCCACCTTTTACACATATCCAAGGCTATGAAAACTCGGCAGAACAATACTAGTCGCTTTTATTTAGACTTATTTGAGGAGTGATTCGGATTGAATCATTATGAATTCTGTAGAAGAGGCCTTTACGATTTGACCCAATTTATTTATGGAACTATATACATAAACATACTACCTACGTTATTCTTATCGCCCCCTGCATTAACACCTTGTGCTTTTGCTACCATTGACCTTATTATCATTGTTTTTACCATTAAAAACATTTACCACAGTGTGTACCGCTGATGAGTCCCAAACTCCAACGAAACAGCTGTCCAATACTCCATTACTGCCTAGTTTTCAACTGACCTGTAACTGATATCAATTCATGGGCAAAACTTGAAACGTAATCAAATCCTTACAAACAATTCCATGAAAATTCATCTAGTACTCGCTAGTGACTAGCTGCAGCACGGAGTTGCCTGCAGTGAGTTCTATTGAAAAGTCGTGACCAGTGAGATCCACCAGCAGGTCAGGAGTGAGGACAAATACTCGCTATCGATGGCATTGGCTAGTGTCAGTCGTGCTATATCTTGCGAGAATTAGAAAAAGTTGGAATTCATGGGTTGGCCATTCGATTGGTGGGTGCCGGTGGCTGAATGGTCTACAAACTAGCTTAACTTGTAACCACAAGGTGGTGGGTTCGAACTCCGGCAGTAAGGTGGGTGCGTACTGTTGATGAGTCCCCAAACTAGGACGAGACAACTGTGCAATACTCTCAGGTTTTCTCCAACTCATACCAGTTCATGATCAAAACTTGAAACGAAATCAATTCCTTACAAACATACTCCTAAACACTATGATTTTTATTTTTAATCCACAAACTCACAGTTATTGGTTAAATTTTTATATACAATACTGTGTACATGATATGTATCCACATGATGTGTGTTTTGTTTTTGACAATCTGTTATATTTTGCTATCTGTATATAGATCGATATTTCATTATAACTGACAATATGCTTTTGTCTGTCCACTAACTAAATAAACATGTATGACCTTGTTGACACATGACATTACAACCAATCATGGTAAGACTGGCTATTTATTGATTCATGTGTATTAGCCATTTTCATATATACTTTTGTATTAAATTCTTGTTCACACACTTTTTCGTACACTAAGTACCACTTCACTAACACTCTTGTGTGACATTTATTTTCCTTGTCTGGAAAATACAAGTATCATCGTAAACCTCGTGGTCTTCTGATTTCCCTCTTTCCGCGTCAGGACTATTAACTACTCGACGAGTACATAACATAATTGGCGACGGGTAAACTCTAATAACTCACTCAGCAGCAGTACATAACAGTACATTAGAGTAAAGCCTGAACAAGAATCTAACTGTCGACAATACTGTTCGCTTATATGTCCTATTTTTAATTTCAACGATGTGCGTGTCGGTGACACAGTTGTTAGGACTCTCGCCAATCATGCACATGGTTCGGAGTTCAATCCCTGGCCGATGCACACAGTTGGTATCATTTGGTCGGCCAGCAAAATTTGCGCTACCGATATGACATGCTGAAAATTCCATACTTGTACCAAAATTAAGGTGTGGAATCAAGCTATAATAGAATTTAAAAAAGAATATTTACAGATATGCTATTTTTATATTGTCTGTTTTTGTGTCATATTTCTTTGTTTTAGTGTGTGGCGTAGTATGATCACTAGAACAGAATAAGAGAATGTCATACTATATACTAATATGTGTCTACCTATATGCCTGTCAGTCTATCTTCCTAAATATTATTATTACTATTATTATCTGGTTAAGGGATTTCATCATGAGCTGACTTTAGTTACAAAAGCATTGGGAAACCTACGCTGAAGTATTGGAAAGGTGTTTCGGCTTAGTTTGGGACTCTTAGACAGTATGCACTCACCTAGTTTCGAACCCAGGACCTTCCAGTTATAAGCCGACCTGTCTACGAGACTATTAGTCCACCGAGACCCAATCCAATGGGCAGCCCATGAATTCCAACTTCTGCTAAATCACGACTTAGCGCGACCATTAGCCAATGTCATCGTTGGCGAGTATTGATTCTCACACCCAACCTGCTGTATCCTACTAGTCAGGAATTCCCACTAGAACTCCTTGTGCTGGGTTTGGACCATGGTCTTGGGTGTATTCTGATGAAGAATTCCAAAAGAGAACGAAGCGACTGTCCAGTACTGGAGTGCTAGTTTTCTAATGGTTCTCTAACCGATGTGTTCTCATTATGAAATTCTGTAACCAATACTCATATATTATTATTATCATTACTTCCTTGGGTTCCCGGAGGACCGGATGATTTCAACAGAAGAACTCCATGTCATCATGTTCTCTGCAGTCATTTCTGGCCGGCTCAATGATTGTCCAAAAAGTCTTCTTCTCCTTCTCACACCATCTTCTCCACATCATAGTCGGAACAAAGCCCAACTCGCTATTTTTTTTCCATTCTGGTGTCATTCAAGTGTCTGCCTGCTGCTCAACAGCCTCCTTATTGTATATCCTATCCATCTCCGTTAGCTGGGCAATTTATAGGTTAGATTTGCTTAGCTCATTGACACAGTGTTGTATACTGTTAATCCATCTACTAAATAACAACAACAACAAAAATAACATCCATGATTTAGTGGTGGCTAGATATGAAATCCAGGGTGTATGATTCCTCATTATTTATT
Organism: Trichobilharzia regenti; assembly: GCA_944472135.2. Taxonomy (NCBI): domain Eukaryota; kingdom Metazoa; phylum Platyhelminthes; class Trematoda; order Strigeidida; family Schistosomatidae; genus Trichobilharzia; species Trichobilharzia regenti. The sequence continues at coordinate 7,248,544 of OX235267.1, read as the reverse complement.
TAGAATTTGTCAACTGGATATGTAACAATAGAAGGCAAGACACGAAAGCCAAAGTATATTTTTCATTGGTCAAACCGCTGTTTATATATCTACAGCGTATATTCTTTAACCAATCACTGAGCATGTAATTTCGGTTTTTACATGAAACGACATGAAATAAAATGTTTACATAGATATATCTTATTCTATTGCTAATGCAGCATTGAACTGTAGAAACACGTGAGAATAACATTCCGTTGGCACACATTGTCTGTATCACACCACCATACTCATCCCCCCGGTCAAAAACTTTCGACTGAAGTCAGTTTGATCTTCTTGGTGCTAGGAGTTTTGTTAGTTTGTGCTGCTGTATCAAGTTCCGGAGCTCACTGACATCCACCCGCTTCTCCTTGTTTACGTTTTTGATCATATTTACGTGACCTCGTCTCACGGTAACCATGTATGGTGCTTCCCACTTTGGGGTCAGTTTGCGTGACGCTGGTTCGTGTTCACCGGTGTTTCGCTGCACACTGTCATAGGCTGCAATCGTCCAACCTCCCAGCAGCGTTCCAAGTAACTGCCTCGTTGCTGACAGAGCTTGAACACCATTCAACTGCGTAATAGCCTCGAATTCCTGCCCGAATATCCATGTCTCCTTTTTAAAAAACTGCAGGGCATAGGCTTTCCATTTGTCGGCAGGCAGTAATGCTAAATGTAACAGCGGAAGGTAAGACACGGAAGCCAAGGTATATTGTTCATTGATCAAACCGCTGTTTACATATATATATCTCAATTTATATTCGTTGACGAATCAATGAGCATGTAATTTCGGTTTATATTAAACGACGTGAAATAGAATTTTCAAGAAGTTAAGACACTCAGGCATAACTCAACCTCTCCTATTACAGTTTTTCAACTCGTGCATCTAACCTATTCTTCTTTACTGTTCACCTTTATTCTTTCCTGGATTGCTTAAAAAAAAACTATGTCATACTTCGTAGAACTCCAAAGACTGTAAGTATCCCATAGAGCCCCATATCGTTGACATTATCATTGATAGACACTTGATGTGGGAATTTTGTCAGACTCTGAGCATACACACCAGCACCCGCAGTTCAAACCTTGTGTCTCCTGAGGTAAAACAAGAAGTCTTTTCAGAAAACTTTATGCACATACATCTATGTATAGAAATTCCACTATACCATATTTGGCGGCACGTAGTTTATGTGATGAAAATAGTGTTAGGCATGAACTAACTAACTAACTAACTAACTAACCAACTAACTAACTAACTAACTAACTAACTAACTAACTAACTAACTAACTAACTAACTAACTAACTAACTAACTAACTAACTAACTAACTAACTAACTAACTAACTAACTAACTAACTAACTAACTAACTAACTAACTAACTAACTAACTAACTAACTAACTAACTAACTAACTAACTAACTAACTAACTAACTAACTAACTAACTAACTAACTAACTAACTAACTAACTAACTAACTAACTAACTAACTAACTAACTAACTAACTAACTAACTAACTAACTAACTAACTAACTAACTAACTAACTAACTAACTAACTAACTAACTAACTAACTAACTAACTAACTAACTAACTAACTAACTAACTAACTAACTAACTAACTAACTAACTAACTAACTAACTAACTAACTAACTAACTAACTAACTAACTAACTAACTAACTAACTAACTAACTAACTAACTAACTAACTAACTAACTAACTAACTAACTAACTAACTAACTAACTAACTAACTAACTAACTAACTAACTAACTAACTAACTAACTAACTAACTAACTAACTAACTAACTAACTAACTAACTAACTAACTAACTAACTAACTAACTAACTAACTAACTAACTAACTAACTAACTAACTAACTAACTAACTAACTAACTAACTAACTAACTAACTAACTAACTAACTAACTAACTAACTAACTAACTAACTAACTAACTAACTAACTAACTAACTAACTAACTAACTAACTAACTAACTAACTAACTAACTAACTAACTAACTAACTAACTAACTAACTAACTAACTAACTAACTAACTAACTAACTAACTAACTAACTAACTAACTAACTAACTAACTAACTAACTAACTAACTAACTAACTAACTAACTAACTAACTAACTAACTAACTAACTAACTAACTAACTAACTAACTAACTAACTAACTAACTAACTAACTAACTAACTAACTAACTAACTAACTAACTAACTAACTAACTAACTAACTAACTAACTAACTAACTAACTAACTAACTAACTAACTAACTAACTAACTAACTAACTAACTAACTAACTAACTAACTAACTAACTAACTAACTAACTAACTAACTAACTAACTAACTAACTAACTAACTAACTAACTAACTAACTAACTAACTAACTAACTAACTAACTAACTAACTAACTAACTAACTAACTAACTAACTAACTAACTAACTAACTAACTAACTAACTAACTAACTAACTAACTAACTAACTAACTAACTAACTAACTAACTAACTAACTAACTAACTAACTAACTAACTAACTAACTAACTAACTAACTAACTAACTAACTAACTAACTAACTAACTAACTAACTAACTAACTAACTAACTAACTAACTAACTAACTAACTAACTAACTAACTAACTAACTAACTAACTAACTAACTAACTAACTAACTAACTAACTAACTAACTAACTAACTAACTAACTAACTAACTAACTAACTAACTAACTAACTAACTAACTAACTAACTAACTAACTAACTAACTAACTAACTAACTAACTAACTAACTAACTAACTAACTAACTAACTAACTAACTAACTAACTAACCTTCTTCGCACTGCTAAATGAACCATTTCTTCCACCCTTACAGTACCAAACTTTATTGTTATTGTATTTCTTATATTTATAATCCTCTCAATTTCTTGTTTTTATTTATTTATTTTTCATAAATGTGTACACTATTAATCTTGTATTTCCCCTCACTATACCATGTCAAGAGAACATTAGATTCAATTCTCTATAACATGCTAAGATTTCCAAACTGAATCGACAATACTGTTTGAAACAAACTCACTGTTATTATTATTATTATTATATTTATTATTCTCATTTTGTACTTTGAATATTTTTGACTTTATACCATAAATATGGACAAATTCCTTTGGTTAATTTTGTTTTAAGTTTATTTATATTTTGAGTAAATCAGATGCAAAATATTGTGACAAATGCTGAGAATTGCATTCTGTATTATAAATACTGTTTTTGGAATAAGGTAGATTATTATTATTATTAGGTATATTGTATTCCGTATGGAGGATTTCATCATGAGCTGACATCAGTTAGAGAACCAACGGAAAATCAGAACTGGAGTACTGGACAGCTATTTCGTCCTAGTTTGGGATTCTTCACTGTACGCACCCACCGGGGTTCGAACCCAAGACCTTCTGGTTAAAAGGCAAGCGACCTCGTAGACTATTGAGTCACTGGGACCTGATCGAAGGTGAGGCAGTAACTCATCGAAGAAGACATTGAGAAATGGTCGCGCTACGTCGTGAATGGGTAGAAGTTAGAATTCAAGAACCATTGGATCGGGTCCCAGTGGCTCAGTGGTATACGAGGTCGCTTGCCTTGTAACCAGAAGGTCCCGGTGGATACGTACTGATGAAGATTCCCAAACTAGGACGAAACAGCTGTCCAATACTTCCAGGTTTTCCAGTGGTTCTTTAACTGATGTCAGCACATGATGAAATGCTCTATACAATCAAACAAATTCCCTACAAAACCAATACTTGAAAATATTATATTCTGTTGTTAATGTTGAATCGAACTGTGGGAATATATATAGAATAAAATTCCGTTGGGACACATCGTCCGTATCACACCACCACAGATATAGCTACGTGCCGACGCCCGCCCCGCTTCACCCTACCCCACTCCCACTCAACACCCACAGAGTCTCAAACACCAACGTGTAATCCACTAATCCACTGGGTCAATAAAATAAACAGTGTTACTCACAATTGATAATACATAGGCGTATTATTTGATTGGTGGATGGTGACTAGCAGTGGAATCCAGGATAAGGCGCATTTCGTCCTATTTGGGACTGGTCCGCCAGCTGGATGTACCTGCATTTCTCAGTGAGTGATGATGTTCCCATTACCGAGGCTCAAACCAAGTACCCATAGTTTCAAACGCCAAAGCAGGTTATCCACTAGACCACTTGGGTCACGAGAGCCACCTTTTGTGCTGTGCAACGGGTCATATTAATTATTTAATTGAATTTTGGCGTTTGAAACACTATGGGTACTGGGTTAGAGCCTCGGTGTGTGTGTGTGGGGGGGGGGGAACATCATCACTCACTGAGAAATGCAGGTACATTCAGCTGGCGGACGAGTCTCAAATAGGACAGGTTAAATGCGTGTTATTCCTGGATTCCATCCACTGCTAGTCACCATCCATCAATCACATACTAACTAAATGCCCAGATACATCGTCGAAGCATCTGCACAAGGAGAAACCGCCGACATGTCAACCTGAGTAGACCAAGCATTTCGGTTCAATCAAACAATCGACAGGAAAATCAAAAATTCAATTAAATAAATTAGGCGTATTATTTTTGAGCATAGTTATTTAAGCATAAGCAGAGATGGTGAGAGAGAGAGAGAGAGAGGCAAGCTAACAATAATACAAAAGGATAATCAAAAAGTAAAGAAAGGAAAGGAAGAAATTACAATGCAAAAAATATCCTAGCACACATGCACACACATCGGCACACAAAAGAAGGAGGCGAATGAAATCTTTACATCAACTCATCCACATCAAATTGATTAATGCGACCTACCTGTGTGTGTGTGTGTATGTATGTAAAATGATAGAAAATTAATTAGAAAATTGACTTCATAATCAATGTACAACAGAGCTAGTGATTAAATATTTCATAAATAATAAAAGGGTAAAGTGATAAATTTGTCTTCAGCAGGATGTTTGTCAGTCTTTCAGTTTAAAGATTTGTTTTCAAATCAGAGGTAGGCTTGTAATTTATCTTTCTATGATTCTGTGGTGATCGTGGATTAGTTGTCGAGTATTCTTGTAGATTTGCTACTCTCCATAGTTTACTGATTAAATTTTTAGGTAAATTGAAATCAAATAATTTATTACTATTTAAATGATATTCTAAATCCCGTGGGAGATAGGAGGATTTCGCCAGTTCGTAAATGTAGAATGCTAAAAAAATGGAAAATTAAAAATAACAATACCTGGTTGGTTCAATGCGTTATGACAGTTGAAAAAACCAACTAAAATAGGAAGAAAGATATTGATTGGTTGGAGGATTTCATCATGAATTGACATCAGTTAGAGAACCATTGGAAAACCACACCTGAGAGTACTGGACAGCCAGCTGTTATCGTCAGCCTTGTTTGAGACTAACTCCTCATCAGTACACGCACCCACCTACTGCCAGGATTCAAACCTACCACCTTCTGATTACAAGGCGAGCAGCTAGCTCGTAGACCATTAAGCTGCTGGGATCCAACCGATCCAATGGTCAGTTCATGAATTCCAAACTCTGCCAATTCATGACATAGCACGACCACTTCGCAATGTCTTCTTCGATAATGAGTTACTGTCTCGTCTACAACCTGCAACGGGTATAGATGCTAGCCTCAGTGGGAACACTATCACTGATTCATTGGGGAATACACCAACAACCAGTTGACGAACCAGTGCCAAATAGGAGAATGTAATGCGCGTTACCCTGGATTCCATTGCTAGTCACCGCCCCGCTAAATTACTTCAGGTTAAGTCATCAGACATCATTAAAGCATCCGCACAAGGAAATGACATACCAGCAGAATCCTGGCACTTCAAGGTCCAGTCCATTAACAGGAAAGTTCAAACTGAGTTAAATAATTAAATCAATGTTTTCTGCATCTATAGATTACCAGTCAAGAAGTGGTTAGTTCAGAAGTGGTCTCATCTTATTTTTTTTCCAACTCTAATCAGTATCTCAAGCTACAGACTTTTATCATCAGCTGTTTTCGCTGGCTCTTTGTTGAAGAACAACAAGAAACTCTACAGTGGAACAAACGTAGCAAGAGCCTATTGTCCAACAAATATGTAGGAGAAAATGGAGATGGATCAGGCCTACACCACTGAGGATGCCGTGGAATGACATCGAGCGCCGGGAAAGCCATCGATTCGAATCCCAGTGGAAAGTGATGAGTGGGTCATCAGTGTACGAGGGTGAAATGGAGGAGGAGGAGTAGGAGATGAGAGATTACGGGCAATTGTGGACGCAGGTAAAAGAGGACAGCAGAAAATCGAACAAGGTGGCGATGTGTTGTGGAAGCTGTATGTTCTACTCGAAACTTAAGGGAATAATAAATAGTAGTCATTATCCCTTGTGAAATCTATGCAAGTGTTATAAACTATGCCCAAGACAAATGATATGACCAGTAATTTTTGAGCAAAAACTCATCTTTTTATTATCACTTAAGCTTAATACAGCTTCACTGTTTATCAAGGGAAACATTTTATTACAATAACGAGTAACACGTACTGTTTCAGAGTTAATAATTGATAATAATACTTGCCTGTCTTCGTCTAAAACTCGTTTAGATGAAGTTGCAGTTTTCAATTTGTGTTCTTCTGGTTGTTAGGTGATTCACCTACACTAATTAGTCAAGCTGTCAAATAGGTATTTATCAATATTCGTCAATTTGATGGCCATTATCGGCTGGCCGTATTTCACGTAGGCAGTAACCTGGCTTGTAGTGGCAAGTCGTGACCAGTGGGGTACATCAGACCGGGTGTGAGAACAAATACTCGCCAGTGGTGACATTGGCTAATGCCAGTCACGCTATGTCATGAATTGGTGGGTTCCAGTGACTCAATAGTCTACGAGTTCTTCTCTTAACTGGAAGGTCGTGGTTTTGAAACCATGGTAGTGGGGTGGGTGGTGAGCACTGATGAAGAGTTAGTCCCAAACTAGGTTGATAAAACAGCTAGCTGTGCAGTACTCGAGTACTGGTTTTCTAGTGGTTCTCTAACGGAGGTTAGTTAATGATGTAATCCTGTAACCAGTCAAATCCTTTCATACCAACACTTGAATATCAGTATGCTTTTACAATTTGATATTATAATGTGATTACATTTTGTTTTAAAAATTGTTTATATTATTGATTTAGAACCGGTAATTTCATAATGAATTGTGATATTTTTTCTCATCAATCTTAATTGTCGGGTAATTTGTGGGTGGTATACAAATAGGATTAAATCTTGGTATTTGATAAGTCGGGATGGTTCAGTTTTTGTAGAATGCTTATCAACCATGTGTGTGTGTGTGTGTGTGTGTGGTCCCCGCCTAGTTCCCTGGATGATGGATGGATGGATGGATGGATGGATGCGTAAACCTCGCCTACATTACTTGCTGATAGTAAGTCTGAATAAAACAGAGATGTTTGGGTGTGTGAGGCTAACAAAATCACCCTGTAGAAATAAACAACGCTACCGGTAGTAAAAAATTTCAAGAAAACCTGGAGGCCTATATTCTACTCGAAATATAAAAGGAATGAATAATCACCGTTTGAAAGGGGTTAAGCTGAAACAACTTTTGTTATTGTCGTACTCTTGAAAGCGTTAGGCAGTAAGTAGGCCAGTCAGTGTTCAGATAATTTTTAAGATGGCATATGGGTATAACTAGGAAGTGCTTCTCTCAAGTCATATTAGAAAATTGCTGCATATCCTTAATTTTTTTGCCTAGAGTTTTGTCAATCCCTTCAAATTGTCATACAATCCGTTCCATTGATAAATTTGAATAAGACAAGAATGACACATGTGTGTGTACCAGGATAAGTGAGCTCATTTTTCTTTATTACTATTTCGAGGATTCTTCTCAACTGGCTGCATACAACCCGAACAATACAAGATCAATATAAATTACATCAAAGTCCTCAACCATACTTTCTCCACGATGACAAAGAGTAATTGGTAGGGACTGAGTGGAACACAAGTCAGGAATAATGGAAGCTGTTGTTAAATAATCAAGAGTGAAAGGGTCGACTATTTATAAGGAAGTTGGATGACTTTGCTTGGGGACAAAAAGACAGAGGTCAACAGTTTATCTGTGGGTAGAAACAAATTTTAACTAGAAAGAGAATACAGGTGACGTAATCACAGAAAAATGTCTTTTTGTAAAATGGTCAAAAAAAGGATGGGGTGGGTAGAGTGAGTTATGTTTAGACGGAAAATACAATTTTCTAAACAAGAAAAAAGGTGACATAGTAAGACTTTTTGTATACTTTATCACCAAGGTAGTGCAGCATTCGCCACTGTCTCTTTCTGTGTACATAGATGTGCTTTTGATTGTTTGATGGTGATTGCTTCAGAAAAATGAAACAGACTAAATTTCTTTTGCCTGTTGATTATATTGAACGCCTTTAGATTGTCCACAACTTGGTCAATGACCAACAGATGGAGTGCAATCGCACTATTTAATGTCAGTGAGCCTTTTAGTCTCACGTCCTTTGGTATGTGTTCAGAAGTGACGACAGTATACCTTCTCTCTGTGCTTCCAATGTATGTGCCTTCACACATATATGTGAATTGGTAGATGCAGTTGGAGGTAACATGAGGTGGAAGTTTTTCTACTTTTAACTGTCTTAAACATACAAGCTTGGCGACATGATATGTTCTTTTGTATATATATATATATACGCAGAAAGAGACTGTGGGGAATGTTGCACTGTCTTGGTGATAACAAAGTACACAAAATATCTTACTATGTCATCTTCTATCCTGTTTAGAAAACTGTATTTTCCGTCTAAACATGAATCACCCTACCCACCTCCTCCTTTTTGACTATTTTATAGAGACATATTTTCTGTGGTTGCGTAACCTGCTGCCTGGTATACTCTTTGTTTTTACCCACAGATAAACTGTTGAACTCTATCCTTTTGTTTCCAAGCGTAGTCATCCAACTTCTGTATAAACAGTCGATCCTTTTCACTCTTAATTATTTAACAACAGCTTACATCATTTCTGATTAGTATATCACTTAGTCCCTACCAATTACTCTTTGTCATCGTGGAGAAAGTATGGTTGAGGACTTTGATGTAATTTATATTGATCTTGTATTGTTCAGGTTGTATGTAGCCAGTTGAGAAGAATCCTCGAAATAATAATAAGGAAAAGTGAGCTCACTTATCCTGTTACACACACACATGTGTCGTTCTTGCCTTATTCAAACTTTAGAATAACCATATTTTACAGTTATCATACACTCATCACGCATTTGGTATATCCTACTGCTTATGAAAATTGAACTGTCATTAATTGTTAACTCTTTAGGCTTATCAGTGAACTAAATGTTTGTCAGGGTTACTTAAACCCGCGTCTCCACTGTCTGTCTCTTGTCTTCCTTTTCAAGTTCCTAGTGGAACATAAGGAGGCTTCAAGCTTTAGCTCTGAAGTTTCAATAGTAGTGGCTTTATTTATGCGGAGTGGGGTCGCTCGTCTTATGCCAAAATTTTCCTTTATACCGGTGTTACTACCGTCTAAATGAAGTCTGGGTATGTGTTGACCGGGGTCGAACTCTGGACCATAAGAGTCGTAAATGTCGTGTGTTCTACCGCTGGATTACAGACACATTAGGTTCGTACTGCTCACAGTCTATTAGGTTATGTCACTACTGGTCATTGCAGAGTTGGATACCTTTATCTTCATAACACTGCATTATTATTGTATAAGCAACTAAATATTTTTCAAGTATTAGTTTGTAGGGATTTGACTGATTGGTTACAGGATTTCATCATGAGCTGACATCAGTTAGAGAACCACTGGAAAACCTGAGAGTACTGGACAGTTATTTCGTCCTAGTTTGGGACCATTGGATTGGGTCCCAGTTGATCAAGGGTCTACGAGCTCGCCTTGTAATCAGAAGGTCCTGGGTCCTGGTGGGTGCATACTGTGAAGAGTCCCAAACTAGGACGAAACAGATGTCCAGTTCTCCCAGGTTTTCCAGTGGTTCTCTAACTGATGTCAGCTCATGATGAAATCCTCCATGTGAGGTAAGAATGTTTGACCCCGCAAAGATAAGTAATGTAGAAAAAAGCTTAGCAATTGCAATGCATGCATTAACACACAACCACACAATAGGGTAGTTGGGAGAGGGTTAAAATTCTGAAAAGTAATCTAGGTAAGTGGAGAGAGAGAGAGATTACTGAATCCTACCTGGTTCATCAAGTCTACACCCAACACGTGCAATAGGATGCAATGAATCATCACACTTACCGGAAATATGACAAAATACTACTACCAATCAAGTCAAGCGATGAATTGAAGTAATGGAATTATATAAATGAAGTTAGAAAGTTGTGTGAGTAGTGCCTTGATATGATTATGAGCTGCAGTAATAAATTGAGGTGCTCGAAACGTCATCATCAGTAAATATTACTGCACAACACTGTCAGACTTTATTAGAATTAATTTTACCCATACTGGAATAACACACAGAACTGATTTGAAACACCGTTTCGTCATCAAGAATATGCAGGAAGTGAAGTATTATTTTTGAATAGGGACGCCATGACAAATCAGTAAATCACTTAAAGAATCAATGAACACTGAAAGTCACTCACTGTAGACCAATTATGTTTTTATTACTTGAAGAGTAATTTTTAAAAATTATATTTACTAACTCAAGAGGTTCAAGAAATGTATATAATTAAACTTGCAAAAAGTTGTATTATACTTACCAAGTTCATTATCTTCAAATCCTAAACACTCACCAAGAATATTATTAATTCTTTGTGTACCTTCGACTTCAACATCCACTATCTGATTTAACAAAAATGAAAGAAACATGAAAATTAAAATTTATTTTGACACAATATATCACAGAGCATGTATACAAATATATGGTGTTACAAGATACATGTATAGTGTGTATAGGTTTATGATAGAATTAATAATAATAATAATAATGATTTACTTTATCCCAAAAACAGTACTTGTGATACAGAATGGAATTTTCAGCATTAATCACAATATTGCATCTAATTTCCTCAAATTATAAATAAAAATTAATCACACAGAAAATTTTCCACATTTACAATAGAGGTAGTGTCAAAAACATGCAGCATATAAAATGGAAATAGCAATAATTGCCGTGGGCTTGTTTCACACAATATTGGCAATGTGGTATAGAAATCCTAACATGTTTAAAAATAGTGAATATAATCTTCTCTTTACATGGTGGTGATGGTGAGGGGAAAAACAAAGATTACAACAGTCATAGAGATAAGTTGGTGTTTGCAATTATGAGAGTAAAACAAACAAAGAAGTAACAGGACCACAAATATAATAGAAGTAATAAAAGTAAAACTTGAAAGTATATAAGGATGGATGGAGGAAATTGTTTATTTACTAGATGAAAAAAGGTTAGTTAGTTCTTGCCTGACACTATTTTCATCACATAAAATACGTGCCAAGTATGGTAACATAGAACTTTTATGCTTAGACGTGCAAGCATACAGTTTTCTGAAGTTAAATCTTGTTCTACCTGAGGAGATGCAAGGTGAAAGCTGAGGGAAGGTAAAGTGGATGCTCCAAGTCATATAAAATCCCTTTAGCAAATTTATTGCACGAAGTCAAGTGCCTATCGACTACGATGTTAACTATGTGGTCCACTGGGACACCACTCACCCTGCTGACCGTTTTCAGCATTCTACGAATTGTGACATAGTCCTTTTTAAGCAAACCAGGAAAGAATAAGGGTGAACAATAAAGAAGAATAGGTAGGATGCAAGAGTTTATGAACTGTAAAAGATTTGAAATGCTTAAATTGAAAAATGTGATCTGCTTGTTACAACTAATGAAAATTCAAATAGAAAACAAATTTTCAAGGTTCTCTATATACTACTGATTGATATAAGTAGTTGGGAACCAGTTACATGTTCAGATCACCTCTAGTCATGAATCCCTACAGGGTTGATATATGTCATCCTCAAAAACTGATACCTAAAGGGATCACTCTGAAATAAAGGAGAATACGGTGGAAATGTAGACTTACACTGGTGGTTCACTTGTAGAACACTGACCAATCATACATGTGGTCCAGAGGAACAAACTTGAGTTTTGAGGTTTTGGTAGAAGTGGTTTTATTTTTACATGGTGAGGTTGCTTGTCACACGCTTAATCTTCCTTCCCTCTTTGCTTTGCTTATTAGCGGCTAAGCGGGGTTTGAGTGTGCGTTGGCTGGGGATCGAACGTTGAAGCATATGATTCGTGGTTGGAGAACATCCCACCTCCGAGCCATCTACACTCAGATTTCCCATTATAGTGTTCTTATCATTCTATATTTACTAACGATAGGAATAATATCTGTTATCCTAGGTTAACCTATTTTAAGCCTGACTTAGCCAAGTATACCAGAATAGTTATTTCTTCAACTTAACTGTCTTTGGGTTACTGGATTTCATTACGAGCTTACATTGGTTAGAGAACCATTGGGAAACCTGGGAGTACTGGACAGGTGTTTGTCAGACTAGTTTGGGACTCCTCATCAGTACGCACCCACCACCAGGGTTCGGACACAGGACCTTCTGGTAACAAGGCGAGCTAGCTCGTAGACCATTAAGCCAGCCACTGGGACACGCCATTCCAGTGGCTCATGAATTCTAACTTCTGCCAATTCACAATATAGCGCAACCGCTAACCAATGTCTTTGGCGAGTATTTGTTCTTACACCCAACCTGGTCACGACTTCCTACTGGAACGCCAGGTAAAACTACCTACCTGAATAGGGCCAGTCAGCAGTGACTAGGCTATACGAAAAGAGTTTTCTTCATGTCCTCTTCTGATGAGCTGAATTCTAAACAGACAGTGTGGTTTTGATTGAACAATAATTAGTAATCAGTGTAATATGTCTAGTCCTTTGTTCGATACAGACTGAATTCTATCAAGTAAGCTTTGTGATGTGGCCATTATGCCAGACTAGGTGGTTTGCCATCTAGATGCATTGTGAATTTTTGATATTAGATGGTTGGAGGCAATCAGAAGGAAGCCACACTCAACCTAGGTTTCGTGCCAGTTGGCACTTGTGACAGTCAGTCAACAAGGCAGGCGTATCTGCAACCACCTGGAAGGAACTCATGTCCCTCCTGAGATTCGAACCCGCGTCACCACCCAGTAAGTGCTACAGACAATCAGAGACATTATCACTGATCTATTCGGACTGGCGAATGACTTCCTATAGGTCTGACTGTATTGGGTACTTTGATTGGACATTGGTTAGTAACTAGTGTAGTGTATCTGGACCTTGGTGTTGGTGCAGACTGACTTCTATCAGTCATGTTTGCAACTGATATCAACAATTTAAAGTGCACCATGATGGTGAGCCACCTGGTAGCATAGTGGCCACATTGCAAACTTGACTACTGATAGAATTCGCTCTGCAGTAAACAAAGGAGTAGACATATTACATAGGTTACAGACTAGTGTCCAGTCAAAGTAACTAATACAGTCAGTCCTACAAGAGGTCAGTCGCAAGCCCGTATAGCTCAGGGTAACGTCTCTGACTGACTGCAGCACTCACTGGGTGGTGACACGGGAATGAGTCTGAGGAGGGACATGAGTTCCTTCAAGTTGGTCGCAGATACGCTTTGCTGACTGATGAGCGCCAAATAGTGCGAAACCAACAACAAGGATTAGACGACACATTACATTAGTTACTAACTAGTGTTCAATTAAAGTGTGCCTCTTTGTGCCACATCCAATTTTATGTTGCCAAACGACCAAAAAACTATACATTTCACATCCGATAAGTATTTTTCAATTGCTGAAACATATATTAATGTGGAAGTTATATTATTAAAAAAACCTCGCCAAACTACCAAAGAAGCGCGACTTAGGACTCTGCAAGAACTGGCAAGGAATCATGCTCCTGTCAACGCCAAGTAAAATCCTGAGTCGCATCATCCTGGAGAGATTAAAGGACGCACTGGATACAGAACTCCACCACACCAGAACAAGCTGGATTCAGGAAAGGCAAATCATGTACTGACCAAATCGCAACTCCACGCATCATCATCACAGAACAAAGCATGGGATGGCAATCAAACCTCTATCTCAACTTTATAGACTTTGAGAAGGCCTTCGACAGCGTTGATCGTGAAGTAATTTGGAAATTAGTCGAGTACTACGGCGTACGGTGCCCAAATATTCATCAACCTTATTCAACAGCTGTATGACAACGGCACATGTCAAGTGATCCACAACGGAAAACTCAGCAAGGCGTTTCGAGTAAACACAGGAGTCAGACAAGGGTGCTTACTATCACCAATGATATTCCTAATTGTGGTGGACTGACTGGATTATGCGTCAGACAGTGGGAAAGGAGAAGACAGGAATATCCTGGACCGATGTGGAGAACCTAGAAGACCTGGATTTCGCGTGTGGATGATTTATGTTTGGTGTCACACAAAGTCGAAGACTTACAAGCGAAAACCGACCGAAAAACTGGTCGAAGAAGCAGTCGGCGAAGACAGGACTCCATGTGAACATAGACAAGACGGAGGTTATGAAAATAACCAACCAACAACAAAAACAGCACCAACATCCAGCGCTAATCACCATCAACCGGAGGGATTTGAAAGAGCTTACTGCATTCACTTATGTAGGGAGCATTGTCTCAACTACAGGAGGAACGGATGAGGATGTCGTTGTTGAATGCGTTAGATGCGGTAATATTGTACCAAATGCTGAAAATTCCACACTGTATTATTATTATTTTCTTCAATTCCTAGAGGAACATAGGGCTACAGCCGCCCAAGTCTCCATTGCCTTCGGTTTTCTGCCAACATTTTCACCCCGCTCCAAGTCTGCCTACATGGCTTCATCTCCTCTTCACATGACCTCCTCCAAGTCACCCTTGCACTGACGACCAACTCGCCGCTTCCCTTTCGGGTTCCACTAGAGGGATGGCCTGACGTGTGATGTCACTTGATGGTTTCCTCAGAGTATGACCTCTAAACCAACTCCATTTCTTCCTGCCTATGTATCGCACAATTGGTTCCTGTTAGGTTGGTTCGCTCCCAGAGATCCCTCCCGGTTGCTGATCTTTTCTGGCCAGCCATCTGATCTTGAGTAGTACTGAGCAAAGACAGCTGTTAATGAAGGCCTGTAGTTTGTTTGAGACGCTCTATATGACACAGCGCCAAGTCTCTGATCCGT
Source organism: Trichobilharzia regenti (assembly GCA_944472135.2). Lineage (NCBI taxonomy): Eukaryota > Metazoa > Platyhelminthes > Trematoda > Strigeidida > Schistosomatidae > Trichobilharzia > Trichobilharzia regenti. The sequence continues at coordinate 7,233,280 of OX235267.1, read as the reverse complement.
ATAGTGGCGCTGACTTCACATTGGAGTTGAAAATCCGGGTATTATTTCCATTTTGATGCTGAGTAGGGCTGTTGACCTCCACACAGACTTGACGTGAGTAATGAAAGCTTGTCTTGTTTTTCCGATCCTCACTTTGATATCCTCATCAGCTCCGTCCGCCTGTAGTTGAAACGATGCTTCCCAAGTGGGTGGGTAGGTAAAGGAGGTTGTTTCTTTCAGATTCCTCCCATTTATGCTGGCTGATTGTTGTCTGTTGTTGTTGTTGGTGGTGGTGGTGTTGGCCAGGAATCTTCATCACCTACCTCTGTTTTCTCTATGTTCACCTGAAGGAAGTCCTATCTTTGATGCTTCTTGTGCCAACTTGTTGCTTTTCACTTGCATATCTTCCAGTTTGTGGGAAATCAGACATATATCATCGGCGAAGTCCAGATCCTCCAAGTTCTTGTTTTGTGTGGGTTCATTTTATGCCTGTTTCGTCATTGCCCGTCGTCTGTCTCATTATTCAGTCTACTGCAATCAGGAAAATCATTGGCGAAAGAAGGCAGTCTAGTCTTACTTCCGCCCTCACTTAGAAGGATTCCGTAAGTTTCCCGTTGTGGATTACTTGGTATGCAACATTGTCGTTCAACTGTTGGATGAGAAGTATAATTGTATTATGGGTACTGTTTTGGAATAAAGGAAATCATTATTATTATTTTCCTAACTTCTTTATTGTGTCAAAAAGTGAAGACAGCGACTAAACATTGCTGCATATCTGTGGGACAATCTCAATCCTAAATTTAATTTAGAAATCGTCACAAACAGACATCAGTCAGAGAATCACCGAAGAGAACCAGAGGACAGTGAATAGCTATTCCCCTGTCAGCTGAGGACTCTTCATCACTGAGCACCCACAACCTCACCAAAGACCCAACCTGAAATCTTCAAGTTACGAGGTACGTATGTTAACCATTTAGCCACTGGATCCGGATATTCAATACCTGATGCAGCCGTAGGTAGTGGATAATACTGAAGAATTCCGAACTATGACGAAACAGCTGGTGGTCAAATACTCCCTGATTTTCAATGATTCTTTAACCGATCATGTTGGTCAGTAAGGAAATCTACACATTGAAATTCGATCTTTAAATATTCCCATTATTAATTCATTCACTTATTTAGGGAGCATTGTCTCAACTACAGGAGGAACGGATGAGGATGTCAAATCGAGCGAGAATCGGGAAGGCGAGAAACACATTTATCAACCTGAAACCAATCTGGAAATCTTCATCAATCAGTCAGCATCAACAACAAAATTCGGTCAGATTTTCAATACAAACTTCAAGTCAGTCAGCTTTTCTGTACGGATCAGAAACTTGGCGGGTGGGTCACAAAGAATATTTCCAACAGCCTGTTGCAGACCTTTATCAACCAACAACTGTCTTCGCTGGCTCTATACTGAAGATCAATCAGATGGCCGGACAGGAAAGAATCACCACCAACAAGAAACTCTGACTGGGAACAAACAAAACAAGAACCAATCGCCAACCGACAAATATGCAGGAGGAAGTGGAGATGGACTGAACACTCGCGGCTGAGGAGGCCACCGGGTGACATCGTGCGCGCGTCAGGCCATTGCTCGAGTGGAACCCAACAGAATGGGAAGTGGCGAGTGGGACGTCAGTGCAAGGGTGGGTGACATGGAGGAGATGGTGTGAAGAGGAGTTGAAACAGTATGGACTAAGATGGATGCAGGTGAAAAGTACAGCAGAGGAAGACAGAATAAAGTGCAGACGTGCAGCTGAAGCCCTATGTTCCACTAGGAACCCAAGGGAATAACAAAAATTGATTAATAACATATAAAATCTAATTAAAAAAGCTTATTTAAGTACATGTGTTACTTACTATGGTAATCTCTCAACTGTGCAGAGACTATAAAACGTAATTCCATATGAGACAAGTTTTATTTCAAAATATCACACACAAAGTGATGATGAGGCGGTATTATTAACAACTGGATGACAGACAAGGTTTGGCGCATAAATTATTACCCACTCATAGTCATGTCAATTTTAGTCAGATGGTGTCTAAATTTGTCTTACGCATATATTTTTTCTGTTTCTACTTCTCTCTCTCTCTCTCCCTTTTCGCACTGTTGTTTTTTGCCGGTTTAGGCATTTGCTTTATTCAGAGATGATATACGTGTGCCTTGTCGAATCGATAAACAAGGCTTCAGTGATTATCCTAACTCATTTCAAATTACTATTATTAGCATTACTATTATTATCAATATTATTCAAGGGGGATATACTTAGCGAAATAAGCACGAAGAAATTAAGAAAATCACTTCGCAGAACTTTTAATGCTGGCAAACTGCATGTCTTATTCTCTACATGACCGATGGTGATTCCTCAATTGAAAGATGAAATACCTAGACTAGACTAGCACCTCTAATTTAATCTACCAATTCAACTGAACTTATGGTGGAGGTAGTTATATCAGCAGTTGCTCTAGAAACTTGATTTTTCGTGCTCGCTCGAGAACATCTCCCAGTATGGCTAAGTAAAGGTGTGGTCAAAACCACCACCAACATTTCGATATTATAAAAGAAAAGAAGGCGTTCAGCGAAGAGACTCTTTTCGGTGAATTCATTCACTGAGCTGTACAATCGCATATATATACAAATTTGTTTGTGTGTGTGTACATTAGATTTATAAAGTTTAGATAATTATGTAATGTAAGTATTATTTGGCTTGGAGACAAACGTTAAGATAGAAAATAAAATAGAATTGATTAAGTGAATTGGATGACGTAATACAGTTGAGTAGAATTCAGAGTAGGTCAGGTTGGCAACAGTGTTAATGAGTGGTGGTTAAAATTAAATAAGGGTGGGGTTAGAGAATAATACAGTTGAAAATAAGTAAGTTAATCGAGTGATGTAACATAGTTGACTAAAAATTGGACGTGGGTCAAGTTAGCAACATTGTTAATGAGGGTATAAATTACAAAAGGGTGGGGTAGAGAATAATATAAATGAAGATGTGAAATAATAAAATGATAAAATAAAGTGAAAAAGACAAAATAATACAATTAGTAAGACTGAAGTTAAGAAAGATTACGTCCATTGTAGATTTAATTAATGAACGAATTTCTTTTGTATGCAGAGTTTAGGATTTAGCAGATGAATTGCCATTGCTTCTGCGATGTGGAGAAGTTTGATCCGTACACTTTTAGCAAGATTGCCCTGTATTCTGTAGATGACTTTGAAGTTTGTTTCTGGTTTGACTTGGTGTCCAGAGTCGATCAAATGTTCAAGGATCGAGCTGCGAGGGCATCGGTTTTCTCCTTTATAAAACCCTGAAGGTAAATGTTCGTTGACGCGTTTGGATAGCGAACGCTGAGTACGGCCAATATACTTGGCTCCACACGAGCAGGTATTAGACCACTTGGTCCAAACCGGCCACAAAGCCAGCCAGCATTGAAGAATCCTCCTCTATCATCTGTCGGGTACTAAATAAATTGTCAAAAATATCGAGGTACCGAAAACTCCAAACAGGAGAGGCTATCACGATTCGCATGAAACAATCAGTGCTTTGTGCGCAAAAGAAGCAAGTCCAGCCACTACTACTACCCTGACCGGCCTTCAGTATCCTTGTTTGTAGAGTATTCAGCTGAGGAGTTCTACCGATATTTGATGAATTCATTAAATCCTGTCATATTAACCTTTGCTGACTGCCATATATTAAACTCTGTCTTCACCTAACTATATTATCTTTCAATACTTCCACCCTGTCCCAGCAGCCCTATTTTGTGATTATTAGTGTTTCCTTTAGTTTCTAGAGGAACATAGGGCTTTAGCCGCCCAAGTCTCTATTGCGTGTGGTTCTCCGCCAACGTTTTCAGCTGGCTCCAAGTCTGCCCAAATGCTTTCATCTCCTCTTCATATGATCTCCTCCATGTCACCCTGATCCTGACGACCGACTTGCCGCTTCCCATTCGGGTTCCACTCGAGCCATGGCTTGGCTTGTGATGTCGCTCGATGACTTGTTTTCTCAGAGTGTGGCCTCCGATCCACCTCCACTTCTACCTGCATATTTCTTGCACAATCGGTTCCTGGTTGGTTCGGTCATTTCCGGAGATCCATATTGCTGATCTTTTCTGGCCATCTGATCTTGCGTAGTAGTATTGAGCGAAGATAGTTGTTGATGAAGTTCTGTAGTTTGTTTGAAGTGCATTTCGTGAAGCGGCGCCAAGTCTCTGATCCGTATAGTAGCACTGACTACACATTGGAGTTGAAAATCCGGATCTTAATTTTCATACTGAGTGGGCTGTTGATGTCCACCAAGACTTGAGAGTAATGAAAGCTTACCACGCCCCCCCTGACCTTCGCGTTCATATCCTCGTCAGTTACGCCTGTAGTTGAAAGGATGCTTCCTAAGTCGGTAGGTAAAGGAGGTTACTTTTTTCAGATTCCTCCCATGTATGCTGATTGTTGTCTGTTGCTGTCGTCGGTATTGCTGTTGGCCAGGATTCTTCGTTACCTCTGTCTTCTCTATGTTCACCTGAAGGCCTACCTTTGATGCTTTTTCTGCAAACTTGTTGCTTTTCAGTTGCATATCTCCAGTTTGTGGGAAATCAGACATATATCATCAGCGAGGTCCAGATCCTCCAATTTTTTTTGTGGGCCCATTTTATGCCTGTCTCCTTGTTATCAGACCCACTGTCTGTGGCATTATCCAGTCTACCGCTCGCAATCAGGAAAATCATTGGAGATAGCAGGCAGCCAGCCAGTCTTGTCTTACTTCCGTCTTCCCTTCGAAAGATTCCGCGAGGTTCCCGTTGTGGATTACTTGGCACTCAGCATTGTCGTACAACTGTTGCATAAAATGTATAGTTGTTGGAAGCACCCCGTAGTAGCTAAGTAGTTTCCAAATCACCTCTCCATCGACGCTGCTGAAGGCCTTTTCAAAGTCAATGAAGATGAGGTAAAGTTAGGCGGCTGACAGCCATTCCAGGCTCTGTTCGGTGATGATCCGTAGTGTTGTGATTCGGTCGATTCACGACTTGTTTCTCCTAAATCCAGTCTGTTTCAGTCTAAGTTTTCCATCTAAGGCGTGACTGATTCTCTCCAGGATGATGCGGTCTAGTATTTTGTTTGAGATGGACAGGAGAATAATGCCGCGCCAGTTCTTGCATTGACTTAAGTCTCCTTTCTTCAGCAGTTTGAATAGGCAGCCTTTCTTTCAATCCGCAGGTACCTTGCCCTCTTTCTACACTTTCTCCATTAGTGATGCCATCAAGTCTGCTGATTCTCTGTGATTACACGCAAGTGGATGCAATGCAATGGTTGAGCTCCGATTTTTGTGGGGTAATTAACTTTACAGGGTCAGTCATTCTACGTCTGGTTAAGATTTTTATGTCCCATTAATCTAATTGAAAGCGATCTACTAGTTTGACTGGTCTATATAATCGACCTCACCCCCCAGTCATTACATGGTATCATGTGAATTATGTTATTTTGCTTAATTAGATTTCTCTGATGGGTCCTTAAGCCGACAAGGTTTATCTCTGAGAGAGTTGGTTCGATGGCTGGTTGACTGGTTATTCCTTTGGCACCTCATTTGTTCGTTTATATATTTTATATGAGATTTGAACACAGTGGAGGTTAGACATAACTGAACACCTAATATGACATAATTCCGGTAGTTAAGCCGTCTGAAGAAACCAAATCATGAACAATATAGGATAATGGAGTTATTTAAAAGTTTTATCTGTGTCAGGAAGAGTTCAAGAAGGCTCGAGCACTTAAGAATTCTCTAAAATCAGTAATCTACAACCAAAACATTGATCAATGATCTTTACAATTTTAACGGATATGATCAAAACAATCATGAGATATTTTCGGTTATTCATACACCAAATCTATTAGCCAGTTAGCCCCTTTTATCTCGTCTTCAGTGTTGCAGCGATTTGATTGGTTACAGGATATCATCATGAACGTTGGAATCGGTTAAAGAAGCATTGGAAAACCAACACCTACCTAACGTCAAGGATTGCAAAATTCCACTACCTTTCCAGTTATAAACCAGGCTGGCTTGTAGACGATTCGGGCAATGGTATCCGATCCAATGACTAATCCATGAATTCTACCATTTAGTGAATTTAGCATGGCTGGCACCAGCCAGTGTCATCAGTGGCTAGTACTTGTCCTCAAACCCTACCTGATGAACTCCACTGGTTGATCACGACTTCTCACTAGAACTCGGGACTCTTTTTGCTTGTGAATGCTAACTCTGACCAAATGAATAGGAAATATAACACGTTCTTGGCTGACGGTGGCGTAAAAACAAGTTTTCTTTGAACAATTTCCAAGAAGAGAGATTAACAAAAAAGGCAATAAGTCTGTCAAGTGAACGTCCCAAACACTAAAGATCCAATACCCTTCTTGGTTTGACTCGGATCTCGTCAGAAAAAGCCATGGTTATATAGGATGCAGGAGAACTCAGATGGCATATATAGCTAATGAAGTGAAGAATACTGTTTGATTGGTTACAGGATTTCATCTTGAGATGACATTAGTTAGAGAACCATTGGAAAACCAACTAGGAGTACTGGACAGCTGTTTCGTCCCACTTTGTGACTCTTCATCAGTATGCACCCGCCGGGGTTCGAAACCAGGGCCTTCTGGTAACAAGGCGAGCTCGAATACAAATACTCGCCGAAGACATTGGCTAGGGATCGCTCTATGTCGTGAATCAGCAGAAGTTAGAATTCATGGACCATTGGATTGGTGGGTCCCATTGGCTGGCTTAATGGTCTACGAGCTAGCTCGCCTTGTAACCAAAAGGTCTTGGGTTCGAACCTCGGTGGGTGCGTACTGATGAGGAGTCCAAGTCTGCGCTGGCGAAATAGCTGTCCAATACTCGAGTGTTGGTTTTCCAATGGTTCTCTAACCAATGTCAGCTCATGACGAAATCCTGTAACCAATCAACCGAATCCCTACAAACCAATACTCGAATACTGTTTGAGTTTTATCGCGATAGAAGACAAGAAACTTAGTGTTTACAGGAAATTCGATGTCTCTATATGAAAATCGTCATTTACTCAGACTTTCTGTCCTTCGTATTGTCTTCATTTGGTGTCTCCCATATTTTTCTGCAATGCACTGGTTGTGCATTTACTCTGTTTGACACGTCAAAAGATATCTCTCAGCTATTTGATATTTTTGTGCTGAGATAAACGTCTCTTCATATACATACTACTGATAAATTTTGTCAGAATTCCAGATAAGTAGTATGTTGAAAAAAAGAATAAAACTACTTAATACAGGAAATCATCTGAATATGGGGTGTTAGACATCTATCTAATAAATCATGCTTTGTTTTAATGCTTACTTCACTCTCTTCAACTTTACCATCTTGTCTTAAACGTATTGTTCTTTTTCCCGATTCTATTTGACGTCCACTTCTACCACTCGATCGTGAACTTAACATATCTAATGATTTAAAAGAGAAATAAAATGTAAAGAAAGAAAAAGCAAAGGCACATTAGTGAATAACGCGTTTTACATCAAAAGAGTACATAATATTCTTATTCATAATATTAATATAGTCAAGAAAGCTAAACAGTTCAAATGTATCTTTTAACATATACTTACAGAATTGTGTTTTGACTGGATGCAATAATTCTACTAACCAGCATATAGCAAGTTTATATGTTGGGGGTGGGGGAGGGGGATTTGCACATTGACAATATAGAAGGTAGAGGATTATTATTATTTCTTTTAATTCCTAGAGGAACATACGGCTTCGGCTGAGCGTCTATGTTACGTTCAGTGCTCCGCTAGAGTTTTCACCTGGCTCCACGTCTGCCCGCATGTTTTCATCCTCTTTTCACATGACCTCCTCCGCTATGTCACCCTCACACTGACGACTAACTCGCCGTTTCCCTTTCGGGTTCCACTCGAGCGATGGCTTGTCTAGTGATGCCACTTGATGGCCAATCCATCTCAATTTCTTCCTGCAGATTTGTTGCACAATCGGTTCCTGGTTGGTTTGCTCCTAGAGATCCCTATTGCTGATCTTTTCTGGTCGTCCGTCTGATCTTGAGTATTGAGTGAAGACAGTTGTTGATAAAGGTCTGAAGTTTGTTTGAGGTGCTCTCTATGATGCCCCAAGTCTCTGATCCGTTATGTATTTTTGGGAAACCATACATGTGGAGGAATTTACACTCTAATGATTTTAAAGAGTCAAATTTATCTCTGCTTATAGCATTTAGGCCATGAAGCTTCACTGAAGATTAACTGTCATTGTGCCTTCCTGCAACAACTGAATATCTTCTGAGGAGGGATCACGGTTAAATTTGCTTTTATCATCATGAATAGACATCATTTTTTAGATTTGTAGTCACTTTTAATCATTCAGAATGACGACTTCAGAACCTTTATCACGTTTTCTAGTAATTAAGTATATTAGAATTTTCACATAGCTCTTTCAAAGCTCTGAAATGCTGGGAATTTCAAATACTTTTCTCCTTTGGGTTGTTGTTTAAAAAGTGGTGAGCTATATGTCCTTCATATTGGCCTTAAACCAACCCCGATATTCATCGGATGTTGCGGCAAGAGATTTCAGTTGGTCATTTACGTTTTCAAACTCAGCATGGATGGCTAAATCCGCAAAATTGCGTGCGAGGAACACAAAATTTAAGTCCAAAGGATAAAGCTTCTTTCTGATGATACCTTTTGTCAAATAAGTCTTCTGTGACACCAACTGATTCCTGGACGGTTAACTGGTTGCATTCTTGTTTCTCTAAAAGAATACAGTACACTGTATATATAAAGGCGAATCTTCCTCTGCCTTGTTTATTGAAGCAGGTGTCTCACAGGGTTGATTCTTCTCTTCTTTTCTGTTTCTTCCAACATGACTTACCCTTTTCGGATGAAATCAACTCCGTTAAATGCGTTGATGATCTGACCGTTTCACTGCTGGTTACGTTCCAGTCTGACTGTTTCAAACTGAATAGCTTTTCGCCAGACATCAGCCAGTGGCTTCACCTCAAATCCCTGTAAATGTCAGGCTACTAACTTCATGTTTAGGCGTAAACATGATCTGCACAAACTGGTCAGTTGATCTGATGCTTGTAGCATAGAAGGCACTGAAATTGCAAACTAAGTTAAGCATAAAATAGCTTGAAATAGTTTTATCCTCTGACCTCTCTTGTCCTGTCATCCAATATCTTGTTGATTTCTAAGAAAGTGTTCCGTCTAACCTTCTACATTAAGAAGTTAAGACAGCCATGGTTCACTTAACCTCTACTTTTAAAAAATTTTTCAACTTTTGCCTCTTGGCTATTATTTTTATTGTTCCACCTTAATCTTTCCTGGGCTAATCAGAAAGGACTGTGTCATATCTTGAAGGGTATATTAATGGTTGTGTCAGTGGGACAGGCAAATGATGTGCCTTGTATATCAATCAGTTCGTTTCTACTGTAATCAGCAGACAACTGAACTCATATGAGAAATGGTCTAAATCTTCAATTGTCTGACTCTCAACACCCTCAGCTAACCAAGAACCTATCGATCAGCAGATATGTAGGAGAAAATGGAGATAGAGATCGGGCACACGCCATTGAGGAGACTGTTGAATGACATCGCGTATCAAGCACCGTAACGAGTGCAACCTGAACGGGAAACGACATGTGGGTCGTTGGTGAGACGATGACATGGAGCAATCATGAGAGGAGGAGATGAGAGACTATGGGCAGTCGTGAGCTCATCTTTAGCGGACCGCAGAAAACAGAACAAAGTGAAGATGTGTTGTTGAAGCCCTATATTCCACTCCGAACCCAAAGAGACAGTAATAAATAATAATTGCTCATAACAGATACATTTTTCCATATTTCCCTTGTTTTCAATAAATTCTATTTTCAGTAGTAAGTATGCGTTGTGTCTAAATTTATGTGCCTGTTATGTCTCACTTCATGAGAATATCAGGTTTTCAAGATTTCTTTGTGTTGCTTAAAATTTTTTACTTCTTCTAATAGGTTGGGGGTTTCATCTTGAACTGACATCAGTTAGAGAACCATTAGAAAACCAACTAGGAGTACTGGACAGCTGTTCTGCCAGCACAGTATGGGACTCTCCAGCAGTACGCATACACTGGGGTCCGAACCCAGGAACTTCTGGTTACAAGGCGAGCTTGTAGACCATTAGGCCACTGGGACACAACCGATCCAGTGGCCAGTCCATGAATTCTAACTTCTGTCAATTCATGATGAAATCCTCCAAACAATCAAACAAACAAAATCCCTACAAAACCGGTACTTGTTCTAATAGTTTTAAAAGTTTCCCAGTTGAACTCATAGTTTTAATTGTCTGTATCCATAATTGTCAAGTGTTTGTCAGTTTGCAAAGATCCGATTGGTTACAGGATCGATCACAAGCTGTGGCTGTCAGGCAAGAGGACAAATACTCGCCTATGACACCAGTTGGTAGTTGCACGAATTGGCAGAAGCTGGAATTCATGGACTGTTGGGTCGGGTCCCAGTGGGTGAATGGTCTATGGATCTAGTTCACCTTATAACCAGAAGGTAGTGAGCTGGAACCCTGTCAGTGGGATGGGTGGGCGCTACTGATGAAACACAAAGCAGGCTGATGAAACAGCTGGCTGTCCAGTGGTTAGAGAACCATTGGAAAACCAACACTCGAGTACTGGACAGCTGTTTCGTCAGCGCAGTTTGGGACTCTTTATCAGTACGCGCCCACCGGGGTTCGATCCCAAAACCTTCTGGTAACAAGGCGAGCTCGTAGACCATTAAGCCAGAAACTGGGACCCGCCAATACAATGACCAGCCCATGAATTCTAACTTCTGCCAATTCACGAAATAGCATGACCTCTAGCCACTGTCTTTGGCGAGTATTTGTTCTTACACCCGACCTGCTACACCCTACTGGTCACGACTTCCCACTGGAACCCCAGGTAACTACCTACCTGAATAGGGTTAGTCGTCAGTGAGCATCTCATTGATATCCAAGTATTGGTTTGTAGGAAGGTCCTGGGTTCGAACCCCGGTTGGTGCTTACTGATGAAGAATCCCAAACTAGGACGAAACATCTGTCCAGTACTCCTAGTTGGTTTTCCAATGGTTCTCTAACTAATTTTAGCTCATGATGAAATCATGTTTCTGTTTAATTCACTTTTAGATTTTCCCGTCGACTGATTAATTCGACCAAATTGCTCGATCTCCAGCCTCGGTAGGAACATCATCATTGACTCACTGCAGAATGCAGGCCTATCCAGCTGACGGTTACCAAACAGAACGGAATGTGCATCCTGGATTCCACTGCTAGTCACCATCCACCAATTAGTTGTTCCTGTTGACTGAAATCAAAATCCGCATAATTTTCATAGAGAAACCAAAAGGACTGTCTCTCACTCATGTGTTTCTCAAGTTAAACAGTATTGAAGATTCTTTGGTTGGTCCTGCATAAACTTTCTGGTGTTGTAAAGATAGTGCTGAGTTAGAGGGCAGAACACTCCCTGCTCGATTGGTTCTCAGTCTGCAGTTGTCTGTGTATGCTGCTTGACTGAGTGAGTCTGTTATAGTAAGGAAAAAATCGTGACACTTGTCGATACACTGTCGTCATTTCTGTCTTTTTATTTACTCATCTCAGTTTGAGCATATTAAGGGATGAGTTGTCTAGGTTTACGGTGATAGGAAAAACTATTAGCTAAAGTCTCAGCGAGGTTATTAATATTCAAAAGGAATACTAAGGGGTATATATTGAGTCTTATACAGACGAATTGATACACGCAATCGCCACCTGCAATTCTATACAACCAACCATCTATTTCTGGAAGGGCATAACTAGTATTCATCTTAAAGACATTTGAGACTTTGTAAAGATAACAGTAAAGACTTTCCAAGTATTGGTTCTGTAGGGATTTTTGTTTGATGATTTGGAGGATTTCATCATGAGCTGACATCAGTTAGAGAAGGGAACCATTAGAAAACCAACTGGGAGTACTGGACGGATGTCTTGTCGACAAAGTTTGGGACTCTTCGGCAGTGCGCATCCACCCACTGCCAGGGTTCGAGACCACAACTTTCTGATTACAAAGCTAGCAGCTTGTAGACCATTAAGCCACTTGGACTCGATTGTTCATTGCTAACCGGTGATTCTAACTTCTGACAATTCATAACATAGCACAACCACTTCTCAATGGCCTGATGTTTACTAACGACTGGCCGTATTCAGACAGTGACCTGGGGTTCTAGTGGGAAGTCGTCACCAGTAGGTTACAGCAGGTTGAAGGTGAGGCAGTAACTTATCGAAGAAGACATCGTGAAGTGGTCGCGCTATATTCTCATGATGAAACCCTTCAAACAGTCGAAGAGTAAAGACTGTTGATAACTTGTAGCCACAAAGCTGATCAGGTGTTAGCGGATTTATTTTTTGTTTTCATCCAAACTGATTAACACAACAAGAAATGCAAACTGTTCAAACACACAATCTAACTTAAAGTCTTCGCAAGCACCGTGAATATAATATTTGACGATGAAAGTGAAATAAATGAAAAAAAAAATGCATCACCAGTAGGTTATATCTATCAGTTATTTTTTCATTTAAAAAATTTTATTTTATTGCTTTACGTTCTGATTGGAACATAGGGCTTCAAACTAGAGCCTTGAATTTTCAGTAGAAGTGGTGTTTTGTTTTTACTTGGAGGTGAGGGGGGGGTTTACTAGCCTCATTCTCAACCTTCTCTCTTTACTGGCCTTACTATTGGCTTAACGAGGTAAAGGGGTACTTCTGTGGTCGGGGATCGAAACGCGGGCCATATGAGTCGTGGCTGATGAGCCTTTTACCGTTGAACAATAGACGCACATCAGTTAATTAGGCAAATTAGGGAAAAGATACAATGCAAAAAGGTTGTGGTGTGTGGAAATGATCTCCGAGAAGAAGATGAAACTTCAGTATCTTCACAAAAGAGACAGCTGTAACATCTAGCAGAACACAATAAAAGGTAGATGAACTCGCCTAGAGACATACAGCACTTGCGCCTACTAGACCTGTGTGTCTACCCATTACTTGTCTTTATTTTGTTATATCCGATGAAAATGTCTAAAAAAAGAGAGAAAGACAATCGTGTAGTACCAAACTACTCTGTCAGGAGATGGGGGGGAGTTATCTGTCCATTGAAGTCTAGTACAGCATGTTTGCCGTGCCCGCCTGATAAACCACACAACGCTTTTATCAAGCAGCAACTCAGTTACTAATAATAAATATTTTCAATAGTTGGTTTGTAAAGATAAGATTTGTTTTTACGACCTCAGTTAGAGAACCATTGAAAACCAGCTGGAGGGAGTACTGGACAGCCAGCTGTTTCGTCATCCTAGTTTGAGAATCATCAGCAGTACGCACTCACCACCAGGGTTAGAATACAGGACCTGCCAGTTACAAGGACAACTAGCTCGTATACCATTCAGCCACCCACTGGGACCTGCCTTGTCAATGGCCAGTCCATGGATTCTAACTTCTACCATTTCGTGATGTATTTAGTGTGACTGGGGTGGTACCAACCAATGTCATTGGTGGGACATCTATCCTCACATCCCGACTGGATGCACTGTCCTGTAGCAAGTCATTCACCAGTAAGTATCAAATTAATTTTCAACAAACTAGGCTGATGAAACAGTTGGCTATCCATCCAGTACTCCAGTACTGGTTTTTTTCAATACTTCTCTAACTGATATCAATCTGTGATCAACTTGTAAAATCAAAAAAAAATATTTTAAATTCTATGAATCATTTCTGTATACACATGAAAATGTGCTTGAGTATAGTAAATATCTTCACTGAACCCCCCCCCAAAACGTACCATAAACCATAAACAAAGTCCACTGATGGTGAGTATTACAAAGTTCACTCACAGTTTATTATTATTCAATTTATGTATATATATATACATATAAGCCACGTCTATCATGATATAAAAGCCACACTTTCTAATGAAAAATTAACACATTCAATTCATACAACAAAAAAAGAAAAAGAAAGGCACTATTTTCAAATTTATTGCTAATCGATTAACTAACTAACTGACTAACTGCAGCATTACTGTCGTTTTTGTTTTTGTCGTTATAGGTAGTTGTTGTTATTTTTATTGTATCACATTTCTAATAACATACACTTATTACTACTCTTTAGTCGAGGCAGGTTTATTGAGAAATACGAAAAATCAATTTTTACTGTGTGCAGGTATAACACGCACGCACATACGCACACATCCACACAAATACACACACACACACACACCTATGTTGTTTGTTTATAGTGTGCGTGTGCTTGTATTTCTCTACTTCTCTAAATATCTCGTTTATTGCCTGAGATAAAACTCACGTTCGTACACACACACACACACACCAACATTGTGCATACAAACAAAAGCCTCCCCCACCCCTCTCGCAAAAAAAAGCAAAAAACAAAAAAATGATAAGAAAAAAATAATTGTGAAATAAAATTTTTAAATTATTTATTTATGTAAATAGCAGCTTAAAAATTTTTGCATCGATGATTCAATCGGTAATAGATTGTTCGGATTGTTCCTTATCCCATGCAGGTGGTACAACACAGGCGCTGTTCTAATCTATGATGCTAAACGTGTGATGCTTTAAATTTCAGCGTGTATATGACATATTTTAGAGTCAGTTGGATAACATTAACATTTATGATGAAACACATGGCTATATCTTAAGGTATTCAATTCGTATTACTCAAATTGTTCATATGACAGAGTCAATTCAATGATCAAGTTCGATTTTTTATCCAATGAGTTGAATTGATTTTTTGGATGATTTGCGTGTTGGTGGTTCCTCAGTAGAATAATGTTCGCCGACTATGAATCACTCGGTTACAGGATTTCATCATGAGCTGATATTAGTTAGAGAACCATTGGAAAACCAACTGGGACTCTTCAACAGTACGCCAGCACTACAAAGGTTCGGACACAGGACCTTCTGGTTACACGGCGAGCGACCATTAAGCTAGCCACTGGGACCCACCAGTCCAATGGCCCATGAATCCTAACTTCTGCCTATTCACGAAATAGCACAACTGCTAGCCAACGTCTTTGGTGAGTATTTGTCCTCACATCCCACCTGTTGCACCCTACTGGTCACGAATTCTCACTAGAACCCCAGGTAACTACCTACCTGAATAGGGCAAGTCACCGCTAGTGAGCATCTCATTGATATTCAAGTGTTGGTTTGTAGGGATTCGATTGATTGGTTACAGGATTTCATCATGAGCTGACATTAGTTAGATAACCATTGGAAAACCGAAGTCGTGACGAGTAGAGTGCAGCAGGTTGGGTGTAAGGACAAATACTCGCCAAAGACAGTGGCTAGCAGTTGTGCTATTTCGTGAATTGGCAGAAGTTAGAATTCATGGGCTAACTGGTCATTGGATTGGCGGGTCCCAGTGGCTAGATTAATGATCTACAAGCTAGCTCGCCTTGTAACCAGAAGGTCCTGGTTTCGAACCCCGGTGGGTATGTACTGCTGAAGAGTTCCAAACTGCGCTGACGAAACAGTTGTCCAGTACTCGAGTGTTGGTTTTCCAATGGTTCTCTAACTAATGTCAGTTCATGATGAAATCCTGTAACCAATCAAATCCCTACAAACCAACACTTGAATACGAACCACTTGGTCTGACGTTCGATCTCTGACTATAGATGCACTCCTAAACCCCGCATAGCCTGCGGTAAGGCCAGTAAAGAGTGGAGGTTGGATATGAGGGAGGCTAGCGACCTCATCCTATAGGAATTAACACCATGCCTACCGAAGCTTCAAAGCTGAAGCCTGAAGCCCTACATTCCACTGGGAACGTAAAGGAATAGAAGAAAAATAGGGACACATTTTTAGATGACTTGCAGAGCTACCAACTAATAGTAACAGCTAGGATAGACTTCAGATTTATCCGGTTCATTGATTGTCAACCACTGAAATTTCAATCGGCTTCTTGTTTTGTAGCACAGGTATAACCCCAATCTGATAAACATCTGGACACACCAGCCAGTAGTTATCAAAAGAAGTATTTCTTAAAGAGGTCCTATGGCTAGACTGACTGTTTGTTAGTACTCTTTAGAAAAGAATTACAGGATTTCACTGTGCGGTAACTTTGGTTAGAGAACCATTGGAAAACCAACACTCGAGTACTGTCAGCCAGCTAGGTGATTCATCAACCTAGTTCCGAACTCTTCATCAGTACACATTCATCACCAGAGTTCAAACTGACGGCCTTTCGGTCACAAGACGAGCTAGTCGGTAGATCATTCAACCACTGGGATCCAACTCAATGGTTCATGAATTCCATCTCCTGCTAATTCGTGATGTATATATTAAGTGCTACCGCCAACCGGTGTGATAGGCGATTAACCGTCCTCTCGGCTGACTTGGTGAACCCTTCTCACCAGAACCCCAGCTAACTTCCTGTGTAGTGCCAGTTACTAGGGAGCATCCGTTTAATTATCAAGTGTCGGTTTGCAAAGATTTGATTGGCCACAGGACTGGTCAAATGCTGACAACAGTTAGAGAACCACTGGAAAACCAAATGGAAGTACTGGACTCCTGTTTTGTTATCCTAGTTTGGGACTGTTTAGTAGTAAGCACCGACCATCAGGGTTCGAACCCAGGGCCTCCTGGTTACCAGGTGAGATCACCTGTGATAAAATAATTAAAGATACCGTGATCTAGGAAGATAACTGCATAAGTTGTTGAAGATTGGAATTAAAAGTTCATATGTATATGATGCCCAAGGATTTTCTGATTATAAAGCTGACCAGTTCATTGATGGAGGTTGTACATGCTTCTTTTGGATGCATAATTTTGACTATTTTTTTATTCATATTTCAATCACCTGCGCAATTTTTACTTGCATCTGGAGACTAATCTTTCTCAGAAAACTGGTAGAAACATGGTAAATAACGAAGAATGACTGGTCTGCGTTAGCTCTCTATAACATCAATACACTGGAAGATGTCTTGAGACTGGCCGCTTGGATTCGTAGAATAATGATCGATTCAATTAGCCTAACATGATCAGCTGATCTGATGAGTACAACAAGAAATCGCTAGTCTATTAGTAATTGGTTCTTCATTCTCACTATCACTGCTGGATGCTTTGGGAAACTGAATTTGTAATTTTCCTGAAGGTTATTTGAATACATGGTGTGATCCTTATCATTTGATTTAATGATTCGATTTTTAAAAATCAGTCCTTTCTGAAATGATTTCCAGTTAATAGAGTTCTCTGAGCTGGTTAGTTGGTTTAGTCGCGGAGCTTTCGTCGTCCTTCTAGACAACATCTTCAGCGCAGTATTTAGCATAAAGTGAAATGATTTAAATTTCTTCATGAGTGATATAATTGCGTCTCCCAGTAACGATCTTTACATATGTACACTGACCATTTTCTATTGACTTGGACTTTAAACTTTCTGATCACCTGATCTACTTTCTATCAGTTGGTATATTTCGTCTATATTAACGTGTTTGTTAATTGCATACTTGTTTGAGTAAAAGGCTTCTAGGAATTCCCTGGCACTGCACTTTTGGTGTTTCCTCTATCTAGGATTTCGACATTATCCCAATCAAACTGGTGTCCATAATCGTCTGTATGCATTGATATGAAGGAATACATATCGTGTCTTTTCACGGCTGATTTGTGTTCTGGGATTCTGATTCGAAGGGAACGCCCAATCTGGCCGATGTAATGCTTGTTACAGTTCATACATGCAATTTATTTTGTAAATGGTATTAATTTTATCTCCTTTTTCTGTTGGATCTTTCGGTTTGCATTATATCGAATTAAGCGATTTGACTGGCTGGCTTGTGTGTTATATCTATATCAAACGGTTCCAGTATTCTAGCTGTAATTCTAGCAATAATCCAATTACTCACAAAAGAAACTGTGTGCAGACATTGTTTAAAAGAGTTCAAACACACTGCAGCACTCCAGAGTTGAAAAGAATGGAAGAAAAATACCTATTAACGGTCTTCAAAAAGAATGGTTATCCCCCCTAACAATTTCATCAAAAAGTGTTTGAGATCAAATCACAACACCAACAAGAAACCATCATCAAAGACCACCAGAAAATTCATCCTACCATACGCATGAAAAATATTTCTGAAATAACAGCTAGAATACTGGAACCGTTTGATATAGATATAACACACAAGCCAGCCAGTCAAATCGCTTAATTCGATATAATGCAAACCGAAAGATCCAACAGAAAAAGGAGATAAAATTAATACCATTTACAAAATAAATTGCATGTATGAACTGTAACAGGCATTACATCGACCAGATTGAGCGTTCCCTTCGAATCAGGATCCCAGAACACAAATCAGCCGTGAAAAGACACGATATGTATTCCTTCATATCAATGCATACAGACGATTATGGACACCAGTTTGATTGGGATAATGTCGAAATCCTAGATAGAGGAAACACCAAAAGTGCAGTGCCAGAGAATTCCTAGAAGCCTTTTACTCAAACAAGTATGCAATTAACAAACACGTTAATATAGACGAAATATACCAACTGATAGAAAGTAGATCAGGTGATCAGAAAGTTTAAAATCCAAGTCAATAGAAAATGGTCAGTGTACATATGTAAAGATCGTTACTGGGAGACGCAATTATATCACTCATGAAGAAATTTAAATCATTTCACTTTATGCTAAATACTGCGCTGAAGATGTTGTCTAGAAGGACGACGAAAGCTCCGCGACTAAACCAACTAACCAGCTCAGAGAAGAATAATAATTAGAAACCATCTACCTAGGCTGCAAATCGTCTCTATTATTATCATTATCGAAATGATATTATTATTTGTTGGTTTTTCCTTGCATTCCGAGTGGGACATAGGATTTCAGCAGTAAATCTCCACTACTCTCTGCTATTTCTACCGTTATTTTAAGTTGCTCTGCTCTCAAAAAGCCTTCATATCCTCTTCACATGCTTCTTCATATCACCTTCACAGGCCCAACTCATCCCTTCCTATCCTGGTTCCAATCGACAACATGGTTACTTTTCTGCTGGACCTTCTTGTTGCTTATCCTTTCTGATTTTCAGTACCTTTTGAGAAGGGAACAGCTGGTGATGAAAGTCTATAGACAGTTGAAAATTCTTTTACTGACACGCCGATTCTGTGAATTCTACAGAAGCACCGTTTTCTTAATTTTATTTTATTTCTTTATAATCCGGGTGGAACATAAAGTTTCAAGCTAGAGCTTTGAAGTTTCAGTAGCAGTGGTGTTTTATTGTTACTCGGTCGACTGGCTGGCTGGCTGGCTGGTTTCAACATAGAACTTTGAACAGCACAGATGTGCAGCAGTTCGAGTCGCCACACTTCACTCAGCAAATAAAGCCAGAGAAGGAAAGTAAAAAGAAACGCAAAATAGAGAGAGAGTAAACAGAGATATGGGGCAAAAAGAATAGTGATATCGAAGAACAATAGAACTTTATTGGATATGATAAGCCACAAGGAGTGGATGCATCTGCGCCATTGACAGCGAAGATTTTGAGCCATATCATTAATTGTCCCAAGCCATTGGTGTTTACCGTCCCGAAGACCCCAACCAGCCAGTCAAGAAGTCTACGCCTCCCTACGTGGCTAGCTTAAACTAACTGTTGGGGATTTCATTGGCTGATGAAGCCATGTTTTGGTTTGACCATCACCACTGACTCTTTTCCAACCTGACCCTATGTCAGCTAATATGCCTCTTCGGTCGAGGAAGGCGATAGTTAGGCATGCGTAGCACATCTCCTAACCATCTCAGTCGATGTAACTTCACAGCTTCGTCTGTTGATTTTCCCTGTCTCCCTACCTAGCACTCGATCGACGCCTAACCTCAATATTGCTAACCCTATTATACCATTTCATACGGGAGATAGAACGCAGGCACTTATGATCAAAGATAGCTGGCCTTTTTATGCCTTCCACTCTCATTGACCAGGTCTTACAGCCATAAAAGAGGACGGACCGGATTGCTGAGCAATAAACACGCCCATTAGTGGATAGCCGGATATCACGTTTAGCAAGCTAGAGACGGCTTAAACTGGCATATTCGAAACTAGCCATCTGTTTCCGTACTGAAATTTCGTCAGCGATCAACCCACTGTGGCTGGCTGATGCAACTTCCTCCCAAATAAGTGAAGTGGTCAACACGGGAGGGGTGGGGGTTGCCAGCCTCATGTCCAACCTTCTGTCTTTACCGGCCTTATTGCCAGCTGCGAGAAGTTTTGGAGAGCGTCTGTGTTTCATGGCTGGATGGAACTCTTTCGCTAAGCCAATGGCGCATTCAAAATAGTTGACATTTTTAGATGATTGAGGGTGATATAAGTTTCCTGCTGATTGGTACTGAACAGTCAACAGGGCGTATCTACCATCTTGAAGCAACTCATTTCCCTTCTGAGATTCGAACCCGTGTCACCTAGTCAGTGCTTCAGTCAGTGGGAGACGTTATCACTCAGGTATTCGGATTGACTTGACACTACATTAAACTTCAAGTATTGGCTTTGTAGGGATGTTTTTGTTTGATTGCATGGAGAATTTCACTAGCGACTGGCCCTATTCATGCGGTGACCTGGGGTTCTAGTGGGACCAGTAGGGTACGGCAGGTTGAAGATGAGGCAGTAACTCATCATCGAAGAAGACGTTGTGAAGTGGTCGCGCTACGTCATGAATTGACAGAAGTTATAATTCAAGGACCATTGGATCGGGTCCCAGTGGCTCAATGGTCTACAAGCTCACCTTGTAACCAGGAGGTCCTGGGTTCGAAACCCGGTGGGTGCGTACTGCTGAAGAGTTAGTCCCAAACTAGGCTGACAAAATAGCTGTCCAGTACTCCCAGGTTTTCGAATGGTTCTCCAACTGGTGTCAGCTCATGATGAAATCCCCCTTGCAAGCAAACTACATTAAACTGTTAGACGAAAATTCATTATTTAAGTAATATGAATACATAAATTTACCGCGTGAAGAGTAGCATATTGAGAAGAGCTTTTTTGATCAATAATTTATAATACATACAGACTTACACATAGGACAACGTTCCGGTGAAATTAATCGAAGACAAAATACGCCTCCAATAGGAATAGTTTGTAAATATCCTGCAACATGATAATGACGTTTACCAGTAAATGATATATCATTGATTTTCTCAATTTGATCCCCTGGTTGTATTAGATTACCACAGGCTTTTGATACTCTATCCATTAAACCATTTGGTTGTAAACGTTTTATAATGACAACACCACAACCATTATCTGTCAAAGTTAAACCAAATGATTCACTTGTTTTGCGTATTTTAATCTCTTTCGGTTGTCCTTGTATATGCGCGAAAAGGAAGTCGTTTAAACCAATTTCATAGCAAAGCAGCTTTTCCATATCTAACTTGTGCGTATTTCGTGTACAGAACATTATCTAATCATGGGGAAAATAGAAAGATAAAGCAAAACAAAAAAATATTGAATGAAAAATCAAGAATATCATGTTTTCTATAGTTTGGTTTGTAAGGGTTGTCATGTCTATATAAGGGTTGATGTCATCAGTTAGAGAACCATTGAAAGCCAGGGAGTAAGTACTCTTACAAACCAAACTATAGAAAATTAATCTTATGCTCGCTAGTGAGTCACTTGTTACAGGATAGAGTTTCCTGAAGTCAGTCCTAGTGAGAAGTTGTGACCAGTGAGGTCAATCCAGATGTCACATGTGAGGATGCATGTCCCACCTACGACAATGGTTGGGGTCGCACTAAATCATGAATTGGTAGAGGCTAGAATTCATGGATTGGCCATTGGATCGGGTCCCAGTGGGTAAATGGTATACGAGCTAGCTTGCCTTGTAACCGGAAGCTCTTGGGTTCTAATCCTGATAATGGGTGCGTACTGCCGATGATTTTCAAACTAGGCTGATAGAGCAGCTGTCCAGTACTCCCTCCAGCTGGTTTTCAATGGTTCTCTAACTGATATCAATCCGTGATCAACTCGCAAAAATAGCATGTTTATGTATTAGGCGGTAAGTTGAAGTGGTTATCAATGCTTTTAGAAAAAGTGTGTCTTGGGGATTCAGTTGGAGTCATGCGTCGGTGGCACAGTGGTTAGGACTCTCACCGACAATACACATGATCCGAGGTTCGATCCCTTGCCGACGTACACCTGGTATCTATGGTCGGCTTCCAAAATTTGGACTCCCGACATCACATGCTGAAAATTCCATACTTGTATCGAAATCGAAATGAAAAATAATGCAGGAGATCCGGGTATGATTTGAAGCCGATACACTCCTATACTTCACCTGATCTGATAATAAGACCCCGGAAAAAAGGAAGATTTAATTGGTGGGAGGCCAGTAACCTCACCTTGTGAAAACATTCAACATAACTGATGTCAAACGCGCTAGTGAACACTATCCGGCGTGGCTAGTAAAAGGAGATCGAAAATGTGTGTATATAGTTCAGTGACAAAACATCTGGTCACTTCAGGACATTCAGTGTCATTCGAAATATCCTTCGAAAGCATATACAAGATTCAATCAAACCTATCAAAGGGAGTGAAATTAAGACATCTGGACATAGCCAAGGCACTAGCTATTCAAAAGCTCAAACCCACGCTTTGTATCCAAAAGAAATACATCCAACCAATGTCCCTACCGTGGCCATCACAACACAGGTAATTCTTCTAATAGTGATTATCCCATTGACTTTCCTATCCAAACTTCCTGTTTATTCATGTTATTTTTAGGTTTTTCTTAATTCCTGTTATTTACACTACCATATTTTCATATCCGAACTTCCTGTCCATTTTGTCATTTTATTATTTCTACATATTTAATCCCTGATTACATAAACAATTATTCGTCACATTAGTTATGATCCCACTAGACTTTTTATCCAACCATCCTGTCTATTCTTGTTATTTCTACATTTCTAACCCCTAACTGCACAATGTATCAATCTTAACAGTAATTATGATGCTACTTTGTTTGAGCTTTATTCGTCCTCCAACATGTTTATTACGCCATTTTAATTCCTAATTTTAATTCTCTTAATCTTACCCTTCACCAGAAATTATTCTGGAACTTTTCCATCCATTTGTTATGAATACACGAATGTACAGCCTCCTAGTTGGTGCTGACTTCGTTAAAAAGAGAATTTTCTTCTCTGCAACCGTCTTTTTAATAATTCCTATGATCCAATGTGTATATTCCGTGATGCCAAACTATTCAATCAATCAATCAATAGATCGATCGATCGATATTAAATACTGCATTTGTACAGTATTATCCAAGTGGCTTAAATTTCAAATAAGAAAATAATAGAGAAGAGACTCCATTTTGGACTTTCTTTTTCACAAACACTCGAGTTTGTTTCATGATTTTCCAAATGATTCCATGATCTAAGAACCACCAGTGTGATAAATCTATCTATCTACACACACATATATATACGCAAATCTGTTTTATGTTTCCAAGCCTAATTGTCTAATTATTCTATAAATAGTCAGTGTTTGTAACTCCTAATCAGTTAAATCATTCCGGACTAATGTCACTTTTACTTCCTACCAACGAATTACTCCTTGTGATCATGGAAAAGTATGTTCATATCTTTAATGTAATTCATATTTTTTAACGTTCAGGTTGTAACCAGTTGAGAAGAATCCTCGAAATAATAAAAGATGAGCTCATATTAATTATCCTGGTACAATTGTTGTTCTTGCTTTGTTCAAATCTATCTTTTGTTAGGAATAGTTTTATTTTCTCATCGATTTTGTAACAGAATCAGTTATATAATCCATGTGTGTGTGTGGCTGAGCTAGGGGTTTCACGAAAAATACACACCCATAGCCCTTTCAGAAAAATAATTGACGATATTCAAGTATTGGTTTTGTAGGGATTCAATTGATTGGTTACATGATTTCATCATGAGCTGACATTAGTTGGAGAAGCATTTGAAAGCCTGGGAGTACTGGATAGCTGTTTCGTCCTAGATAGTTACCTTGGTTCTAGTAAGGAGTCTTGACCAGTAGGGTGCAGCAGGTCGGGTATGAGGATAAATACTCGTCGAAGACATTGGCTAGTGGTCGCGCTATGTCGTGATATGGCAGAAGTTAGAATTCATGGGCTGACGGGTCATTGGATTGGCGGGTCCTAGTGGCTGGCCTAATGGTTTACGAGCTCGCCTTGTAACTAGAAGGTCCTGGGTTCAAACCCCGGCGGGTGTGTACTGCTGAAGAATTCCAAACCAGAACGAAGCAACTGTTCAGTACTTCCAGTTGGTTTTCCAGTCGTTCTCTAACGGCAATGTCAGCTCATGATGAAATCCTGTATCCAAAATATTGAAGAATTTTATTTTATTTTTCAGGTTTCTAGTATCCGTACAGTTTTACATGAAACTCATTTCAAATTGTGAATTTCACTCAATGTATTGCTTGTTTGCTCAAACAGATGGTCAGAATTTGGGTGGTTTAAGACCGTCTGGCAATCGGCAGGAAGCCTTGCCTGAACCAGGTTTAGTGCTAGTTGGCACTTCCCAATCAGTAGAGCGTATGTGCAATATTGGATGAACTCATGTGCCTTGAGAGATTCGAACCCACATCATAACCCAGTATAGCAGTCAGTCAGAGATGTTACCACTCAGCTATTCGGGCCCGAGCGATGATAATAATAATGTGTTGAGAATCAGACAAAGGAGAACAGACAGCATATTCTAATTTCAAAATAGCAAAAATATTCGTTCAGACACCTGTAGAACAATAAATAATTGAGCAGTGAATATCCGTCTCGATAATTTCCTTTTCCTGCTCTACAATTATATGTATACATCTTTATAAACATAGAACACTCTAGAATAGTAGTGAATAACAATATTAGTGTTTTTTTAGATAATATCGATTTGTAAAGTAAGATCACAATGGAATTACAGTTCATTAAAGATGCTTAAATTATAGTAACAATAAAGATATATTAGGAAATAGAATATCAACTAAAATTAGGAAAATTCCACAAAAATTGAGGATCATTCAAACCTAGATGGCCAAGGTAAGGATAATGTCTAAACTAACTTCTTTTGGATGCACAAATTAGGCTTCTTAATATGGATCCCAACAGCTTCAGGAATATTTAGTAGACGAACTCTAAAGGCAAACTTGAGATTCGTTGGTATGCGGTAAATGACCCTGAAAGCATGGTTAACATCAATCTTGTGTTCTGTATCCACAAGATGAGATAGAATAGCGCTGCGAATAGATTTTGTTTGGCCTTTGCTTAACCATCTAGGTTTGAATGATCCTCAATTTTTGTGGAATTTTCTTCATTTTAGTCGATATGCTATTTCCTACTATATCTTTATTGTTATTATAATTTAAGCATCTTCAGTGAACTGTAATTCCATTGTGATCTTACTTAACAAATCGATATTATTTAAAAAACGCACTGATATTGTTATTCACTACTATTCTAGAGTATTCTCTGTATGTAAACATATATGCATATAATTGTAGAGCCAGAAGAGGAATTTATCGAAAAGGGGATATTCTTTGCTGGCTCAATTATTTTGTGTTTTATATTCTAATTTGGTATTGACAGTTTTACTCGTCAATGACACTTAAGGCTTCATATCCTCCACTGTCATTCAGCCCCGTAATTAGAATGAAAATTAACACATCTATTTCCAGCTATGGCAATTCCCAGTGCAGCACAGTCATCATTCGAGACCCTTCCAATTCAATCACACTGATCATAATTCCTCACTATACTTTCATCCAGCAGGTCTGAAAGTCAGTTAACGTATGAACAATAGGATTTCCTTTATTTACAACATTCGGCTTCCACTGATTCAGGGAAAAACAAAGTTATCTTGAAATCAGTCCAATAAAGTATGAATTCTTCAAATGACTACGGTAATTCAATATCCATGATTATTGGTACGGTCAAACTGTGACTGGCGAGTGAGAAGACAGGAGTACGCTCCACTAACCGATAAGAAGACTGTCGAAGATCTGGATTTCGTGATTGGATGATTTGTGTTTAATGTCACACCAACTGAGAGACTAGCAGGTGAAGAGCAGCAAACTGGTTGAAGAAGCATTCAGGCAGAAAAGACAGGGCTGACTCCTGGTGTACATAGAGAAGATGGAGGTGATGAAGATGGCTGTCTGCAGCATTTGGTGGTGACGCACGCGGGGGGATTGAATCTCACAAGGCAGGACATTACTTCCTTCAAGATGACTGGTCAGTGCCAAGTAGCCCGAAATCTAGGTCAGGTTGGCCTTCCTATCGATTGCTTGCAACCATCTAATAGTTCTAATTACTTCTCTATTACTCTCCACTCCTTGAATAGTTTTGCATCAGGTTGAAGCGATAAACAGTAATCAATGATTGGAAAAAAAAGGAAATCAACCTTCATCAGTGCTTTAATTTAATCATAAAGCCTTGCATAATTAATTTCAAAACCTAGTTGTCAGTTGTTTTTTGTTTGTTTGTTCATTCTTTTTATTGTTTTGTATAAAAATTTTAATCTTTGAATTCATTAGAATCTAACATATTTTTTTCTCCATTTTTATGTGCATGTGTGTGTATGTGTGCGAAGGGGGGGGGAGGGAGGCTACAGTTTACCAAGTAAACGTGAGAAAACAGATTTAAGATCATAAAGTGTACTAGTTACTTTTGGTATGCAATAAAAAATAATTATTCCTTTTCTATTCAAAATAAATCATTTC
Organism: Trichobilharzia regenti; assembly: GCA_944472135.2. Lineage (NCBI taxonomy): Eukaryota > Metazoa > Platyhelminthes > Trematoda > Strigeidida > Schistosomatidae > Trichobilharzia > Trichobilharzia regenti. The sequence continues at coordinate 7,206,524 of OX235267.1, read as the reverse complement.
AAATGTTTGTTTTCTTATTCATCGTATTACTACACTAGTGTCTATAGTTTTGTAAAAAAAATATATGATATATAGAGAGTGTAATTTGACTGAATACATATTGTACATACATGTTGTAACTACAGGAATGTTCACAAGCTGCCATCAGTTAGATAACTGTTGGACAGCGTGAGAGTCCTATCCAAATACTTGCCATGTATGACACTGACTAATGTCAGTCGCGTTAAAATCATGAATTGGCAGGAATTAGAATTCATGAACCATTGGGGATTCGGATTGTCTACGAGCTAACCCACCTCATAACCGGAAGGTCGTGGGTTAAAACTCTGGCGGTGGGTGCATACTGATATTATTATTATTATTATTATATCCTTTAATTCCTATAGGAACATGGGGCTTCAGCTGCGCGTCTCCATTGCCTTCTGTTTTCCGCCAACTTATTCACCCCACGCCAAGTCTACCCACATGCTTTAATCTCCTCTTCACATCACTTTCTCCTCCAAGTCACCCTTGGACGACCCACTCGCCGCTTTTCTTTCGGGTTCCACTCGAGCTATGGATTGTCTAGTGATGTCACTTGATGGTTTGTTTTCTCAGAGTATGGCCAGTCCATCTCCATTTCTTCATGCTTATTTGTTTCACAATCGGTTCCTGCTGGGTTGGTTCGCTCATTGCCAGAGATCCCTGTTGCTGATCTTTTCTGGCCAGCCATCCATTTGATCTTGAGTATTGAGCGAAGACAACTGTTAATGAAGGTCTGAAGTTTGTTTGAGATGCTCTTTATGACGCGTTGGCCAAGTCTCTGATCCGTATAGTAGCACCGACTTCACATTGGAGTTGGAAATCCGGATCTTATTTTTCGTGCTGAGTGATGTTGACCTCCACACAGACTTGACGTGAGTAATGAAAGCTTGTCTTGCTTTTGCGATCCTCACTTTGATATCATCATTGGTTCCGCCCATAGTTGAAACGATGGTTCCCAAGTGGGTGAGTAGGTAAAGGAGATTGTTTCTTTCAGGTTCCTCCTATTTATGCTGGCTGATTGTTGTCTGTTGTTGTTGGCCAGAAATCTTCATCTCCTCTGTTTTCTCTATGTTCACCTGAAGGAAGTCTTATCTTTGATGCTTCTTCTGCCAGCTTGTTGCTTTTCACTTGCATACTGATAAGGAGTTCAAAACTAGTCTGGCAAACCAGCTGTGCAGTACTCCATTTCTGGTTTCTAATGGTTCGCTAAATGATGTCAGCTCATTATCGATCCTGTAACCAGTCAAATACCTGCAAACCAACATTTGATAGTCGGTTGGATGCTGGTGACTAGCAGTCGAATCAAGGATAACGCACATTTCGTCCTATTTGGGACTGATCTACTGGACGTACCTGCATTCCTTAGTGATTCAATGATGGCGTTTCCTATGAGGCTCGAATCCAGTGCTCATAATCTCAAACACCAAGGAGTTACACACTAGATCACTCGGGTCACGACAGCCACTTCTTGTATGATGAGTATCAGTAATTATTTTATTCAATTTTAACCTTTCCGAGGATTGATTTGACAGAAGTGCTGCCCATGTAAATTTTAGACAGTATATCCAGCTGATGAACCGGTCCCACGTGGGATGAAATGCGCATTATGCCTTATTCCACTGCTAGTCACCATCAACCGACTGATTTCAGGTTACACAACCAGAAATCGTCGAAGCATCTACGCAAGAAGCTGACATATCAACCTGACACGGATCACTTCGGTTAAATCGATCGACGTGAAAATACAAATTGAATTAAACAACGCTTGATATAATATCAATAATATGAGAAACAATGTTGAGAACTTCAGAAATGAGCGATAATACAAATATGTTCACCAGTTTGAATTACTTTCGACTATTTTACCAAAAGTCTTTGCATATCAAAATTTTCAATGTTTCGAAACAACCATCTAGCAATAAACATTTACCCTGCATGGTAGTGGTTGATAGCTATGCGTTTTATGGCTTCTTTATGTGTTTTACTTGAAAACCAGTGTTATGTGGACTGACTGCACCAATTATTGTTCCCTTGGGTTCCGGGTGGAGCATAGGGTTTCAGCAACACATCTCCACTTTGTTCTATTTTTTTGCTATCCTCTTTAAAAGAGCTCACGATAGCCCATAATCTTGAGTGTCCTGCTGCATGTAACCCTCGGACCGACACCTATTTCGTCGTCTTCCATTTAGGTTCCACTTGAGTGATGGCCTTGCGCGCAGTGTCATTCGACAGTCTCCTCAGTGAAGTGTGACCAATTCATCTCCGTTTTCTCTTACATTTTTGTTGAACAATAGTTTTTTGTCTGTTCTGACTATTTGATTTTCAATGAAAAGCCATCGAAGGGGGCAGCTGCTGATGAAAGTCTGCATTAGACTACTGGGGATGCTTGTTGTGAAGCGCACACCAAGTTTCCAACCCATGTAGAAGAACTGATAAATCGACTTTACATTTGTGTTGAAAATTCGAATTTTTTCCTTCATGCTGAAGGATACAGAAGATTTCCCAACCGATTTCAGAATGATGAAAGTCTACCTTGCCTTCTTGGTTCTGGCTTTGACATCTTCATTCAATCTGCCTGTGATTGAAGCGATGCTTCATAGCCAGATAGGTGAAGTAAGTAACTTCTGTTAAATTTCTCTCGTTGATGGTGAGTGGTACTGGTTTTTGGTGATGTTGCTGTTGCTGTTGGCTAGTTATCCTCATCACCTCCATCTTCTCTATGTTCACCAGGAGTCAGCCCTGTCTTTTCTGCCTGAATGCTTCTTCAACCAGTTTATCAGTTTTTGCCTGCTAGTCTCCCAGTTGGTGTGACATTAAACACAAATCATCCAATCACGAAATCCAGATCTTCTAGAGTCTTCTTATCGGTCAGTGGAGCGCATTCCCGTCTTCTCACTCGCCAGTCACAGTTTGACCGTACCAATAATCGTGGGTATTGAATTATTGTAGTCACTTGAAGAATTCATACTGTGTTAGACTGATTTCGAGATAACTTTGTTTTTCCACAAAATCAGGGGAAACCAAATGTTGTGAATGAAGAAAATCCTCTGGTTCGTAGGTAAAGTGCCTTTCAGACCTAATTGAGAAAAGTGTCGCGAGCAATTATGGTCAGTGTGATTGAACTGGAAGGGGTTCCGAATGGCGACTGTGGTGCACTGAGAATTATCATAGCTGAAAGAAGAATGTATAAAGTTTGCTTCTTACTGGAGGGCTAAATGACAGTGGTGAATACGAAGCCTGTTGACTTTGTGCTTTACTTCAGAAGTGTCATTGACGAGTAATACTGAATAATCTGAAATTGTAAATATAATACCTGTTCTCCTCCGTTCTATTCTCAACATATTATTATTATTATTCGGACCTAAATAGTTAACAAGCAACTTATGTTATCGACTGCAGCATTGGGTGACGCTGGTTAGAATCTCACTAGAGACATGTGCTCCTCCAGTGTTGCTCATACGCCCTACTGACTGGAGAGTGCCAACTAGCACGAAACCTAGGTCAGGATAGGCTCCCTGTTGACTGCCTCCCACCATCTAGTATTGAAAATTCACAGTGCACTGTGATAGCGAGCCACTTACTCTTCCTTGGTGGACACATTAGAGACTCGAGTGATAGAATTCAGTCTACACCAAATAAATGAAAACACACATTATACTAGTTACTGACTAGTGTTCAATCAAATCAATTATAACTTTCATAGAAAATTTTATGCACATGTATAACTTGCTTGACGTTTTTCGTCCTTTTTGAAGATAAAAATATGAAGAGGTGGACAAGTATATCTTTTAATTTTTCTACCCTTTTGGTTCGTGTAGCCATATGAGTCCATGGCACAAAGACTTTAGGCTGAAAGGAATTACCCCTTTACAATATCGTCTTAGGAGTTTTGCAATCTCAGCTGTTACTTATAACAAGTAGGACAAGTTGCGTCGGTGGCATGGTGGTTAGGACTCTCGCCGACCATGCACATGATCAGGGGTTCGATCCCCTGCTGACGCACACCTGATATCTGTGGTCGGCCTGCAAAATTTGGGCTACCGATATCCATGCTGAAAATTCCATACCTGTACCAAAAAATACGGTGTGGAATCAAGCCTAAACCTGGGTACGAAAGTATATCATTTCAGGGTGTTACACTTCATAGGTAGAAGAAAGAAAACACAAGAGAGAGAGAGAGAGTAATGACTACTTTTCGAATCAAGGAAATGAAAAGGAGTAAATACAACTCTTCCCCTCATAATCACTTTTAGCCACATCAGCATTGATCACTGGAATCCCGAGGACCTCAAACATGCAGTTTACACATATATATAATCCTGAAACAAATGAGCAAGGACTTCATGAATTGATAAAATGTTTCATTCTGACCAACCGCAATCTTAATTGAAGTAGATTACTTGTCGAGGAAGGCTGTAACTTAGTCTATGTAACACATACCTTTTTTCGTCAGCATCACTAAAGCTTCACAAAGTCACCAAGTGACTTCCTTTTACACCTGAAACTGATCTTTATCTCATTACCAGTGACTACACTTCTTGACCTAAAAGTGAAGATGGAATGAAGATATCTGTAATCAAAAGCTTTTAATCTTCACGTAACGTCTACCTCCGACAGACATATATCACAGCCTTAAAGTAGGACAGTACAGTAGACTACAGAATGCTCACATCCTCTGGTGGTTAGACGAATATAACACCCATATTGAAAGTGGAGCAATTAGATAGATACTAAGCAAGCCCTCTGTATCCATACTCAGAATACATCAGCAATCAGCAAATTAGGGCTGGTATAAATTTTCAACTGAGTGAAACAGTCAACATGTTGAACTATTCTTCTGCCTATTCCTTAACTGGGGTTTTGAGAACATCAGTCCTGTGATGTGATTATGCATGTGACGGAGGCAAACCACATCCAAAACATACTCCAACTTTTGTTCTATGCTTTCGAATGCACTGCCTTGATTAGAAATTGACTAGCTTTCCGCTCTGAAGCTCGGCGCTATACCAACGTCAGAAAATCCACAAGAACTATCCAAAGGAACCCATGACACTTAAAGAGTGATCTTTATATACATACCATGTTTTCCAAGCGTGTGTGGAACTTGAAAATGTGTCTTACAGATACAACAGAAGTCTAAAATCTGAGCTAACAAGGTTTCAAGCATTGAGGCCTGTTATATTACTTGGTTTAGAGTTCAGACACTGAATGTAGTTTGCAGAGTGGTCTTAAGTGGCTAGAAATAGTGTTTCACTGGCCAAGGTCACTTGAAGGGCGAAAAACTCTCCATCGTATATTATAAGGTGTCGCGGGAAAGCCGGACTGTGCTGAGAATACGTGGCAATCGAGAGTTGTTTTGGTGCTTATGGAAATATGTAAGTGTTTGCAAATTCACGGAATTCCTGAAAGGTAAAAACTATAAGAGTTGTGTAACCTCAGAAACTAATGGACAACTCCTTAATGTCAGTCACATACTACCTGTTCGTGGGTGGTGGTGCTGACCCTTCTTCCTACAACTGGATGGCAGCACAACTGACTTGCTGCTTGACTCAATAAATACTTTACTGTTGTTGCACCACTATATGCTCTTAGTGTGAATTCTTTCTCAATCCCCCTAACATACAGTACTGAGTTTACGTCGTAAAAGTGTCTGCTTTTACTCAAGCCATTGTTCTTTAGGATTGTTTTCTCAAACGGCTGTATCTCTTTGGCTCATTACGATATGCAAGTCTTACTACCGCGTCATGGTGGTAGTCAAAAACGTCAAAGAATCATAAATGTAATGAGTGATGTGAATGTGAGAAAAAGAACCATAAAGTTATTGGTAAATATTTTCATATTTCTGAAAAAAATAAAAGGGACTACATGTGTTTTTCTTTAAATTATTTTTAATCATGTTTCCAGCAGCCTTTCGCCCCTGACCCTTTCTAATTGTGAGCTTCTCTACACGACTTAGATAGGAATCAGACATTCCACTGATGAGTCACGTATTCTAGTCATGTCATTTTATTTCTTCTCAAATTGATACTACTTCAGCTAATAAAGGCTATGGGAAGAGCCTTAGTTCCACACGAATAATAAACACATGAATTAAATTTATTGCATATCTCATTAAATTGGTTACAAAAGGTGTCGAATTTTAACGCATTGTCAGTGACCTTCAATAAATAATCCTTTCCTCTATGGACTCTTCATCAAAACTGACACCAGTAAATTTCTGTTTTCTCCTTTTTTCTGTTTTGTCGGGGTGTTACAACTTTAACTAGTGCGTATATCTACTCAAAGTTCTACGCAAACTCATCAACCAGTCACATAAATGAAAGTTTTAGTCATTTAAAACTCATGAAATTATTGACCTGGTACTTCAATCAAAAGTTTATCAGTTCATGATACTGTACTTCATATATGCAAACACAAATGTGGGGAAAAAATGTAATCGGACTGCCATAAAAATGTATTGGAGAAAAGGTCAAGGAGAAACACTAGTTTACCTTTTAAATGGCATCCACATAAACCAACTTGATATTGTTTCAGACTTTAGCACGAATAAAATGAAATGGTGTTTACACCACATCGAATTTTTTGGCTTAACAATTGTTATAAGCAATCGTTTTATACAATAATATCGGTAAATAATTCCGTAGAATCACTGGCCTACAACTTTTTTAGTATACTGTCAATTACTACTGTTATATCTTTTTAGTACAACAACACAATGCGTCGGTGGCACAGTGGTTAAAACTCTCGCCGACCATGCACATGGTCCGAGGTTCGAGCCCACGCCGACGCACACCTGATATCTATGGTCGGCCTGTAGAGTACGTAACAATGTGATTGTACACTTTTTGGTGATTATGTACAATATCTCGAATTCATACAAATAACCAAAAAGTGTACAATCACATTGTTACGTACTCCACAGGCCTGCGAATTTTGGGCTACCGATATCCACGCTGAAAATTCCATACTTGTACCAAAAATACGGTGTGGAATCAAGCTGTTATCAAAAAAATAAAATATATTTCAAAAGTCTTCATGAAGGCCTTATCGAGAATCTAAAATTTTATGAGAACCCAACAGGAAAATTTCAAGTACGAACGGCAACTAACATACAAGTAGAATATAGAGGGCAAAAAGCGGAAGACTTATTACTTGTGTATCAGAAGCAAATCAAGTGAAGCATTTTTGAACAGCACAATCACTCCTCATTACTAAATGGACAAGTATTTAAATATATACATGGTCGAAGAAGAGTTTAGTCTACTCAGATATATAAGTGTGATGAAAACTGCTGTTAAATGCAATGGGCACAATAATACTTACCTGAGAGGGACTTATATCAAAGCACTCTGATATTTTTGAATAGAGCTGTCGAATAGTTGTAAACCCATGAATTATGCCTGTTGGACTTCCATGTGCTAACTGACAGAAAAATTGATAAGGTGGGGCTGAATTATAATTCCCAGCCTCGTAGTTGACTGGTCTTGAGTATCCACATACATTTCTTTCTAACTGTCTAGTACCCACGACATTCGGTTTACGGAAACAAAATCCCGGGTAGCCGCATTCAATGTTTCAATATTGGAAATTTGTAACGTAGAAAGGTTCAACAAACTACTTCCAAATATCAATTATTTTTGTGAAGAACTTGTATGAACGCGTTGACGACTCGACATATATTTATCAGAGATACGAATAGACCTATATCTCAAGTGAATTTCAATGCAAAAGTTCTTTACATGAGACTGATGTAACTCCATCGAACGTGGCAGGTGGAAGTCCTGCTTCACTATCAGGGGACATATGACTTATCCTACTAAAGTACTTCGATTAGTATCTGCAGCTATCCCTCTGTCGGAAAATTTCTTGGAAGAGTCAGAAAAGTACTGGAAATTAGATATTATGACACAAACAGAAAAATTGAGGTTTGTTGGCAGCGTGTAATGGAACAAAGTGGCTTCCAACAGGAAAGGAATCAGGAAGAAAAGATACAATAATACAAAAATAAATAAAATAGAAAATAAGATGGAGTATCAAGCTTTTAACTGTAATATCAGTATAGCCACTGACAAAATATGTGTGTAAGCCGCTTCGCCTTTGCATATTCTTCCAATTGGCTTCCAACTGGCTAAATCATAGCTATGCTGGTTGACGATTGGTCCCATAGACAAAGTTTCTACAAGAAAGAGTTCAGTGGTTAATATCTTAAATACGCACTTCCTCTTGGATTTCTGTAGGCAGTGGTGTAGTACACTTACGGTAATAAGTACTTATTTCGAAGTTTTGAGTTGTTATTTATTTTATAGGTATCTGATTCTGTGCATGTACTAACCTACCCTTGGCGATCGATGGTCAGACGTTTTCTTTGTCAGTTTAATGACGGTTATTGTCTCTATTTTTATGGACATCCTTTAGATATTGTCGTTCTCTTGTTAACGCTCTGTGGCAAATCTTGATAAAAGAACAGAACTGGAGCACCGCGGTAGCTTACGATTCAAGTGCACAATAAATTTATTAGCGAAAAGCATACAGCAATATGACACTATTTACTGATAACACTGGAAACACAATTTATTGCTCAAAATCATTTCAAAGCACTCATATAACTTTCCAACTCTGTTAAGATGATTTCATTGATTTGCTTCCTTTTGATTCCACTTGTAGAAATAAATTCTGTCAGTCACGTCTCATAAACCGTTAATACCCAGCTCTTGCTACGCTCGGGCTCACGCTGTTCCTTGAAGTTTCTCAGAAACGCTTAGTAATAACGGACGCAAAAACCAAAACACCAATTGGCGACTCGAGGATTCTTTATTGTAACACCAATATATAAACACTGTTACAACTAAGGTCTGTGAACAAATATTACAATAATAAATCACAATATTACTTCTGACGGTTTGCTACTGACTTTTTTCTGAACAGCGACCGATGAGACGATGACTGTCGTGTTGATGCCTCCAAGAAAATTGGGGAAGTTGGTCTTGAGCAAACAACCATGAATTGATCGTTCAATCTTCAACTACATTGACATTTTCCATGTATTAGGTATTGACGTTGAGTATGTCCTATTGTGCGCGACTGATGTAGATTCGACGAATGGAAATTCGGTAATCTTGTACGTACCTTACTTCGAGGAAATATTGCTCTGTCACATCCTATTATGAGGTTGTATGTAGATATTATAGAAAAGATTTGTAGCTTAGGTGGATGATTTTGATGTGGTTTTGTTCTCTGAGCTGGATGGTTAGTTTGCGAAGCTTCCATTGCCCTACTAGGAAACATCTTCAGCGCATACTTCAATTAAAATTGATGTGAGCTTTTAGATTTCTCCACGAGTTTATTAATCATCTCTCCTGGTGACCTTGGACGTGATTGGTTGTTTGTGTGTGTTTTCACACCTTCTAGGTTACTTGTATTGGAACCGGTTGTTTCTTTGACTTGAACTTTTACCCTTTGTGTGTGAGAGTTCCTTTCTTATCGGTTGATAAATTTTGTCTATCTCGATGTGTCTATTGATTGATGATTCACTGGAATACCAGACAGGCTTCTAAAAATTCTCTAGCATTCTTGGTGTTTCCTCTGTCTAATATTTTAACTGTGGTTGTCCCAGTCGAATTGATGTCCGTGGTTGTCTGTGTGTAGTGAAATGAGGGAGTGGATATAATGTCCTTTGACGGCTAACGCTTATGTTCGTGGATACGAAGACGAAGGGGACGTCCACTTTGGCCAATGTAGTGTTTTTCGCAGTTGTTACAAATTATTTTGTAGATGATGTTGGTTTTATCTTCTTTCGCTGTTGAGTCTTTTGGTTGACATAGAATTGAGTGAAGCGACTTTGTTGGTTTGTGTACGAGGTCAATTCCTAAAGGTTTGAAGAGTCTTGTAGTGATTTCTGAGATATCATTTATATATGGTAAGGCGATTTTCTTTGTGCTTTCCTTGGTGGCTTTTGCTTTGATAGGTTGGCTTGGGGGTATATGTCTTTTGATTGAATTCCTTGGATATCCATTCTTTTGTAAGACGTCCATGAGATACCTTTCTTCAATTTTCCTTAAGGTGGGAGTGCTTCAATGAATCCTTGCTCTCTTGAATAGTGTTTGTATGCAATTCCTTTTGTGTGTTATTGGATTGTTGCTGTTGTAATTCAAGATTTGGTCTGTGTGAGTTGATTTCCTACAAACTTGAGTTTCTAATTCTCCTGTAGTTGTTCGCCTGACTAAGACGTCCAAAAATGGTATTTTGTTCTCGGATTCCTCTTCTCTTGTGAATTTGATGTCGTTGAAGACGTTGTTTATTAAGTTGTGAGTTTTATCTAACTCGTTTCTTTTGATTATTACAAATGTGTCGTCGACGTAGCGTATCCAAATCTTGGGTTTGATCTTTGGTAGAATTATATTTTCGAGTCTGTGCATCACTGCTTCTGCAATCAAACCTGATATTGGCGATCCCATGGGTGTTCCTTTGACTTGTTCATATATTTGGCCGTTGAACTGGAAGTATGTTGTTAGGCGTAGATTTATGCATTCCATCCAGCTTGTGTGTTGCATTTTTGATTGTTGTGGCAGTTGTTCGTCGTTGCTAAGTAGTTGCTCCATGGTTTCTTTTGCTAGGTTTTGTCCGATGGATGTATATAATGCTGTCACGTCGAATGATACCATTATTTCTTGTTCATCTATTTGGATGCCTCTGATTTTCTCTAGGAATTGGATAGCAGAGTTGATGGAGTGATCGCAAGATTCCGTTAGGTGTTTTAGTTTTCTGTATAATTCTTTGGATAAATTATATGTTGGAGTTCCTGGGAGTGATACAATTGGTATGTATGTATGGTTGTATGTAAACGAACGCGTTATAATTGCCCAGTTTTCCCAAAACTGTTCATGTTTGCAATCTACTGTTTACCTTCAGCTTTTGGTGTTGCGGCTTGGTTCGTCATTTCCAACCTGTGTTTTTCAGGGATACCTTTGTACTTTAGCTTTACTTTAACCCATGCCAGTTGTTTTACCAGGCAGGTATCAAGTTTCATCCATATTAATAGTAACGGTGGTATTCACAGTAGTAACAGCGAGACTTCATAGGAAACTGAGGGCGGATGGGCAAAAATTGTGAAGAGGCCGGGGCAACGATAAATAAGATAGAGATGCATCAGGCATTAGACCAGTTAGACTAATAACGACAGTTGTAGGGAGTCTCTTTAGATTCGGAATTTATTTGTCATTGTCAGCATGTTTACGTAATACCACCTGACCGATGTCAGTGGCAGTTTACTGACGGCAAAGTGTCTGGAGGTTGAAAAAGGGCAAGTAAGGGGCGGCAAATTTTTGGTGAAAAGAAGCTGGAATGCTCCGACTTTTATACTTTTCATGAACGAGTCTTTACAGTTCTGAATTAGTTCATACGAGCTGGATTTATAACAGCTGGGTTCCCTTATCTGATTGTTACAATGCGTGATTTATAAAACCACACTATTCTTGCATTCAATTGTATGCCAGCTTTACAAAATATTGATATTCTTACCAAGCAACAATTGAGTGGCAGTGATGTGTCGTAAAAGATCTTCCTACGTGTTCACTATGACTCATCATGAACTCTAGACATATCGCTCGTGTAGTTTGTGATTCTTCCTTTACTTTCTTGTGGAATTATGTTCATTTGCACCATGATGCCAAATGAGGCAGTCTGAGATCACAGAGGCAACACGTCTCAGAAGGCCAGGTGTCGAAATAATGTGAATTATGAGCTTGTGTCTGCCCAAGTATGTATAAAGGGATATGGATGATTTAAGAGGAAACAACAGCCAATGCTCTATAGTCCCTTCAAGTAATCACCGGTCCACTATAGTCTTCTATATATTAGAGAACACCATTCAAAATGTTTAAGTGCGCAACAAGTTGAACTCAACTATTCAGAGATTCGGTATCATGTCACTCTTCACGGGATCGGTAAGTCGATCGGTATGACAACTGATGAGGCTTGATGGTGTATTGTCGAGATTCCCATTAATGATAGAGTTAAAACTACCAGATATTTGTGGGCTTATTAAGTACCGGTTAGTGGGTTTCCTTTTGGTTATGAACCTCAACCCTTCCTCGACTGTCTCAAAACATGCCAAATTTTACTTCTGATATCTATCAAATGCTTATCTACTTTTGAACAAAGTTCGTTGTAACCTGGTAGACATTATCCTAAGTTGATGTTTGGGCAACTCCTCCTGGAAGTGGTAAGTGTTCCTTGGCTTACACGGACATCCAATTCTTTGACTACGTGACGTCAGAAGTTAACTCTTTCATTTCGCGATCGCTAGCTATACTGTGAAACAAGCAGAGAAGGAAACAATCTTTCTTGAAATACTTCGTTACCACAGTATTATCTACCTGACAAATGGCAAATGATGCGCATGCAGTTGGAATGTAATGACACCGGTGTAGCAGCATCTGTCAGCAAAATCTCAGAAACAATTTGTAATAACCAACGCGAAAAACCAGAACACAGAATGGCGACTTGAGAATCGTTTATTCTTACGCCAATATATGACCAACAATGAGGTAATTACACACAAGGTCTAAGAATAAACGTTATAACAATAAATCACGATAGTACTTCTGATAGTTTTATATCTTCCACTGAACAGCAAATGATGAGACGACGAGTGATGGATTCATGACTCCCACGAAAAATGTGGAGGACTTGGGTTTGAGCAAACTACCATGAATCGATCGTTCAGTGTTCAAATATGTTGACACCACACTTCTCACTTGTTAAGATAAACAAGGTGTCAATGTAGTTGAAGATTGAACGATCAATTCATGGTTGTTTGCTCAAGACCAACTTCCCAATTTTCTCGGAGGCATCAACACGACAGTCATCGTCTCATCGGTCGCTGTTCAGAAAGAAGTCAGTAGCAAACCGTCAGAAGTAATATTGTGATTTATTATTGTAATATTTGTTCACAGACCTTAGTTGTAACAGTGTTTATATATTGGTGTTACAATAAAGAATCCTCGAGTCGCCAATTGGTGTTTTGGTTTTTGCGTCCGTTATTACTAAGCGTTTCTGAGAAACTTCAAGGAACAGCGTGAGCCCGAGCGTAGCAAGAGCTGGGTATTAACGGTTTATGAGACGTGACTGACAGTTTCTGACGGTACAACGTTAGTTTTTAAACGGTTTTGGACAGTTGGCACGATGTTGGATAGTCATCGTTCATCTATTTTTGTGCCGGTCAAGTCCTCTTTGAACAAGCAATATCTGGAACGTTTTTGGAATTGGGTCAAGTTCAACAATGCCTGGGTCAAAGAAGGGACAGAGCGTGTTGGATGCAAACAGGAAAGTAAGTCATGGTGACTTGTCTGTTACTTGTAACGATGTGTCTGATGTTAAGCATGACATGGTTGATGTTACTGTTTCGCCGTTCAGGGATAATAGGAACATCAAACTCCCTAAATTTGAACCACCGTGTTTTGATGGAAACCCGGCTGATTATTTACAATTTGTAAAGGAGTTTGAGATCATGCTGAGTAGTTTTTTATTAAGTGATGAATTGAAATTGATGTATTTGATGAGGTATTGCACTGGAGATGCTTCAAGAGCTATACAGTGCTGTAAGTTCATGCCCCCTAATGAGGGATACGCTGAGGCTATGAGCATATTACGTCAAAGGTTTGGAAGACCTTCGATGATTGTAAGGAACGTTTACGAAGCTGTCAAAGGTAATGGCAGTCAACTTCGAGATGACTCCAAGGCACTTACTGAGTCTTTAGATAATCTTATGACTTATAAGAATACCTTGATTTCTATGAATTGCATGAGTGACCTCAACTCCAGCTCAGTCCTAGAGGTAATTGCGAGACGCCTACCTACGCGGCTGCAAAGGAAATGGGTAAAAATAAGCTCTCGTATAGAGGATGAGGGTATCGAGCCAAGGTTTGATGATATTCTTAGACTGGTGAAGGACAGTGTCAACCAGGCGATGGGCGAATTCGCCAGCATTTTGCATTCTAAGGTAGGGACATTTCCTCAATATCTGCCGCGACAGCAACTGTAAACTTTCTGAATCTCAATAGCAGTCCCTCTAATGAGCTCACGCAATCTGGGCCACTATACAGATTATCATTTAAAGAGACTCCTTCGTGTTTCGCAGAACAATCAAACACCACACGGAGTTTACCTGACTTCCTCGGGTTAAAGACGGGATGATGGGGCAAATACCACTTCCCTGGCTCACTTTGATCAACTAGTCTTTCAACGTAACCCTTCATTATATGTTTATCGACGACTTCCTTATATTTGGACCAGAGCTCTGCATCTGACAGGAATTTCTTCTGTAAACCCATTAGTCTCTTAAGAGCAACTTTTCTACTACAAACCATCTGTCTATCTTTGAATCTCCATGATAGGCCAACGCTGAAACGCCCGTTTTCGTATTTACAAGAGTCCTCGGCTATTTTAACTGCTTTCAAGTCTTCTACAAAACGACCCTTCTCAGGGACACCGCAGTCACAAAACTCCTTGTCATACATATTTTTAATCATAGTCTCTAGTTTGTCCCCATCGTTTGCAATTAATGATGATATGTGGACTATGGGTATAGGTCCTCTCACTGTCCATCCCAGTGGTGTTTTCGTCGCGAACAGATCATCTCTACCTCCGAATCTCTCTTCTAATACCTTGTGAGCTTCTGGCACACTACATCCAATGAGTACTCTCACTCTACCATCTTGCAGTGTTGGAAGAGGTATGTCACACAGGTACGGCTTACCGACAACTGTTTCACGACTAGGTACTATAGCTTCGCCAAGTTTCATACTGGAGGTAGTGTAAGCAGTATCCACTTCCACGGTTTCCCCAGTAGCCAAGGATTCTAACTGAAATGACACTCGTTCACATACTACTGTTTTCGCAGAATTGAAAGTATTTACAACCAAGGGTTGCTTTGGGCCTTTAATACCCGAGCAACCAGCCAGTTCAGCATCTATCAATGTAACGTCTGAACCATTATCCAACAATGCATAAGTCTCTACTGAAGATTTCGGTCCTTTCACCTTAACTGGCAATACCCCTAAGAAAACTTGTAGGGTGTCAAGGGGTCTAGAGATACTATTACAATTAACCGAACTCCCAGGTTCGTTCACTGTCCTCAGAAGTGGGTGCATATCCGTTATACCACTACTTCCTTTGTTTGTCGCCTTACAATTCCACTTTGTATGCCCAATCATTAAACAACTGAAACACAGCCGCTTCTGCTTTGCCATTTTTTACCTTTCTACGGGTGACATAGCGATAAAGCGATTGCAATCACTCAATTGATGCATGTTATGGCAGACAATACACTCATCCTTTCTCGTTGTGTCTTGAGACTTCACCACAAATGCCTTCCTTATATTCACTGGTTCCTTAGGTTCTACCTTAGAATGCAAAATGCTGGCGAATTCGCCCATCGCCTGGTTGACACTGTCCTTCACCAGTCTAAGAATATCATCAAACCTTGGCTCGATACCCTCATCCTCTATACGAGAGCTTATTTTTACCCATTTCCTTTGCAGCCGCGTAGGTAGGCGTCTCGCAATTACCTCTAGGACTGAGCTGGAGTTGAGGTCACTCATGCAATTCATAGAAATCAAGGTATTCTTATAAGTCATAAGATTATCTAAAGACTCAGTAAGTGCCTTGGAGTCATCTCGAAGTTGACTGCCATTACCTTTGACAGCTTCGTAAACGTTCCTTACAATCATCGAAGGTCTTCCAAACCTTTGACGTAATATGCTCATAGCCTCAGCGTATCCCTCATTAGGGGGCATGAACTTACAGCACTGTATAGCTCTTGAAGCATCTCCAGTGCAATACCTCATCAAATACATCAATTTCAATTCATCACTTAATAAAAAACTACTCAGCATGATCTCAAACTCCTTTACAAATTGTAAATAATCAGCCGGGTTTCCATCAAAACACGGTGGTTCAAATTTAGGGAGTTTGATGTTCCTATTATCCCTGAACGGCGAAACAGTAACATCAACCATGTCATGCTTAACATCAGACACATCGTTACAAGTAACAGACAAGTCACCATGACTTACTTTCCTGTTTGCATCCAACACGCTCTGTCCCTTCTTTGACCCAGGCATTGTTGAACTTGACCCAATTCCGAAAACGTTCCAGATATTGCTTGTTCTAAGAGGACTTGACCGGCACCAGGAAAAATGAACGGCGACTATCCAAACTTTCACCAACTCTTTGAATCCGCCAGATCTGTTTCCATCGTCAGAAACTGTCAATCACGTCTCATAAACCGTTAATGCCCAGCTCTTGCTACGCTCGGGCCCACGCTGTTCCTTGAAGTTTTCAGAAACGCTTAGTTATAACGGACGCAAAAACCAAAACACCGATTGGCCGCTTGGGATTTCTTTATTGTTACACCAACATATAAAAATAATTACTGAACTAAGGTCTGTGAACAAATATTACAATAATAAATCGTAATATTACTTCTGACGATGTTTTACTCTTCTTTCTGAACAGCGACCGATGAGACGATGACTGTCGTATTGATGACTCCGCGAAAATTGGTGAAGTTGATTTTGAGCAAACAACCAAGGATTGATCGTTCAATATTCAACTCTATTGACAGAAGTGGTATTTGCCCCATCATCCCGTCTTTAACCCGAGGAAGCCAGGTAAACTCCGTGTGGTGTTTGATTGTTCTGCGAAACACGAAGGAGTCTCTTTAAATGATAATCTGTATAGTGGCCCAGATTGCGTGAGCTCATTAGTGGGACTGCTATTGAGATTCAGAAAGTTTACAGTTGCTGTCGCGGCGGATATTGAGGAAATGTTCCTACAGGTGAAGGTGCCAGAGAGTGACAGAGATCACTTGAGGTTTTTGTGGTTTGATGACGGTCCTTGTGGTAAGGTGTCAGAATATAGGATGACAGTGCATCCATTTGGTGCCACATCCTCCCCATTTTGTGCTAATTTTGCTCTACGAAAGGCAGTGTCCACATTTGGTTCTAATGATTTGCTGGACGTCATAGATTGTTGCTTCTACGTGGATGATTGTTTAGCCTCCTTCGATGATGATAAGTCTGCAGTTAGATTTGCAACAAGCATCACTGAAGTGTTAGCTAAGGCCGGCTTTCGTCTAACTAAGTGGGTCTCGAACAGCCTAGACGTTTTGAAGCATATAGATCCAGAAGACAGAGCACCTACCGTACGAGATTTGCCTGTTGATACTCTACCAGTTGAACGCACATTAGGTATGCGATGGGATGTGAACTCTGATACCTTTGGATTTAGTGTTGGTGATATTGATAAGCCAGTTACTCGGAGAGGTGTGCTCTCTGTGTTGTCGTCCGTGTTTGACCCACTTGGATTAGTAGCACCTTATCTACTTCCGGCTAGGAGGTTATTTCAAGAGACATGCAGGAAAGGGTTACAGTGGGATGAACCATTAAGTGAGAGGCAGAGAGAAGAGTGGAAGGGGTGGGTTAACAGTTTAAGAATGCTGAATCTACATTCCGTCTCACGTCCACTTAAGCCGTCGAGAAATCATGATATAATTGACTTCCATGTTTTTTCTGATGCCTCTGAGGTTGGATTTGGTGCAGCCGTATACATCAGAACCACCTTAAGGAATGATATAGATGTTAGCCTGGTGATGGGTAAATCCAGAGTTGCACCTCTAAAGACGGTTTCGATTCCGAGATTAGAACTTAATGCCGCCTTACTAGCTGCGCAGTTATTCACAACGGTGTGTAAAGAGTTGGATTACCCCAAGCATCCCGTAACGTTTTGGACTGATTCGATGTCTGTGATATATTATATACGCAACGAGTCAGCAAGATATGCATGTTTTGTAGCTAACAGAGTATCTCAAATTCGTGAACTAACAACTGTTGAGCAGTGGAGGTACGTACCGTCTGGAAAAAATCCAGCTGATCTAGCCTCGCGAGGAGTTATTGATATGAATGTTGTTAAAAATAAGTGGTGGAAAGGTCCAGAGTTCTTGCTAAGGGCTGATAGTATGTGGCCTCGTAGAGAAGATGAACCACCGATAAACGAGTGTGCCTTGGAGTTGAAGACAAGTGTCAGTTTAACATCTACTCAAGAAAGACATTCAGGTTTACATCCACTTTTTAAATATTATTCTTCTTGGTACAAACTACTGAAAGCTGTTGCGTGGTTGACACGATATGTTACGTATTTAAAGGTCATGCATCTTGCGGGATACGAAAATATGAATGTGGGGCCTTTGAGAGTCGAAGATATTAGAAATGCAGAGTTAGCGATTTTGAGGGCTGCTCAGTGGGAAGCGTGGGGTGAGATTGCCAAGGAGGATAGTCCCGATTTCGCAGATTTCAAGGTGCGGTTAGATAGATTATCTCCGATAGTTTCCGAAGGGATCGCTAGAGTTGGTGGACGTCTACAAATGTTAGAATCGTCATATGAGACCCGTCATCCGGCTTTATTACCTTGCTACCATCCAGTCACTGATCTCATTATAAGACACTACCATGTTCTTGAAGGTCATTTGGGTACTTCGCAAGTACTATCAAGTATTCGATGTAAGTTCTGGATAGTGAAGGGAGGTACTGCTGTCCGTAAAATAATTGATAAGTGCATGGAATGTAAACTCCGAAATGCTCGTCCAGTACAGCAGATGATGGCACCACTCCCAGCGTGGCAAGCTTCTGAAGGGAATTATCCATTTGAGTACGTTGGGGTGGATTTGTTCGGACCTTTTGTAGTGAAGAGAGGCAGAACCCTATGTAAAAGATATGGCTGTTTATTCACCTGTTTGAAAATGAGAGCTGTGCATATTGAGATGGTTCATTCGCTAACTACTGATTCATTCGTGCTAGCATTACATAGATTTATAAATCGCCGGGGTGTACCGAAGATGATGTTCAGCGACAGAGGGACTAATTTTGTTGGCTGTCACGCCGAGCTTAAAGAGTACTTCGAAGGTCCTCAAACGAGAGTTCAGGAAGAGTTACTGAAAAGGAACATCGAGTGGCACTTCAATCCACCACATGCCAGCCATAGAGGTGGGCTATGGGAAAGACTTATAGGAATTATCAAGCGTATTTTAAGCTCCATAATTAAAAACCAGAGTTTGAATGACGAAACGCTGGAGACATTTTTTTGTGAAGCTGAACGAATATTAAATGACCGGCCGTTATCACCTGTGAGGGACGACGTCAAGGATTTTGATGTGTTAACCCCAAATAAATTATTGTTATTGAGAGGCAACCCTGGCATAGAGGACGCAAGCGGGGAAGGAATACCTACGATTAAAAGATGGAAACAAGCCAGGCACATGAAAGATATATTTTGGAAAAGATGGTTAAAGGAGTATGTTCTAACACTGCAAACCAGGGACAAGTGGAAAAAGTTGTGCCGAAACTTAAAGGTTGGTGACATAGTATTAGTAGCAGATAAATGTGCCACAGGTAGGTGGCCTTTGGGAGTGGTAGTAAGGCTGATCTGTAGTGGTGATGGATTGGTGAGGACGGTTGAGGTGAGAACTAGTTGTGGCATGTTGGTGCGAGATATCAGAAAACTGTGTCTCCTGGAAGGTGCTGAGAGTAGAGAGTCGGAGGATGAACTACCAGACGATTTTCCAACCTAGGGCGTCAACCTGAGAAGGGTTGTAGGCGTACTGCTGTAAGTCCTACAATTCTTCAAAGGGTAGCGCATCAATGAGCAGTCCAATGTGCTCGGTGTGTGATTTTGTACATATGTTCATATTGTATATACTGAATTGATATCATCTGTCATCTAGCTGTTGGTAATTCTGTTTGTGTCCGGACATTCCACAACTTACAATGGTCAACCTGTGAAGGTTTGTAGGCGTACTGGTGTAA
The DNA here is from genome assembly GCA_944472135.2 of Trichobilharzia regenti. NCBI lineage: Eukaryota > Metazoa > Platyhelminthes > Trematoda > Strigeidida > Schistosomatidae > Trichobilharzia > Trichobilharzia regenti. Next base: position 7,186,641 of record OX235267.1, on the reverse strand, counting down.
GTCCTGCGATTCTTCAAAGGAATTCCATCAAGACATGATCAGCGAGGTTGTTTGTACTATTTGTATATACGTGTGGTGTGTCATATCAATTGGTGTTTTTGGATTCATTGTGTTTACTCGTTGTTTTCGTACCTTGTTGTTATTGCATAATTTTGTTAAAATTTTCGTCGTGATTACTTCTGAAGTTGTGTCCACTCTTCTACACCCGCGAATGAATTGATTGATGTTAAGGACAGCAGATGGGGCGTATACGCCGGGGAGGCTATTGCTGAGAATGAAATGCACACGGAGATAATTGTTAGCTGCGGTCCGACACGCCGGGGAGAAAGAGTGTAAACGACTGAGGCTCGCATGCGTCACCGCTACTAGAACTGAGGCAGAATGAGTGACAAGCGATTGCAGTGGTAATTGGTAGTGAGTAGATAAGACGATGTGCGTGGAGTATCATGAGGTGGTGCAATGGTCACGTTGCATTCTGCAAGAGTCATTCTAGCAAGTGGCGATTGTGTTGCAAGAGGATGTCAAGTGGCCACCTTTACCTGGAAGGCGCAGGTCGTCATTGATGTGTGAGATTGTGCTGTGGGTATGCTTGTGGTGTGTTGGCTTTTCTGTTTGTTTTTCATTTCAGCCCTGTCCGTGTGACCCAGGTTCTCGCAATGGCATCCAAGTCGACATGTATTGGCCGTGAAGGAAAAAAGGGTTGGATCCCTTTTTTGCCGGGGAGTGTCAATGGAGTTGAAGATTGAACGGTCAATTCTTGGTTGTTTGCTCAAAATCAACTTCCCTATATTTCCGCGGAGGCATCAATATGACAGTCATCGTCTCATCGGTCGCTGTTCAGAAAGAAGTCAGTAGCAAACCGTCGGGAACCTTAATCATAACATTGTTTATATGTTCGTGTTACAATAAATAATTGTCGAGTCGCCAATTGGTGTTTTGGGTTTTTCGCCCGCTATTACTAAGCGTTTATGAGAAACTTCAAGGAACAGTGTGAGCCCGAGCGTAACAAGAGCTGGGCATTAACGGTTTACGATACGTGTCTGTCACAAGGCTTGTTGGCCTGAAAGCTGATTCGTGTTGAGCAGAGTACCAAATGGTGCCAGGGTGAGTCGAAAACCTATTAGTTTACTTATTTCGTGTTCTATCAGTCTTTTCGATCTTGTTCTAATGAACAGATACTGCTGCAATCTCTCATTCATATATAAGTGTATATTATAGTAATTATCAATATGGCTGTTGAAAGTGGTTTTAAAAAGCACTACAACGGCATATTATGTAGTCGCAAGGGCTTCAACCAGAGGAGACAGTAACCCAGGGACTTTAACCCCATTTCGCATACCGATTCTTAGCCTCGCGTACATCTTCCCTGTCCTAATACTACGCCTACATTGCCACAGTCTGGCACCGAAACGGCACAGGCGAAACCAAGTGGACAAGATGCCTCACATATATACTTCGGAAGCTAGTGTGTGACACGCAGCAAAACAAAAAGGAAACGCTCAAGACGTTGTAAGACCTCCAGAGCGTCTTCTAGAAAAGGAGACTAATGCCAGGCCTTTAGTGTTGTAGTTTCCAAAACCGACTGAGCATTCGAATGCGATTTTTGTAAAGAATGAGTGCACTGCTGTTGTGACAAAGAGGTGCCAAAACCATATTATGAGTTTGTGCGAAATAGCCCATGCGCGTGATTCTGGTACACATGCCTACCTTATCGCCCCGACACAAGCTCACATGGCGTATCGCCGGATAACAGAACCAGCACACCACTTTTGTGTCTTGGCACAATCTCATACAGCGCTTCGCCTGATAACATCACATCACCAAAACCTGGTAAAAATTGTAAACAGGATACTCCAGCCCAAGCGACTGGATATATCAGTCTTCAGGAACTGAAGACCACCATGGTGACACCAGAAACATCAAGGAAAGATGGGATCGCCGAAGCACCAATTGCATCCGCTAGCAAACATGGCAACACAGTAAAGAGTAGTCACAACCTGATGAAATCTAAAGTGACTAATCCTTCAAAGGAGGACAGGCAACCAAAGGCCACGCCTAGGTTTGAGGTCATTCAATCGAATTCTCTTATTCCGTTTAATGTACCGGTGTGAGGTGATAGTTCGCCTGAACGAAAGGCCTTGATTAATTAGGAACAGTGGTCCAGTTTGTGCTACAAATTACGGCTGGACATCAATTCAGCGAAACTGTGCAGGTTATTCAGGGTGATCATGCACCTCAAGGTGAGCCACCACCATTAAGTGTGACACTGAGCTCTGACGAAGAGAATGAAGGAATACTGTTACTGGCCCAGGCATTAGCTGTCAGCAGGAGTACCAGCATAACAATAAGGTATGATAAGCCATAGGCTAACAGGCAAATGGCGATAGAGTGATTGGAACTGATACCCTCTACCTCCATGGTCACACACGGTGCTCCAGAACTGGAGACTGACGCTGCTTGTGAAAGATCCATGCATGGCGTACTGCGACGGAGATGGCTGTCATCTGAGATTGCCCTCGGTGCTTCTGATGCAGTCTCGATTTCCCGACTACCTCGGCTCGCTCATCTCACACTGATTAGCTCCTCAAAGCTGATGAGCGCAAAATTCAACTCCCAGGAACAGTCGCCCCCAGTACTTCAACGGCAGTACGAGACCAAGGGTAAATTGGGAGGACACATCCGGTGTTACGAAAGCAGATCTCGAATCATAAAGAGGCAAGAAACTGAGGTCTTGACACGTCTTCAAGGAGCAGTGGCACTACTGCGATGCAGCGCTGGAAATAGCAGTCAGTGTCTCCCAGGTGTCCCACATGAACCTAAGGGATAAACGGCGGCGGGCCGGTTCCATCGGGATTGACCAACTGGTCCCCATATTAGGCTCTCTACGAGCAGACAGTGTGACGTCAACTACCACACAACCGCTGAGCTTGTGAGAATCCCTGTCACCTGCCTTTAAGCCGTATGATTGGACTGAGAAGAAAAGTAAGTGAACTCAGAAACCTCCAGTCACACCTCCACTTTAAAATAATCATCCTTACTGAAACCTGGCTAACCTCCACTATCGCCAACAGCGAAATCAGTATAAGTGATATAGTTCTGGTCAGGAGAGAGACAGGAACAACGAGGAAGGAAGGGAATAGTCATATACTCTGACAAGCGACTCAATCGTGTACGTGCAATGGGCTCGCCGCTTACTTAACTTCCAGACTCCATGTGGTATCGTTTCACATTAGGCATTTACTGGGTGGCATCTACCCATCATCCACCTGTGAGTCAGAGCACAACGAGTTACTGTTCGGCACCAACACGGGGTTAAGGGACTTGGGCTATGATCAAATCACCATAGTTGGAAATTTCAGTGCCCCACCCCTGAACCTTGGCCCAGGGTATGCTCAGGGAAAATTCAATCGAAATCTACTGCAAATCATTAGAAATACGGGAGTGACTGAGAATGTTGTAGACGAAACTGAGTGGGGCCCTAGTGGAAAGTCATCGAAGCTAGATTATATTCTAACTAGTGACCAACTACTCGTCGAAAATGTTCGATCATGACTCCACTGGCAAGTAGTGACTACGCAGTCACAGAATTCGACCGTCTTCCCCGTAAGCACTTGCAATAGGATGTAGCGCGACCATTTCTGTGCTATATCAAGGCGGACTATACCGAAATGAAGAAGCTTTAGTCCGACGCAAAGTGGCTGAGTTATCTGTGGATGAACCCTAGGAAATGGTAAAGAAGTTATTTACACAGCAATCTAATCTCTAGTTACATTAGTCACAACGCAACCAAAAGAGTTCCTCATGGTTGAGGAGAGGTACGCAACGTGTTCTGCAAGCAAAGCGGGAGGCTTGGTGCACGTGGCGAGTATCCAAGATTCACACCAATACACGCACACCTGGAACTCAGGAACCGGTGCACCGCGAGAGTCGGGAGTGACAGAAGTCGTTTCAGACTAACCTTGCCAAAACGCTCCTGGCCAACCCCAAAAGCCTGTACCAATTCATGCGGTAGAGAAAAACAACCAACCATGCCTTAGTAAGTCCAAATGGTGGATACCTCACTAGTCTGGAAATGGCTGCAACATTCAGTTTGGCCTTTGCCAAACAGTCAAACAGCGACGTGGGCATTATTGGTGAGGACAAAATGGTGGCACTACTACTTCACCTAGTGGCTATTCCCGAAATAAACACGACAGCTGTTCTAGGGAAGCTACAGAGACTCACATCTGGAAAGCCTCCAGGTTGTCAAGACATCAGACCATCTATTCTAAAAAGTGCTTCGAAGCTCTCCGTAAGCCCTTACGTGACATATCTCAACATACGTCGGATTCAGGGAAAATGACAAGGGAATGGAAAAGAGCCATCCTTCTTCCGATCTTCAAGGGTGGAGACAGGCAAAATGCCAGCAGTTGTAGACCAGCAGCCCTACTCCAAGTGATACCAAAAGTACTGAAAAGTCTTATTAATAGTCGCATCAGGGAGTAACCCGATAGGAATAAAGGGCTCTATGAATCCCAACATGGTTTCGGGAAAGACGGATCTTCTGTAACATTCCTACTACCAACTCTGGAAGATTGGACATCATGTAGGGAATGTGAATGTTCCAATACATGTGGTCCTCCTAGACTTTGAGAGGGCACTATGACCATCTTCTACACAAAATAAGCCATGGAGGTATAGGTGAGCCGCTTCTGTCATGGTTGAAGGACTACCTAGATGAAAGGAAATTCCGTACTAAGGTCAATCGAGTCCAATCATCCTAGCAAAGCTCGTCATCGGGAGTGTTGCGGGTCTGTATCCTGGGACCACTGGTGTTTTTGATTTTTATCAATGACCTGCTATGCTGTCTGAGCCTCCCAACTCCTCTTTACGCTGACGACGTGAAGATTTCGAGAGCGATAAAGTGTTCGGAGGATTCAGATAGGCTGCAGGCACAGCCAAAATCCGTGGAAGACTGGGCGGTGGCGAATGGTATTACTTTCAACCTGAGTAAGTGCAAAGTAGTGAAATTAGGTACGTGTAGGCTGCAGAATGCAAGTTATGCCCTGTGCGATGAAAGTTCGCTCCTTTAGGTGGCTCTAAACTATAGCTGCTTACAACGAAACTAACAAATAAATGGATAAATGTCCCTGAGCAACCCATCAGATGGGTTCGCAGTATACAGGCCCAGTCATGGATGCTGTACAGCACTTACGTGGCGGATTTCATCCAGATCTAGTCTGTTTGGATAACAGACTCATAGGAAGGGAGAAAGTGTGCAGATGTGAGGGTATGATACATTTGCAAAGATGGAATTTTGCACAGGTGAAAAGACTGCTGAAGAAGAATGCTGCAGGTATTTCGTTTGCTAAGCTGAAGTTGCCTTCAACAAAAATTATTAGAATGTGTCGCAATTGGGTACTGAAAATACAAGTTACAGCGGTTGCATTCAAAATGGAGAAATCGCAAGTGTCTGCAGCGCATTTATCCTAATATTGCAGGGATATAATGGGCTGAAATTATCCGTCACTTATCAAGGTCATTGGTGGAGTGAGACGCTCGAAGGTCATTTTCGTCCATTTTAGTCGGCCATGTTGGATCGCGGTTCCGTAGCTGTTCGTTGACGCGTTTGTTGTTCCGTTTATCCTGCCGTTATACACGACTTATCTTGTTGCGTATCGTTCACAAATGTTGCGTTTCACCTCATTTTTTGTTTCCGTTGCTGTTAAAATGAATTATTTCTTTGGTTTCGAAAGTTTTCACTACCAGGCCAGTGCATTCATTTCGGTGTAAGTGTTTTCATACCTTGCATTCATGCGGCTTTCAGTGTTTTAGTTGGTTTTCAGCTGTTAGTGAATTAGTACTGTGTAGAGGGTTTTGAAATTGTGCACATGAAGATGTTTGGCTGTCAGAAGCAGTTGTTTCCAGTCCATTAGTTGGTTGCCGTTACTATTGTTGGTTCAGTTACTTGCATAACATGTAGAAATCTGGAAAAAGAGTGTCTTTTTCGTTCATGTTTGCAGCATACAACAATCTGCGAGTGAATCTGTTGAAGAGAGCACCATCAGAGTTGGTATTAGCAAGGTTTTCGAAGTACAAATTAAACCCAGAGAATTTAGAACCTGGGTTGAAGTTGAAAATGCTTTGAAGCTTTTTGAGAATGTGAATATACCATCCGTGTGTCTGCTATCATTTAAAAAAATATATTGTGAGAGAATCTAAGCCAAATAAGGTTGAGCCGCATGAAAAGTATGAATCTGTTGTGCTTGTGTATATTTTGGGGGAACTGAAAGAACCTGGAATCCCTGAGGGTAAGTGTTACTTATGCTTATTATTGCTTGATGTACTAGATCGCAATAAATGAACTAGGACTACCCGTAATAGAGCCAGTGTTAACATCCATTCGATGGGTTGCAAAACGGTTTTCAAAGCGGATAAAATACGGTGATCTGGTGAGTGTACAAACAATCCCAGTTAGAGGTAAGACATTAATTAGGAAGAATAACGTTTCGGGTTGTAGTCTACGATTGGTGGTTTCCTCGAAGTTGTGATTCTTCCGTGACTATAGACACAGATGTTCACGATCCTAAAAAAAACTAAATAAATTATCCTTGAACCAGTAGTCTTCTTTTCTTCGGCGAAACATCCGTTAATACGACTATACGATTAGGTAGCGAAGTAAGATGTTATGTGACTGAGAATCGTGGTTGTTGTGTTTCTGACTAATTTCGCACATCTGACTTATAACCGCATGGAGATAGCGTTTTCCTCATGGTACATTATGATATCTAGAAATCATAAGCACGCTGCCATCGGTAAATTTATTTTTACTTTTTAAATGGCTGCAAATAGTGAGTCGTTTGCGGTGATAGGATGAATACCTCTGAACGTTTTTTTGGAGACTAGGGTATATTTAATTTTTTCGAGTAAGGGACGATCTTTTTACCAAGAAAGTTCTCGGAATTTTCGTTATTCAAAGATAACGCTAAGTTGCCCACTAAGGTGGTAACTATAGGAGATAACCTTCAGCGGAAACTATATTAATGTAGTTTTAGGTAATGCGTCATAGAAGTAAGCATCGTAGGTTAATTGTGTCTAAATGTATTAAACGTTGTATAACTGATCAAACCATAGTTCTTACGTGCGAGTTAGTTTTATAAATAATGAATGTACCGTACAAGCGTCTACCGTGATTTGCATACCTAGCTCATAAACATTATGCCTGCATGTGGCATACATTTAGGGCCAACACGCTGCGATGAATCAGTCCGAGATACTTAAAGTCAGACTTCATTTCCATATCACTATTATCAATTTTGCAACGGTCATAGGAATTAACACCTTCAACTAACTTTCGTTTACATCGGAAACTGAAAATAACAGTCTGACATTTCGAAGGATTTAGTTTAAGAGCATTTTCCCACTCCTAATAGAGAGCTGTTCATCTTAGTACAGTGTAGCTGGCAGTTAACAGACATTGAAGTAGTTAGATCGTCCGCGTGTTTGAAAAAGTTCTTCTCGTATGCATTCGTACAATAAGTTCATCAAACAAAAATACAATTGGTAATGGACGACTTCCCCCTGACCTACAGTGTACTGCTTTCTCCCTGATAAATAAGAATGAAGCCATCTAACAATCCAATACTCAGTTTGAGTTTCAGCAAGCTTATCTAACAGAATATCTCTAGGTAGTGAGTCGAAAGCAGATGTGTACTCTAGGAAGGTGCAGCGAATTTAGCCCCATTGTCTATACTGGAGAAAATGTTGTGGAGCAAGACTGCAGCTGCATCTAAAGTACGTCTACTGTGTTTATAGGAGAACTGTTTGGGATCGTTAAAGGCTCTGAGTGAGGGTTAAAGATTAAGTAAGAGTAACTTTCCCTTAGTTCGTATATACCTCATTTGATTTGAAACAAAGGAAGCAGGTCTTAATAACGCTTGTAACACTAGAAAGTTTGGCATTTATGGGAGAATTTATGAAAGACTTGTTTAGTTTACACACACCAAATGAATAGGGAATACTGGAGGTAATTAGATGCATACAGGCGTAGGTTATTTAACATCTATAAAGTAGACATGCAAATACCGCAGTTTTTGATCACAGAAATGATGGATACTAGATAACATCCTATGATTCAACGGCATATTAAAATAAATAAAAATTGTTTCTTAGCTGATCGTCAAGTGAACAGTCTATTTGATGATGTCACTGCATATTAACAGATTAGTGAAGTAGATATCAAGCCTAAGTTACTACATTTACTTGTACTACATACTTGGCGTTTAACAGTATACAGACTTTCAACTGGCTAGATAAGGCGACTTTAGAGTATCAAACAGTACAGAATTATTATTCAACTTGCTAAATCCCACTTAGCTTTTACAATGTGCTATTGTGTAGAAACAGACACGAAATCCTACTAATGACTAAAGTAACATTCTCATAATACTACAGTAAATCTCCATCCCACTAACTAAGCTTAGCGTTTATTATTCCTAATTCACTTATTACAAAAGCACAGAGTATAGCGAGGAATTGAAGAAGTCTACAGGAAGAAGTAATCAAGAGTATATTAAACACTTGATTAATTTACAAAAGAAAATTCTGATGAAGGGTAATAAAGTTAGTTTGACCGAATGATGTTTCCGCTGATTTCATATTCGACAACCTCCGTATACCTGGAAAAAATAAAGTACATGTTAGAACTAGCATAACATGAAGTTAACAAGAGATAATTCTACATATTAGCATACAATATGAATACAATCATTCTGTTAAAACTAAGTATTATCTCAAGGAGATAAATGTATTTGTAGTCTACAGCTGATATTTATGTTGACGCCGTATACATAAATATACATCATATGTTTTCCTGCATTTGAGGACTATATGCAAATTTCAAGGCAATCTCCGAAACATTCATACTATTGAGGCGTCATTCTCTCATCAAGCTTACTTGCAGATCAACTTCACACTAAACACTTTTACATGAAATGAAGTATTGCAAGTGTATAACTTAGAAGTTAATCCACAATCTCAGTAATGTCTAGTCCACAAGGTTTTGTGAATCCTACAGAAATCACATTTTCATATTTAGGAGACTATAGGCATCAAATATAAGCTGAACATGCCTCAACTCTAGACAGCTATGCACAGTGCTAACAACATAGTGAAACACTTAAACTATTCTAAAGTACACAGACCTGTTGTGTTGATGAGGATAATAATGTCATATAATGCAAACTAGAAAATTCAATCGTCATAGAGCATCTGTACTGCTTTGTCTAAATGGAAATCTCAGGAGAAATTCATCTCCACTATTGGTGATCAAAAATATTGTAGCATTAAGTATACAGTCAGTGGAAATTGTAAAGGAGAATAAATTCATATTGATGATAATAAAGCTGAATAGATTCAGTTCTAGTAATCACCACGACTCATGCGTATAATCATACCGCGTAATGATTTAGTGCATTAATTGGAACAACAAGGAAACTTAAACGAGTAATTGCCTTCTCCACTGCACTGTACTTGCAATAATCGTGACAACCACCTTCGTTTGTTATCCTATCAGTCAGCTTAGTACACAATGGCACAATATTATTATAGTTGAGATATTTTTGTACATTTAATTAACATAACCCATAGCACACTGCATCAACCAGTGCCAATATATATGAAATCCATTTAGAGATAACCTTTCAACTTACCATAATTCCTGTCCAACCACAGATAGAGTGAAAAGCACATCTAAATGACAACTTAGGTTCCCACCAACGATTCTGATAACATTTGCAGGTGATTTCCAAGTATTGAGAGAATTATTTTGTCAAAAAAGACTGTTCTTCACACGAAAATAGGCTGTACTGATATCCTGAGACATGAAGTCTTCATTGAATGATACTATGCCGAAAGATGCAGCTTCTACATGGAGTAAATGAGTGGTGTAAATGGCATTACCCTCTAACTATCCTATCTCCCTCATTACACCGACATTTTGATACATTCCATCTGAAACACTAATCATTGCAACCAATATGCTAAAAGTGTGTCGCAGTCAGATCACATGAGGCGGACACCAACATAACCAGCCAAAAAGTGGGAATTTCCCTCAATCTAGATAACATATAATACAATTTTATTAAAAATTATTGGCAAAAAAAATTCCAAACGTAACTTCTAGAGTACGTGACGAATAAGTCCAGCCGATATAATGTTATGGAAATCGAACAAAATCACCCAAATGCTTGATGGCTTGAGCATGATTGCTCAGTGCGTTGGTGTCACAGCGGTTAGGACTCTCGCCGACCATGCACACAGTCCGAGATTCGATTCACTGCCGACACACACCTGATATTAATGGTCGACAAACCAAATTCGGGTTACCAATATCACTTGCCGAAAATTCTATACCTGTACCAAAATGGGTTGTGGAATCAGTCTATAGTGAATAAATGAAATGTGGACGAAACAGTGCTTATGAAAAGAAAATACAGTTGTGGTAGACGGAGTGCTAATCAACAGCGGGTTATGGGATTGTATGATACCACTCTGTGGTACATGCAGAAGTTCTCTGATCGCAGTTCCAAGGCTTTATTACGTATCATCCTATGTTTAGTCCCACGCTACTCAACCATTCACAAAGACCTGAAGCACCCCTATAACAAACCTAACTAAATGCTTGTAACACTAATTCATGTACGCATGTTTTACGCTTACAGAAAGTAATTTTACATATGCTTGTGGAATATTTGCCATTGTATTATTGAAAATTACTTTTCTTTGTTACTGTCGAGGAATAAATATGTATTATATTAGTATTATAATCCCCAAGTTCCTACTGTTACGAAGACGCTCCGCACCGATAAAAGTTTCCTCGACTTTAACTCCAAAATACCAGTATTGTAAGGAGGAAGTTATATTGTTTGGCAACTGAAGCGGAGAACAGTAAAAGTTTCTATTCGTTTTTGGTCGTTGTCGAGGAACTTGTACACGATAGAACCATTCGCACCTTCGAGTTGCCCACCAATGGCTACCAGTTCCGGAAAAAAACGTTCAATGTTCACCTTCACTGACGGTCACATATATATTTTTACTCGAATACACACTTTTTGTTCGGTTTCGCGATTTCAAAATTCGATTTCGTTAAAAATACATCTTTTCAAGTGTTCATTTGTGCTACTAAATAAAGCTTTGTCCATCTTTTGACCATGTACAACATTTGCACATCACATAACGTGAAAACGTGGATGCACTGTAATATTATAGCCGGAATCATCTTTAGTGCTGCAGGTTAAACTTTCAGCACCACTAACAACCAATCAGCAAACGACCTTGAGCGAACCAATCACATTAAAGAGGCAATTATGATAAATGGAAACGCGTACTTATAAAGGAAAAAGTACAGAAATGGCATAAAACTGTTACAGGGGGTATGTTTCCCCAACATATGAGAGAAATATCTCCCAGATGAGCATCGGACTGTCAGTAGAAAAGTTACACCGCATGCTGTACATATATTCATCGAGATGACTTAAATGAGATCCTTTTGAGATCCATTTATCGCCCCAATCCTACTTTTTAATCTTCCCCAAAATCCTTTAATAGAATTCGTGTGTGTCTTTGTAATTGGATTCACAAAATCCACTTATAGCACTTGTCCTGTTTTTCAACCTGCCTCAAAATCCTTCAATAGAATTTGTATGTGTCCTCGTAAAAGGATCGACAAAATTACTTGAATGGTTGACTCTGTGATGAATATATCCCAAAGATGACAGAGAATTGTAACCTCTCCATTCGTCCGTATGTATTATAGATCTCCGTTCTGCGTCTTGTAATAATAGGTATAAGAGTATTTGCTTTTCTATCTGCTATTCTTTCCACAAATCATTTTCCGAGGGTGTCGTACATGCCAATTACGCAAATATTGTTGACTCGCTGACGACCACGGTTGTATTTCTTCTTCACCAACACAGATTCGCTGACGCGCAAAACGATGTCTTCTCCGATCAACAAAGAAGTAATTTTCTCCATTTACCACCATGCAAAGTTTCTGCAATGCTGATACCACCGAACTGTTGAAACGAGGCTATTCTTGGTTTCAGCAGCTGCGGCTCTCACTGGCTGTTTTAAGACCCGGTAGTTGCAAATATACAAAATTTGCGTTAAGGAGAGATGCAACCTTGCAAAAAAGTTCTTAAGAAATATTAAAACTATCAGCTTACCTTCTCTTATGCTAACTCGTCTCAAACAAATTCCACAACATATCCATCGGTTGACCTGCTAAAGCTTTTTAAAGTTACGACACCACCACACGAACAAATTCTCTCTTTCCTAAGCAACCCTAAATCCAGGTAATAGTGGAGAACACTATCCTCCTCGATTCGCAACCGTGACCTTATTGGAGCACCCATTGGAAATAAATCAAGCGCTATACAACATTGAACTAACGTTCGCGAATCTCATTGAATAATTTGACTTCGTTTGCTGATTGGTAGTTAGTGGTGCTTAGAGTTTAACTTGGCCTTTAGTACGCCTTAGACCAATGGAATAGCTGAAGCCAACTGTTGTCCCTGTGGTCATTCAAACCGACGATCTCGTTAATCCTTTTGGTAGGACTCACACAAATTCCAACGAAATTTTCTGGAGTCACCAAAAAAAGAGGATCAGAGCGATAAGTGGATTAGTCAACAAACACTATGATTTACGGCTATTTCGACTAACTTATGTACAGGAAGTAGTTTTACCGAACTATGAGGACTCACCTTTGAGAAAATAGGTTTTCTTTGAACCTATGCAAGAACGTTATCTTATGTAACTATTTTTAACATTGCATTGCTTCTATATAAACGTTTTTTTCAAATTACGCGCTCTTACTTTGGATTAGTTGATAGAGACATGTCAAGGGTTTTCATCAGGTGGTTCCATTTTAGGCCACTATAATTTACAGTAGCATTGTTAATATCGGTAAAATAATAAAAATTATTTATTCTCTATTTCAACGCAAAAACTGAGGATGAATGTACATGAAATACTTTCTATTACGAATAAGTTGAATAAAATAAAACTTTAAATATACTAAAAGGAATTACAGAATGATGAGGTATTCAATTTTGTTTAAGTTTTCGTAGTTGTAGATACGGCAATTATTGCATCTAATTACTGATGTAAACAAATTCAGTTTAGCCCAGTGTTCAAAAAATCATTCTTCCTAATTACAGCTTTTATTGCGATCGGTAAAATTATACGGCATGTATAAATAATTTTAAGCATTTTATGTTTTTGTATTCAGATAAACAAATAAATAACAGATTTATTTGTTTAAGTGATAGACAGCGGTAAAATTAAAAAAGACTGCGCTGAAGGTCGATAGAAAGAAATGAAATAAAAAGACAATTTTGGATATTTGATTCGTGTAGTAAAGTATGAAATAGATGATATTTGCATATAAAATATTTCCATTTACATTTGTTTCCATAATATTTAAATCTTGATAGAATCACTTAGATATTTTCATAGATTTCATCTAAAACAAAACACAAAAATAAAAGAGTTTAAGTTTTGTTCGGATTTTCAACACAAATGTCAAGTCAGTCGGTCATTTCTTCTATATGCCTCGGAAACTTAGTGTATCACACGAAACGGATTTCCAACAGGTCACTGCAGACCTTTATCAACAGATCTATACTAAAGATCGAATTGCTGGCTAGAAAGAGCTAGCTACAAGATACTCTGCAGTGTAAAAACCAACAGGCGAGAACTAATCGCTCAAAAAATATGCAGAAGAAAGTGGAGATAGATTAGGCACACGCCACTGAAGGGACTATCGAATGACATCATGCTCAATGCAGACCGTCACTCGAGTGGAAGGTGAATGAGAAACGAGCGACGAGTTGGGCGTGGGTTCAAGGGTGATATAGGGGAGGTCTGTCTCTGTCTGGATTCAACATAGAACTTGGCACCGAAGTGCATCAGTTCGAGTTGCCACGTTCCAAATAGCACACAAAAGTAGCCAAGAAGATGAGTGAAGAGAATCAATAGAGTTTGACAAGTATACGAGTGAAACAGAATGGGTGATGGTAGAAAGGAATATGAAAGATTACAGAGACTGAATACATCTGCGCTGGTCATTGACAACGATTTTGAGCCATGTCACCTATTGTCTCCAGCCATTGATTCCTATAGTCCCGAGGGCCCCAACCCGGGAGTCTGCATCTCCCTACCTGACTCAGTTTAACTGTCAAGGATTTCATGGATTGATGAGGCCATGTTTTTGTTTGGCCACCACTGGCTCTTTTCCAACCTGCACCTATATCAGCTAGCAATGCCCGTCGGGGGAGGCGGTGGTTAGGCATGCGCAGCACGTGACCTAGCCATCTTAGTCTATGTAACTTTATAGCCTCGTCGATTGATTTTCCCTCTTAGCCTGTCCAGCACTCTACGCCTAACGTCAACATTACTTACCTTATTAAACCACCTAACGTGAGAAAGAGATCGCAGACATCTATGATCGAAAGCAGTCAACCTTTTCATGTCTTCAACGCGTATTGGCCATGTTTCAGAGCCATAGAGAAGGACGGAGCGAACTGCTGAACAGTACACACGTCCCTTGGTTGATAGCCGGATGTCACGCCTATGCCAGAGATGGTGTAAGTCAGCGAAAGCAGCTCGAGCTTTTCGAATCCGTGCTGAGATTTCATCGCCAATCAGTCTGTTGGTGCTAATACAACTTCCCAAATAGGTGAAGTGGTCAACATGTTCTATCACTTCACTCCCTATCACTAAGTTAGGAGTTGACGTGGTCCAGTCCTGTAGCAGCATCTTACATTTTGTAGGGGCGAATCGCATGCCAAACATACGGAGATTGCTGCTCAAGGTGTTCAGAAGACTCTGCATATAGGGGAGGTCTTGAGAGGGGCAGGTGAGAGGTTATTGGAGAATGTGGGGCTAGCTTAAGAGGACAGCAGAAAATAGAGCATATGGGGGACGTTCTGTTGAAGATGTATTCTCCCTCGGAATCTAGGGAGACAAAACTAATAATAACGGAGGAAATAAACGATGTTGTCGGTAAACTAACCGCCATCAAGGAGGCATGAGACTGTAAAACTAATATCCAACCTCAAATAATCTAGTAAGCTACATGGATTATGGAATTATAATCCAGTTATTAATACTGAATCACTGTGTGCGCTAAATCAGCTAAACTTATCTGGTATGGAATTACAATTTAGTAGCATAATGCTCAAGTTCTACACTTTTACATCAGTTGATTATACATTGAAATATACATATGTACAGCTTACCTTGTTCCTTTAGCTGTTTTATGTAATGTGCCAAACATTCATAAATGAATATATATTGTTCCTTTAAAAAAAGTAGAAAAACGAATTTTTCAAGCGTTGGTTTTTAAGAAATTTTGTTTGATTGGATGGAGGATTTCATCATGAGCTGAAATCATTTAGGGAACCACTGGAAAACCAGCACTGGAGTATTGGACAGTCGCTCAGGAGCTATGAATTGGGAGAAGTTGGAATTTATGGGCTAGCCATTGGATCGGTTGGGTCCCAGTGGCTCAATGGTCTACGAGCTCGTTTTGTAACCAGAAGGTCCTAGATTCAAACCTCAGTGGGTGCGTACTGCCGAAGAGTCCCAAACTAGGACGAAACAGCTATCCAGTACTCCCAGTTGGTTTTCCAATGGTTCTCTTACCGATATCAGCTCATGATGAAATCCTCCATCCAATCAAAAAGGAAATTATATTAAGATATCAAATGGAATTCAATGAAAACTTACAGTGGTCTGTACCATTCGATTACGTTGTGATCTTAACCATAATACAGTTTTAAAAATATCAATACACTGTGTTCGACGTTTACCAAATACAAATGACTTTTTCTTAATATGGCTGCAGTCATGCATATGAGGAATGTATTCTTGACTGCTTGATTTCAATGGTTCATTCAATGTTTCATTGAGTAGACGATCATGAATACTTGGTTCTTTGTCATCATTCAACTGATCAATATCTAGTGGAGAGAGAGAGAGAGAGAGAGAAAAAAAGTTAGAAAAATACAGTCTACTCGACATAAAGAGTGAAATCAAGTGTGGAGTATGCCTACTGACAAGAACTATCAGTAGTATGTCGACGCAGATTGAGAGGAAGTAGCCAAAATTGAAAAACAACATTTTAATTCAGTGGTGACTACAGAAGTGGGAGGAAGCGTTTATTTCTCAAATCTGAATTTAGCTTGCGTTGTGGTCAGGAAATAATCTAGAGGTTAAACATCTTCAAAAAATCAGCAACCAATCAGAACAGTGTGTTATCCATTGACCTAGCCAACCATAAACGTAGCTAAAAATCTATAAATATGGTGTGATTTTCCTTAATAAAAAGTGGTCCACTACCACGTTTCTTCCCTTCTGCCGTTACAACACAGGTAAAACAGGCAGAAGGACCGTTTTATATTCATTCCTTATATTACGAGTGAAGCATACGACTTCAAGCTTTTCAAAATTTTAGGTAGCAGTGGATGGGGTTGCTGTCTAGACAAGGTTTGGCAGTGTGTCGGCAGGAAATGGAACCCGTATAGAAAACTGTTACAAAAATACCAAAAAACTGGTAAAAATAACTGATAAAATCCACTGATGAAGGGTGTTATCAATAATGGTGAACGTTAAACCATTCTTTATTCGAACCGTTCTCTATTGGCGGGAGACAAAAGGGTTATCGTTGCTGAATCGTATACTTATTGGCAGAAGACTGGAGAAATACGACCAGAAGTATTATTGTACATTATATTAAGGTTTATTTACGGACTTTGCACATGGGAATAATTTTAATCCTGTCTCGTTATCCGTGGAAGAATAAACGATCCTATTGCCTAAATGTTTTCCATTGTTCCGTGTCGGTTGACATGCATAAAAGTCGGAGTGTTTGGTATTGTCTTCTGCAACCAATTATAGGTCCAGGATCTTTGTGATCCGGATATTTGACAGGTTCTAATCCGTCTCCTCTGATAGTTCCTGATCCATCTCCTCTCTCGGGAAGGCGATTGACAATTCCTGTGAAATCCTGTAACCAATCAACCATATCCCTACAAAAAAACCAATACTTGAATATCAATGATATGCTCACTGGCGACTAGCCGTATTCAGGTAGGTAGTTACCTGGGGTTCCAGGGGGAAGTCGTGACCAGTAGGGTGCAGCAGGTCGGGTGTGACGACAAATACTCGCCGAAGACATTGGCTAGCGGTTGCTCTATATCGTGAGTTGACAGAAGTTAGAATTCATAGGTTGGCCATTGGATCGCGTCCCAGTGGCTTAGTGGTCTATGAGCTAGCTCGCCTTGTAACCGGAAGTTCCTGGGTTCGAACCATGGCTAGTGGTGCGTACTGCTGAGGAGTTCCGAACTAGGAAGAAACAGGTGTCCAGTTCTCTTGGGTTTTCCAATGATTCTCTAACCAATGTCAGCTCATGATGAAATCCTGTAACCAATCAACCAAATCCCCGCAAAAAACCAATACTTGAATTCTGCTCGTGTTTATTTGGTCTCCACCCATTTGTCCTTGGACAAGTATTATCTGAACAGAAGTTTGGATTTTTGTTGACTTGGTGCAGCTGCTTTGGAGCTGTTGTTAGAACTCCATTGTCGGAAACAGATTTCTCATGTATCAGTGTCTATAAGTCACACTTATTGTGTGAAGGATGCTAATACTGTTCCTCAGTTACCATAACTGACTCAAAAATAGAGGGATTCGAACTCGAGACTAGTTAACTGAAAGTCGATTGCCAAACCAATTAGCCACATCTCCATAATAATTGTAATAGTGTAACAACAGAAGACAAGGGCCAGGAAACAAATCGTTTATTTAGGAAATCAACAAATATTTATAGATTTTCATGTACATTTTAGATTATTGTAAGCAAACAAACACAGTCTTCTGATTGGTGGTTTCTCGCTGAACATTGATCTTTCATCTCTTTGCGGCCGTTTCTTTAAGTTTAGATTATCTATCTGCAAATTTTGCATCCACCTACGCAAAGTCTGTTGTGATTGGTTGTTGAATCAGTCTTTGTTCTTATTTTTCTCATGACCAATATTGGAGACGTTAAGATTGACGTAAATTGCTGTCTACCAATTTTGGCTAGCAGCATTTAGTACAATATTGCATGTAATATACTCACCAATAACAACAGAAAAAATACATTAGGGTGTACACTTAACACAATAATGGTGAAAACAGGCGTTATAGCTCCTCTGTTGCGAAACATATTATAGAGGAGACAGGACATCAAATTGATGTTTACGTAAGTCTTTTAAACCTATCTATCAAACATGTTTGGGGTAGGGCGTATCCTAAAGTTTGTGGAAGCCCTAACTGACAATTAGGAAGTTTAAACCACTTTTATGCGTTCAAAGCAACAATTCGTCATCACACTAACTAAACCTCCCTTGGTAGACTTTGTTTTGATATTAGCCAAGGTAAATGTACTATTACCTCTGTTGTTGCGTTTAGTGATTGATCTTCATTGTTATTTTGATCTTGAATATGTCCTTTTAACTTGACCAAAGTCTATTTTCTCACCTGTCAACTCTTTATCAATTTCATATATACACATTCCTGTGACAAGTCCGTATGTGTGATCAGATTGTTTGAAATGTGTTGAGCAAATACAGCATTACATGATTCAAACAAATTACGTCTTCTCATTTCTTTGTCTAAATTTATAATGGGAACTAAATCTTTTAAATATAATTTCTTAACATAAAAACCCGTAAATATACGATTGTGCAGCTTGATAACAAATTCATTGTAAACAGTCTCTTCACTGAATGACGTTTTTTGATTTTCTATGTAACCCAATGGAAATAGAATTTACTCTGTAACATTCCGATTAAATGGGGGCACAGATGGGGTGACCTGAGGACAGACAACATGATGTAATGAAGTATTAGCCAGATTACTATTTATTTAGTCTTTATTTAAGCACACTTCAAGTTTCAGCTGAAAGATTTTACAGCAGTACATATACTACTAAATGAAGCCAGTAGTATAAATATATCTAAATTCTGCGGTACATATATGGTGAGAGCTGTCTGCAAGGCAAAAATTGTAGACAACAATTTACGTCAATACTGTTTACGTCCCAAATCGGGGTAGTGAGAAGAAAAAACACAATAACAAAGCTTAATCTTGAGGAACTCACCCACCAATCACAACAGACTTAGAGTTTGTAAATATGATTTGCAGATCTATGGCTTAACTTTCTGAGAAACAGTCACAAGTAGTACGGAATAACCTTCGGCAAGAAAACAACCAATCAGAGGACGTTACTTTTCTCCTAACAATAATGAATCATAATGTACATAAAAATCTATAAATATCTGCTGGTTTTGTCAATAAACGATCTGTTGTCCTGGCCCTTCCTTGTCTTCTGTCGTTACTACACTAATCCATCAGAATACACAATAAGATAGGAATATAAAAAGAAGTAAGAATTTATAACATACTTTCTTTATGCTTTACTAGACTTTTCATCTCTTGATGTCCATCTCTGTCGGGATCTCCTTCTTCGTCTTTATCATCATCGTCACCAACACATCATCATCATCATCGTCTTCATTGTTCAAATTCATGTAAACTGGTTCATTGATCCTGTTAATTTTACTGATAACTGGATGAAAATTTGGGTGTAAAAAATGACGAGCAAGTTGACATAATTGATCCAAACAAATAAATGTACCAGTTCGTCCTATTCCAGCACTGAAATATATAGAAGTGTGTAGAATGAAAATGACTGGGATTTAGTTTATGTAATATTGAATTATAGTAGTGTTTTGTTTACTTGGATTTGGCTGATTCCAGGGTCTCATTATGAGCTAAGATTGGTTATATAACCATTGAAAAACCAGCTGACGGGGAGGGGGGACTAACATATGTATAAAACTTGGGCACTGTGATAGTAAGTAATTCCATATTAGATTGTTTATTAGATGCATCACACAGTCAGTGAAATAGTATTATTGTTTAATGGATGACGTTTCGAACAAAATTTATTATCGTTCATAATCATATCCCCAATGATAATCACAAAACTTCGAAACTTCAGTTTTATAGTTTTTTATATTCTTTCCTATTCGTTGTAGAGGTAGCAAAATTTTTCAGATATCTGGGATAGATATTGAATCATTCCTATTACACGTATCCTCTTCAGTTGATTCGATAAACAAAGCTTCTGTTGTCAGTCTCTCCCTCCACCCTGTTATATTAGATTCGACTTTAAAACTGTCATCTTATCCTATCCCATCCTATTGTGTGGTTATGTGTAATAGCATATAGTGAGTGCTATAGCTGAGCTGTTCGCTAGATTTCATATGTTATTCGGATCAACTAATCTAGATTTTGCTGCTGGGTTTTAACTCTCGACTAGTCTGACTACACCCCTGTTCCACTGCTTTGACCAATGCATTTCTTGCCAGACAATGACTAAATTGTTTTGTTTTATTGACTCTACAGGGTCCACCATTAAAGCTTGTTTGTAATTGAGTTTGTAGGTTTGAATGCCACTTTTTTCCACCTCAGAAACCTTTCACAGAATTCTTAACAAGACAGGTATGAAACTGGCATTCAAACCTACAAACTCAATTAGAAACAAGCTTTGTCGGTTAAAGGATCAATCCTGTGGAGCTTTTAAAATAAAACAATTTAGTTTATCTGATACCCCACTGGAATGATTGTCAGGTCAGACATATGGGTCAGAGTAATAGAACGGGGTCAGTCAGACTAGGGGAGCGCAAGACCTAGCAAAGTCTACATTAGTTGACCCTAATAAGATAAGAAATCTGGAGAGTATTTAGTTCAACTATGGAACTCGCTACATGCAATTATACTCAACTATACAATAAGATGACGGGATAAGATGACAATTTTAAAATCAAATCTAGTATAACAGGGTGGAGGGAGAGATTGATAATGGAAGCTTTGTTTATCGAATCAACTGCAAACACGTGTAATAGGAATGATTCAACACCTATGAAGTCGGACATGTGGAAAATTCTACTACCCCTACGACGGCGAATAGGGGAGAGCAAAGAAAACTGTAGTTTCCAAGTCCTGTGATTATAAGTTATATGATTATGAACAGTTATAAATTGTGTTTGAGACCTCATCATTCGGTACATAATAACTGTTCCACTGTTTTTTGATTCCTTCACGCTCCCAGTGGAAAATGGCGCTTCAAGTTAGAGGCCTGAAGTTTCTGTAGCAGTGTTTACTTTTACAGGATGGGGTTGCTAGCCTCATACCCAACCGTTCATCTTTACCAGTCTTATTACTGGTTTAGTGAGGTAAAGGAATGCATCTGTGGCCGGGGATCGAACCCCGGACCATGTGTATGGTCGGTGCCGACGCACAGTTTCATTGTGTGATACGTCTAATAAACAATCTAATATGGAATTACATCTGGGAGTACTGCCAGACAGCTGTTGCTTCAGCCTAGTTTCTGACTAACTCCCTATCAGTAGGCACCCACCCCAAACCACGATCTTCCGGTTAAAAGGCGCGCTACCTTGTACACCATTCACAGTCACTGGGACCCAACCCAATGGTCCGTGAATTTCAACTTCTTCCATTTCGTGATATATATTCAGCGCATCCGCCAGTCAGCCAGCCAGCATACCTTGAGGTTACAATGATTCTCTAACTGATGTGATGTCAGCTCGTAATTAATCCTGTGGCCAATCAAATCCCTGCAAACCAATACTTGATTATTGTATATATATATATATATATATATATATATATTAACCTGCATGGATTTACCTGCAATGTACAAGAACAGGAAATTTCCCGCCTAACATTCGCCTCTCCGTCCAATAGGCATACAGAAATGTTAAAAAGTCTTCAGTTGTCGGGACTGAAAAGTCTGGCCATTTTAGCATATGGAGTTGAATTATATCACGATGTCCTCTGTCAGGTGTTTCCTGGAGAAAAAATGAAAGAAGCAGAAAAAATCCTGAGGAGACAATAATTAATTGGCAATTTAGATAGTTCACGTCCATTTCACTAGCTCTCACAGATTTCCAACACTTTCATTTCATATTTTCTCATTTCTTCGCCTACCTGGACAGTCTTCTCAGCTGTGTACATTGTACAAACATTCAACATTTCCAGTCTTAATTTGCTTTCATCAAAAGAAGATACATCATTTCATTAAAGAGTGTTTAAACTCGAGGGCAAGAGTAAACAATAGACACCAAAGTCAAATGACCTTGAAGCGACCAGTCAGATAGTTCATCATTCATTATGGATGCTGTTCATGAACTTTGTTGCAAGTTTCACCCAGATTGGTTTTTGACTTCTGTGTGAAAAATGGGTTGATAGGGAGGTTTAAAACCTACATATGTGGAGGGATAGTGACTCTGCAAAAATATTGCCGGGCTATTGACGGCTACGCATTTAGACGCAACCACTGTTATATGAGGAAGTCTGTGAGAGTTGATAAGTTGTACCTTATTGGAGATTCTTCAAATCGTATTGCGTATATGCCACAACTGGCTACTAAAGCGACCAGTATCTGCTACAGCTGCAGAAAAGGAAAATACAAAGATTTCAACGGCGCAGTGGTATCAGTACTGCCGTGATATTGCGTCACAAAAGCTAAGCGGTATCGCCTCTGTACTTGGTGGAGTTGGTGTCGTCGTGCATATTAACGAAACTGTACTTATTAAGCGAAAAATGAATCGAGGCAGGAGTAGAGCAAATCATGTTTGGGTGCTGGGACTTTATGACACAGATCTTCGTAAAGGATTTGTAGAACGCATCTTGAACAGAAGTGCTGATGTGCTGTTAATACCAATTATACAACGACTAGTCCTCCCAGGAACTACTATTCACACAGACGAATGGACAGGTTATTCTCAGTTATCACCACTAGACTATATTCATCACAAAGTCAACCATTCTTCTGAACTGGTGGATCCTGTAACAGAAACACATACAAATTCCATTGAAGGATTTTGGGCTCACCTCAAAAAACTTATCAGAATGGTAAACGGTTCCCGAAGAAGTGATATGGTATAAAGCCATTTAGATGAATTTTTGTCTCGACATTGGTTTAATATGTCTATAACCACTCCTATGCGAAACTGGGACCAGTTTTTGCAGCATATTAGAGACATTTATTTGGTATAATTCCTTTTTATTACATATATATGTGGTGAGAGCAGGCTGCTAGCCGATTGGTTGACACTAATCTACGTTAATGTCTAGGTCACTAATATGGGCCGTGAGAAAATATGAACAAGGCTGTTTCAACAACCAATCACAGCAAACTTAAACGTGGACAAATATGATTCGCAGATAGATGGCTCTACTTTCCGAGAAATATCGAAAACAACCAATCATAAGACTGTGTTTGTCTGCTTAACTTCCGAGAAACAACCAATCAGAAGACTGCCTTTTTCTGCTTGCATAAGCCTTATTAATGTACATAAAATATATATAAATACGTGTTGATTTTCGTAATAAAACGATCTGTTGCCAGCCCTTGTCTTCTGTTGTGACATATATATGTCATAAATACAGTTTTTTTTAAATTCATTTTATGCCACTTTTTAACTGAAATTATCTGATTGGTTGTTTCAAGGTCGTCTGTAGTCGATGTCTATTCTTTACTGTTGCCAACTCGAGTAATAACACTGACAACAAGCCATCGTCAAAGACTACATATAAAAATTCATCCTACCATATATAAAAAAATATCTCCGAAATAACAGCTAGAATATTAAGACCATTTGAAATAGATACAGCACACAAGCCAGTCAGCCAGGCAGCAAATTCATTTCATTCGATATTGTACAGACCAAAAGATCCAACAGAAAAAGAAGGAAGATAAAATTAATACCATCTACAACTGCGATAAACGTCATATCGGTCTTAGTGGGAATCTCCTTCGAATCCGAATTAAAGAACACAAATTGACTGTAAAAAGACATGATATATATTCTTTCGTATCAATGCATGCGGAAAATTATGGACAAAAAAATGATGGCCGGGGTTCGAACCTAATACCAATAGTTTCAAACGCCAAAGCGTTATCCACTAGACCACTTGGGTACTGGGTTCGAGCTTCGGTGGGAACATCATCAATCACTGAGAAATGCAGGTACATCCAGTGACGAGTCCCAAATAGGATGAAATCCGCTTTATGCTGGATTCCATTGCTAGTCACCATCCACCAATTAAATTCTAATTATATGCCCAGGAATCGTCGAAGCATCTGCACAAGAAGCCGACATGTCAACCTGAGACCGAGCATTTCGGTCCAATCAATCAATCGACGGGAAAATCAAAAATTCAATTATACTATAGACCAAATTTACCAGCTAATAAAAGATAAACTACATAACAAGAAAGTTCAAATTTCAAGTCAATCAATAAAAACGACCAAAAGAGACGTAAATTAACAACCAAGAACAAATCGCGACAATGATTGTCAGTAGGCAGATACAATTATTCAGAACAAAATTAGTTAGAGCGAACAATTGTGGTTTCAATAAATTCTCCATCTTCAGGCTCTATATTTATAAATCCATTAATTTAAGCATACAATAGCCATCCAGCTAGCCAGTAAAGGCAAATTAGAATCATATCAGAAATGTGTATCGTGGAACAAGTATAAGATGAGATGAAATAATTTAATGATGTGTGTGTACATATTTATAAATACAGTCAACAGAAAATTCAGGTTTCAAGAGTGAGTGTAATCCGGATGTGTGAGACAATATGAAATTAAACCAACGAATAGGGCGGTCTAGACATAAGTTCAAGATTGAAAATAACAACAATAAGAATGATTGTAAAATAATAACGATGATATGGTTTAAAATTAAAAGTACTATTGGTGAATGATTGTCAAATAATAATAATGAATATAATCAAGTGGAATGAACAGGATTTTTAAATACGACAGCGAGTTAGAAAAGCACTGCTTAAACCCAAGGTAGTAGAAATCATAAAAGTCGAAAATGAACGTTTGTCAATGAAACAGAGGAATAGAAGAAGGAAAAAAAAGAAAATTGTGAAAGGAATTTATAGTGTTAATGGAGGATTTGTTGGCTTTATTCTAGGCCAAGGTAAACATAGGGGTTGAACATACTTCTTCTGTATGCAGAGGGATGGTCTTCTGGTATTAATTGCAACTGCTTCAGCTACTGATAGAAGACGTAGTCGAGCTCCTCTAGATAAATTACTAGGAACGCGGTAAATAACTGAGAACGCCTGGTCAAGTTTTATTGGGTGTCCAATATCTACCAAGTGGGCTAAGACTGAACTATTTACGCATTTGGTTACTCCTTTACCAACCATACAGGTACATGTTCACGCGCGCGTATGAATAAAGCCCTCTGAGTTCATTCAATGTAACTAGTTCCACATGAGCAGTTGAATTCATAGATACACACTGATGAGGCCATCTTTGGTAATTTATCCTTGACTTGCTGTGTCAGTACTGGTTTAGTTCTCATTAACCAAGCATATTAAAAAACTAACTGACTATTGTTCCATCCCGTCTCATCTTATACTTGTTCCACAATACACATTTCTGATATGATTCTAATTTGCCTTTACTGGCTATTGTATGCTTAAATTAATAGATTTATAATTGTACAGCCTGAAGAAGGAAGAATTTATTGAAACCACAATTGTTCGTTCTAAATATTTTTTCTGAATAAATTTCGGGAATATTCAAGAGGCAATTGTATCATCTTTCATGGAGAATTCAAATAATTCATTTCATGCTCGGCAGAAACTTGGCGAGTCACAAAGAATATTTCCAACAGCCTGTTGCATGCGGACTTTCATCAACCAACAACTGTCTTCGCTCTATACTGAAGATCATATGGCCGGGCCGGAAAGAATCATCAACAAGAAACTATGGGAACAAACAAACAAAACAAGAACTAATCGCCATCCAACAAATATTCGGGAGAACGTGGAGATAGACTGGACACTCGCTGAGGAGGCCGCTGGGTGACATCGCGCGTCAAGCCATTGCTTGAGTGGAATCCGAAAGGGAAGCGTCGATTGGGACGTCAGTGCCAAGGTGACATGGTGGAGATCGTTCGAAGAGGAGTTGAAACAGTATGAACGGACTAACATGGATGCAGGTGAAAAGTACAGCGGAAGACAGAACCAAGTGGAGACGTGCATTTGAATCCCTATGTTTCATTAGGAATCCAAGGGAACAATAATAATAATACTAAAACCTAAACTGAAGCGATGTTGTCCAGATGTGGAACAATGCAAGCTTGGCGATTAAATCACCTAGCTCAAACAGTGAACACAACCACTAAATCAAAATCATCCATCCACCTGAGTTATTATTTCATCTGAATATATTTTAAATGCTTTGAAAAATTTCGCATAATTTCTATATAAATACTAATACATACAATCACTAGTAAAATGGATAAATACTTCGTTAACTTACACGACTGTATAGACGTAGTTTTCTATGTTCATATACTGAATAACTCGTTTCTGATATGAGGTGTATTCTATATCTACCAAAATAGGCCACAGGCTCATTTTTATCATCTTGCTGTTCTTTCACGGAATTACTTCCAGGCCAATATACAGAACACTTTTCCTTGCCATTCTCCATACATCTGTTATACAATAGAATTTCACAAAACAAAAAACTATTTCATTGACTGATTAAAAGTGCCCATTAAATTTTTCAAAAGAATGGATACTGAACAAAGACTACTCTTTTCGATAACCCCTTCTTCATCAGGTTCTACAGTTATATATCCATCCATTATAGTGAATGAATGAATTAGTGTTATGAATAACATTATTGTTGTTTAAATAACAACGGACCAATAATATTGATAGATTACAGCTCAATAGCATCAACATAAAATAAGCTGAATGTCAGAAAAATTAGGAAAGATAATATTACAAATTCATAAATTTATAGTCTCTACTGAAGACCGGCCAGGGCAGTAGTAGTGGCTAACTGGACATGCTTCTTTTGAACACAGAGCACTCGTTGTTTGAGGCGAATCGCAATAGCCTCTGCTGTTCGGAGCATGCGGTGCTTCGATGATGATTTTGGCAATTTATTAGGCACCCGGTAGATGATGACAGAGACGGATTCTTCCACGCTGGCTGGCTTTGTGGCCAGTTTGCACCAGATAGTCCAATATCGAACTGTTAATGATGGTTTTTACTACAACTTCACCTACTTACTTGTGTATAAACCTCTGTTATGTTAATTTCGATTAAATTCCCTGAAGAAGTTCAGACCAGATTACCGAACGCTGGAAACGTTGGAATTACTCATTTCAATCTTGCTGAGATTTTACAAATATAATTTTTTACAAATGTCTACTTCTCACTCGGTGCCCAAATATTTTAGAACTATTCTGTCAAATGAACTGTCGGCAAGATTTGACACAATAGTTCTAAAATATTTGGGCACCGAGTGAGAAGTAGACATTTGTAAAAAATTATATTTGTAAAATCTCAGCAAGATTGAAATGAGTAATTCCAACGTTTCCAGCGTTCGGTAATCTGGTCTGAACTTCTTCAGAGAAATTAATCGAAATTAACATAACAGAGGTTTATACATAAAAGGAGCAACAGAATGCCTATCCTAAAACCGTAGCTATCCAGTCAACTGACAACTCCAGTAGGTCGAATAAAGCAGCTCAATATTCAGAAAGAAGACAAAGCAATAAGTTCGACAGGGTGCTACAACTAAACTCTAATCTTAAACACCATAATTTTGAAAATACGTCTAATCATACAATTCTAGATACTAACAGTCTCAACAGACGTGAAGGTGTGATCTTGTTAGCTGATGCATAGGAAATCCTGATTAATAAATAAAAATGCGTATGTATCACTAATTAATAATACTTGGTCAAAATTCCTGACTGTCCATATCTTCTTATGGAGACGTTAAGAAATGTTTTACAACTTTTTACCCACACATGCATGCACACTCTGTTTAAAGTGTATAACAAAGGTTGACCAATATTTGTAAGTCCAAGATCAAATTTTGATCACAGCTCATACAACTTTTTGTTTACTATACTTGTTAATATTTGCTTTATGACTCATGATTGGACAAAGTTTTTTTAAAACAAGAGATGTTCCTTTTATGTATAAACCTCTGTTATGTTAATTTCGATTAATTTCCCTGAAGAAGTCCTGTCTTAACCTCCGGAGACTACCATCTTCTAGGCGTTGCATGACAATGTCGAGGAAATGGAAGTTTCCATCATTTTAATGTTCCATGGTAAATTCAATATTTGTATGCGCGTTGTTGAATTATAATCCGAGTAAGTAGGAAGCATGAATTTCATTATTGCACACTACAAATGTGCCATCTGTGACATATCGACAATAAGAAGTTGTTTCGGTCGATTACATGCTTCAGTTTTGTTTTCTCAAGGTCGGATATGAAGATATCTGCTAAAACGCGACTGAGTGAACTGTTCATGGGTACACCATATGTTTGATGGTAAAGAGTGTTGTCAAACTGAAATTGTACACCCATGATACACATTAGCAGTAGGCGTTTGAATTCCAAATCTGGGAGTGGGAGAAGATCAGAATGTAGATATGATAGAGAAGAATTGTAGCTCAGGTGGATGATTTTGATGTGGTTGTGTTCTCTGAACTGAATGGTTAATTTGCGAAGCTTTCATCACCCTACTGGGTGATATCTTCAGCGCATACTTCAATTAGAATTGAAGTGAGCTTTTAGATTTCTCCACGAGTTTATTAATCATCTCTCCTGGTGGTTGACCTTGGACGTGATTGGTTGTTTTTGTGTGTTTTCACACCTATTTGGATAAGCTACGTTGAAGACACATTTGTAATAATCAGAAGAAACGAGTTAGATAAAACTCACAACCTAATAAACAACGTCTTCAACGACATCAAATTCACAAGAGAAGAGGAATCCGAGAACAAAATACCATTTTTGGACGTCTTAGTCAGGCGAACAGCCTCAGGGGAATTAGAAACTCAAGTTTATAGGAAATCAACTCACACAGACCAAATCTTGAATTACAACAGCAACAATCCAATAACACACAAAAAGAATTGCATACAAACACTATTCAAGAGAGAAAGGACTCATTGCAGCATTCCCACCTTAAGGAAAATTCAAGAAAAGTATCTCATGGACGTCTTCCAAAAGAATGGATATCCACGGAATTTCATCAAGAGACATATACCCCAAAGCCAACCTATCAAAGCAAAAGCCCCCAAGGAAAGCTCAAAGAAAATCGCCTTACCATATATAAAGGATATCTCAGAAATCACTACAAGACTCTTCAAACCTTTAGGAATTGACGTCGTACACAAACCAACAAAGTCGCTGCCCTCAATTCTATGTCAACCAAAAGACTCAACAGCGAAAGAAGACAAAACCAACATCATCTACAAAATAAACTGTAACAACTGCGAAAAACACTACATCGGCCAAAGTGGACGTCCCCTTCGTCTTCGTATCCACGAACATAAGCTAGCTGTCAAAAGACATGATATCCACTCCCTCATTTTACTACACACAGACAACCACGGACATCAGTTCGACTGGGACAACGTCCAAATATTAGGCAGAGGAAACACCAAGAATGCTAGAGAATTTTTAGAAGCCTGCCTGGTATTCCAATGAAACGTCAGTCAATAGACACATCGAGATAGACAAAATTTATCAACCGATAAGAAAGAAACTTCACACACAAAGGGTCAAAGTTCAAGTCAAAGAAACAATCATTTCCAATAGTGGTAGCCTAGAAGGTGTGGAAACACAAAAACAACCAAAGAGTCACGTCCAAGGTGGTCACCGACCAGGAGAGATGATTAATAAACTCGTGGAGAAATCTAAAAGCTCACTTCAATTCTAATTGAAGTATTCGCTGAAGATGTCACCCAGTAGGGTGATGAAAGCTTCGCAAATTAACTATCCAGCTAGCTCAGTGAACACAACCACATCAAAAAGATCAGAATGTTGACAAATGACCTCGATAGGTTAAAACTTTTCTGTATATAAACTTAATAATTTATTTAGGCTGTAAGCAGCTGATGAGAAGCCAACGAAATCAACAAAGGTTGGTACCATCTTTTTATTCTGCAAAAACTGGTATTCTAAATATTGAATGAATGAATATTGATTACTCACCTTGTAAGGGTAACAATCATTGATACACGATGATCCCATATCATTTGCCAAAATAAACTACGCGAGTGATTCACTGGTGCTTGTGCTGCAATATACTTTTGAGGCAGTTGACCACTATCAATTAGTATATTTGGAATTCTAGGAATTTTACTCGGTATCCAACTAGCATTCATATAATTCGATGGAATCAATTGTTCCCTACCAATATCTGGGATCATTTCGATAACTTCATCAATATTATTATTATTATTACTACTATTGTTATCTTTAGCATGCGTTACACTTTCTTTGGATTGATTCAATGTTGAGATGCACTCAGATTCTGTAAGTGATATTGCTTTTGTTAGTTGAACATAATTATGATCGACTAAATTCACAATAATGAAAAAAAAGTGAAAAATATCATTGTCAATAGATAATGCAATGTGCAAATTGAATAACACAACTGTTCATGAATATAAGTTAAAAAAACCATTGAAAACTAATAAGTACATGACGACTGTTTCGTCCTATTTTGGGACTCTTCAGCCATAACTACTCGTGACCGCAGAAGATTGAATCCGGAGCCTTCAGGTTACGAGGTAAACCTCCCACTGACAGATTAGGTATTTGAAACAGAGTCAGATTTATCTCAGAATTTCTGAACATATGTATGCAACATCCGTCGCCAACCGAACATTACAGCTCGTTGATGTTAACGAGATGTTCAGAGTTATTTACTGGATTATGTGAATAACACATCTTCCTCTCAGTCAGCAGAAGCAATTTCCATCCGTATCCGTAAAACAAAGTTTCACATCTCACGTAAGTCGTCTGCACAACCATTCATATTATTCTAATAACAGTGAGTACAGTTTGGTTTGTAGGGGTTAGTTGTGTTTTTACAAGTTGATCACGAATTGATATCAGTTAGGGAACCATTGAAAACCAGGGAGTATTGCCAGACAGCTGCTCCATCCTCGTTTGCGAATCATCGTCAGTATGCACCCACCACACTATCAGGGTTAGAACCCAGGACCTTCCGGTTACAAGGCGAGCTAGCTCGCATACCAATCACCCAATGGGACCCGATTCAGTGGCCATTCTGCGCTGAATCACGAATTGATAGAAGTTAGAATTCACAGACTGGCCATTGAATCGGGTCCCAGTGGCTGAATGGTATACGAGCTAGCTCGCCTTGTAACCGGAAGGTCGTGGGTTCGAGCCCCACTGTTCGGGGTGCGTAGTGTAGGTGATTCCCAAACTAGGATGAAACAGCTGTCCAGTACTCCTTGGTTTTCAATGCTTCTCTAACTGATATTAATCCGTGATCAACTCGTAAAAACAGTCAATACAATTTGAAGTGTTACTAGTTCGTTAGTGTTTAGCAACAACAGAGTCCAGGACTCGCGTTCCATCATATTTGGTTTTATCAGTTTTATGTTCCTGCTCTCTAGTGAGCAGTTGTATTCCCACTGGGATTTAAGTCCAGCATTAGCCATTTCAAACGCTAAGACATCATCTCTTAGGGAGTAGTGAGACACAAAAGGTGTGCCTCTTGTGCTCGGGGATACAATTCGAAATTATCTATTCATAAAAGTGATGATTTCATTTTGTGATACATCTGACTGAACTGATCAGCCACACTTTGGCATTCACAGTTGACGAATCATAAAGCAGGACGAAACACGCGTCGTGAATCCCACTACTTAGCTATCATTAAACAAGTGTCATTCGACTATATATAATCCTGATTATAATATTAAGATATCTGTTCTCAATCAGCTCATAAACCAAAATAAGGCTGATCAGTCCACCCTAGATACACCAAAAGGAAATCACACATATGAACCAAGAATATAGTTAAATCCGATTCCCTTAAAAGTCTACTTTGGTCTGCTTAATTTTGTCACCTTTGTGCTTGTACCCTCCTCTTATCACTTAACACGTGAACCAGTGAACAAGACATTTCATGTTTGTGTCGCTTGTTATTTTTCCCATCAAAAACACTGAACTATTAGTAGTTCTTATGTTTAACATCTTTTTATACTGAAACCGTTAGTGCCTCAGTAATTGGATTCATGCTGATGTTATATAGGCCTTGTTTCCCTATAATGCTACGTTTATCTTTTCACTGTTGTCATAGTTCCTTCAACCCACTTATGAACTTGGAACCCTATTGGTTATTTATTGTTTTAAGTAGCCAATGGAACTAGCGTCTCTCAAGGACATTTAGAGTACATATATATATATTATTCGCTTGGGTCCTGGGTGGAACATAGGGCTTCAACAACACATCTCCACTGTGTTCTATTTTTTGCTCCCCTCTTCAGCCGGGTCCACAGTTATCAATAATCTCTCATCCCCCCTCCGACAGTCTCTTCTGTGTCACTCTCGGATAACCCACACGTCGCCCCTCCCATTAGGATTTCACTAGAGAGCCTAGAACGCGTTGTCATTCGACAGTCTCTTCAGTGACGTGTGTCCAATCCATCTCCATTTTCTTCTACGTATTTGTTGAGTTGGTTGGTTTGTTCCACTGCAGAGTTTCTTGTTGCTAATTCTTTCCAACAAGGCGGCTGGCCATTTGATTTTCAGTATGGAGCCCAGCGAAAGGGGACAGTTGTTGATAAAAGTGTGCAGTAGCCTGTTGGAAATCCCTTTCTTGACGAGCAGTGCAAGTTTCTCACCCATATGAAAAAAAGTGATTGACAGAGTTGAAATTTGTGTTGAACAGAGTCCGAATCTTGTTGTTTATGCTTAGACGGAATGCAGAATATTCTCAAATTGATTTCAGGATGATTAAGGTGTATCGTGCCTTTCCAATTCTAGTTTCAACGTCTTCACTCAGTCCATTAGTTGTAGTTGAGAAGATGCTTCGTAGCCGGATAAATGAAGGAAGTGGCCTCTGTCAAATTTCTCCCGTTGATGGTGATTGGTGCTGATTGTTGTTGTTGTTGCTTGATTACCTTCATCACCTCCGTCTTCTGTATGTTTACCTGGAGTGTCAGTCCTGTCTTCGCTATACTGGTTTTTCAGCCATTTTGCTGGTTTTCGCCTGTCGGTCGTTGAGTTTGTGTGACATTAGACATAAATCATCTGCGAAATCCAGATCTGCTAGAGTCTTCTTATCGGTCAGTGCAGCGCATTCCCGTCTCCTCGCTCCCCAACAGTCTGACGCATAATCTACTCTAACACAGTTAGGAATATCATCGGTGATAATAGGCACTCAGCCTCATCTTACTACTGTATTCACTTTAATGTCTTCGCTGAGTCTTAAGTTGTGGATCACTTGACACGTGGTAGTGCCATATGGCCAACCGTAGAATGAGACTGGTAAATACTTGAAGTACTGCACGCCGTAGTGTTGAAGTAGTTTCCAAATTACTTCGCGGTCAAAGCTGTTGAAGTTGAGATAGAGGTTTGACTGCCATTCTTTGAGTTGTTCTGTAATGATGATGTGTAGAGTTGCAATTTGATCAGCGCATGATTTGCCTTTCCTGAATCCACCTTGCTGCGGCGAGCTGGCGGAGTCCTGCATCCAGTGCATCTTTTATTCCCTCCATGATGAGGTGACTCAGTATTTTACTTAGCCTGAAAAAGAGCACTATTCCATGCCAGTACTTGCAGAGGCGTAAGTCGCCATTCTTTGGCAGCTTGATAAGGTAACCTTTCTTCCAGTCGACAGGCACTTTCCCTCCTTCCAAACCATTTGAAATAATGGCATGTGCACATCTGACACAGTCTCTGCATCCGTTTTCAGTGCTTCAGGGGGGAATTCCATCTGGTTCTGGTGTCTTCCCAGCCTTCAGTAGCTTGATCACATTCAGAATTTCTGCTTTCTTTGGAGGATTGGTGTCCGCTGGCAAATCTGTCCATGCTGTTGGTCGATTCAAGAGTTCTTTAAAGTGATCAGCCCATTGTTTTATTTGCTTCTCTTCCTTGATAATCAGGTATCCTTGGGCATCTTTTATTGGTTCCATCATCTAGGTTGATCTTTTCCCGGATAGAGACCTGGATACCTGACATGGTGTCCTAAAGTCTTTTTTACCTGTGGTATGCCTCTTCTGCTTCAGTTGTCGCTAGCAAGTGTGTCGTAGAAATATCTTTTGTCTTTCCCAACATTCCTCTTCACTTCTTTATTCACTGCAGTGCAAACTGAACTCAACGGCTCCTTCTGATGCCCATCTCTGCATTGAGTCATCTCCTCTTTCACCATCCTCCTCTCCTCCCGTCGATTAGCTACCAGGTATGCGTTGAGAGCCATTCTTTGCTGTGTCTCTTCCTTTTCCCTAGAACATTTGTACACGTTTCCTTGAATATCACCAACCTTCAGAGAGTCAGTTTCAATTGAGTAATAAAACAAGTGACAAAAAATAAGGAGAAAAATGAAGTGATACCTATGAATAATCTACAAACATTCAGTTCATTTAATCTCTCAATAGACAAAAGCAGCTAAATCTTAGGATCAAAACTTACATGGTAGAAGATTACGATATTTATTTCGAAGACGATTCTCTGGATTTTGACCAATTGAACAGGTTAAACGCTTAGCTTGTTCTTGTTTATATGAATACATATCAAGCAACTGAAAGTGAACAGAAAAAGTCAAGGTGTGTTTGTTAGAAAAATAAAGAATGAAGAGTAAATTGGTGACTAGCAGTGACT
Organism: Trichobilharzia regenti; assembly: GCA_944472135.2. Classification (NCBI taxonomy): domain Eukaryota; kingdom Metazoa; phylum Platyhelminthes; class Trematoda; order Strigeidida; family Schistosomatidae; genus Trichobilharzia; species Trichobilharzia regenti. The sequence goes on along the minus strand of OX235267.1, from coordinate 7,151,810 downwards.
ATCAGTGGAATCCAGTAGAAAGCGCATTTCGTCCACTGCTAGTCACCATCAGTCAGTAATTTAATTCAAGTTAAATAATCAGACATTGTTGAAGCATCTGCACAAGGGACCGACATGTGAAACTGACACCGAGTACTTCAATCCACTCAATCACCGAAAAAGTCCGAATTGAATTGAATAATAACTGCTATTCTCTGTGAAAGAAAGAGGTGGAAGTCGTGACCCAAGTGGTCCAATGGATAACCCTTTTTGGCATTTGAAAGGATGGGTACGGGGTTCCAGCGTCAGTGGGGGGGTGGGGGAACACCATCACTGACTCACTGGGGAATGCATGGGCACTTATCTGACCAGCCATTCCCAAATAGGAGGGTGAAATGCGCGTTATTCCGATGGATTCCATGGTTAGTCAACATCCACCAATTTACTTCAGGTTGAATAATCAGACATCGTCAAAGCATGAGCACAAGGAATCGACGTACCAATCTGAGACCGAGTACTTCAATCCAATCAATCAAAAGGAAAGTTCAAAGTGAACTAAATAAATAAAGGGCTTGGATTTTTCACAAGCTGACGAATGATTATCAGGTAAATAAATAATGAGCGCTTGTCAAGAGTAGCATATCAAAAGTACTTCACAGTTAGATCTGAAAAAAACGATCACTTTCTCCTTAAACACATAAACTACACAGTTTGATGACACATAGTTTCCAGCTTTTGTAAACCTGCAATACAGAAGGCCTGAATATCATCACATGAAATCAATCTCATCAAATTTCTAACTTAGTTGTTTAAACATACGCAACTATTCCCAAACTAAATCCTTTGAACGGCCACGGACATCATGAACTGATCAATATTTAGGAAACAGACAGACGAATCCCAATTCATCAGTTATATATATATGAATAAATCCATTAAGATGTATGCATAGATATAAAGCTCTTGGTAAAATTCTTGACTAAAGTCCTCCAGAATTCCGATAATTTTGATTACCATTACACATATAAATTCTACCAGAACTCATTCCACTGGGTTTCTATGGTAATTCGTATAAGGTGTTGTTGGCCTAGGCTTCGTGCTTCTGGGAACTCAACAGTCAGTCAATAAGGCGTATCTCCAACCATCTTGAGGGAATTCATATCCTTTTTGATATGGATATGTTCTCTGAGCTTGATAGTTTATTTGCGAAGCTTTCATCGCCCTACTAGGTGACATCTTCACCGCATACTTTAGTTTGTTGAGGTGAGCTTTTAGATTTATCTACAAGTTTATTAATTATCTCTCCTCGTGGGTGACCTTGGATGTAATTGGTTGTTTTTGTGTGTTTTTCACACATACAGACAACCACAGACATCAATTCGACTGGGACAACCAACGTTCAAATATTAGACAGAGGAAACACCAGGAATGCTAGAGAATTTTTAGAAGCCTGCCCGGTATTCCAATGAATCGTCAGTCAATAGACACATAGAGATAGACAAAATTTATCAACCGATAAGAAAGAAACCTGACAAATACACACAAAGGGTCAAAGTTCAAGTCAAAGAAACAATCAGTTCCAATACAAGTAGCCGCCTAGAAGGTGTGAAAACACACAAAAACAACCAATTAAGTTCAAGGTGACCCACCAGGAGAGATGATTAATAAACTTGTAGAGAAATCTAAAAACTCACTTCAACAAATTGAAGTATTCGCTGAAGATGTCACCCAGTAGGGTGATAAAAACTTCGCAAATAAACCACCACTAAGCTCAGAGAACACAACCACATCAAAATCATCCACCTGAGCTACAAATCTTCTCCATCATATCTGAATTAATATTCTTTCTGACGATTTCACCCCACATCACCTAGTGCAGCAGTCAGAGACTTTACAGCTAAGGTATCCGTGCTCGTGACTGATCTCTTGTGGGACTGAATTCAATACTTTGATTTAACGCTAGCTAGTGTCATGTGTTTGGTCCTTTGATTGCAGCAAACTGAATTCTATCATTCAGGTCTTGCAATGTGGCCACCACGCTGATAACGAGAATTCTGAGTGAATCGTGATGAAGAGCCTTCTAATGGCATGGTGGCCACATTACAGACTTGACTAATAGAATTCAATCTGCACTGTCTATCTGTCTGTCTGTTTTCGACATAGAACTTTGCACAAATGTGCGGAAGTTCAAGTCGCCACACTCCGTGTAGCACGCGAAGCAAGAGAAGAAAGTACAAGAAAAGCATAATAGAAACAGTGAGCAGAGGTGTGAGACAAAGGAGTAATAAATAAAAACAAAACAGTTTCATTGGAGATCATAAGTCACAAGGAGTGGATGCATCTGCGCCACTGAGAATGATCACTTTGAGCCATGTCACCAATTGTTTCCAACCATAGATTTTTACCGTCCCGAGGACCCCAGCCTGGAAGTCTAAACCTTCCTACGTGGCTTAGACCAACTGTTGTGGATTTCATTGACTGGTGACAAGTTTTTGTTTGACCGCCGCTAGCTTTTTTCCAGCCTGACCCTATATCCGCAAACATTGCTCGTCGAGGGAGGCGATGGCTTGGCATACGTAACACATGTCCTAACCATCTCAGTCTTTGTAGCTTCACGACTTCGTCGATTGATTTCCCCTGTTTACCTAGAACTCGACGCCTAACCTCAATGTTGCTCACCTTATTATGCCACTTTACACGGGAAATAGAGCGCAGGCACCTATGATCAAAGACAGCTAGTCTTTTCTAGCTAGATGAAAGAACCATACACAAATTACACTAGTTACTAACTAGTGTCCAACCAAAGAATCAAAGATAGTATGTTAGTCAATATGAATTTCTCGGGTTTAAGCAGCTAATAGTGAAGCCGTATCGACAACCTGCCTATTAAACTATCCGGCTAATAACTGATCATAGTTAATTCACAACGAAATCGAACACCTCGTTACCACTGAGGTGTACATGGAAACAAAATAAAATATGGGATTATGCAAGAGTTTTAAACAGTTAGAAAAATAAGCATACAAACAAAAGTTAAGTCAAACAAACAGGGTTGTTACCATGATAGTAGAAGTGGTTGAATAATTCTCTTTTGTATGCATAGTTTTGTTTCTTCAAATTGAATGGCTAGGGCTTCTGCAATGCGAAGAAGACGGAAACGTATTTTCTTTGATAGGTTGTTCGTTAGGAGGAGAATTTCCACCGCTTTAAGAAGAACTTTCTTTGCGGCAACATTGAGAGTAGTGTTCTCTAGTGGCCCACTGATCTGCAGAAGTCCGAAGGACAAGATCTTGCTCCTGACCACTTCTATTTGTATATATCAGTTCACCTATTGCTGTGAAGCCAGTCAGGTAAATCGGTCGTTCAACGCACATCCTGTCAAAAAGGATCAAAGAACACTATCCAGAGTGGCTACAGAAAGGAAGTAGTGGCCGTATAATCAGTGCAATAATCGAACATCTCGTCACCACTGGTTATTCCATTTCAACAAATGCCTCCTCCTTCAAAGTAGTCTACAAAGTGAAGAAAAAACCTACCAAAGACAATACGTTTCCGTCTTCTTTGCATTGCAGAAGCCCTAGCCATTCAGTTTGAAGAACCAGAACTATGCATACAAAAGAGAATTATTCAACCACTTCTACTGTGGTGAGAGCAGGCCCTGAGAAAATATGAGCAAGGCTGATTCAACAACCAATCACAGCAAAGTTAACGTGGCAAAATATGATTCGCAGATAGAGAACTCTATTTGTCGAGGAATCCCGAAACAACCAATCAGAAGCCTGCGTTTGTCTGCCTAACTTCTGATAAACAACCAATCAGATGACTGTGCTTGTCTACTTGCATAAGCTATAATAATGTATGTGAAATATGTATAAATACGTGTTGATTTTCATAATAAAACGATCTGTTGCCTGGCCCTTGTCTTCTGTTGTTACACTACTATCATGGTAACAACCGTGTTTGTTTGACTTAACTTTTGTTTGTATGCTTATTTTTCTAACTGTTTAAAACTCTTGCATAATCCCATATTTTATTTTGTTTCCATGTACACCTTGAGCACAACTCTTTCATCAAACTATTCGTGTTATTATGTAACTCTTCTTTAACAGTCATTTGTGACAACTCATCACTTTTGTTACAACCCTCTTATATCAACATCCTATTCCTCTGAACGCTTTTTTGTATTATGTAACTCCACCAAAAACTTACTAATTGTATTTTCGTTTGACAAATTTAATGTACACACATACAAAATAACTACATATATATGTACATATATATTTGCAATTGTACCACTGTGAAAATGAATTCGCCGCCGTAAAGAGACTCGTCACTGAATTATTGGTCTTCGCTCACTTGAGAAAATCAAATAATTCAATAGAAAAGGAGTAGAAGGAGTTCACCAGTCCATCGACTGCAGATAAAATAGTGTTGTAATGGTTAGCATTAGTCTATATAACAACCTTTTCCGAAGTTGTACTAAAGATTATAATTAGGTATTTTTAACGAATTTACATTACACTACCATCAAATAGACAGAATATCAAATTTCTAATGGAATTAGGGTTCATATTACCACATATCTGAATGTTTTCAAACTAATATATGCATCTGTGTGTTGGATTTGTTTTAACCTTATTCTTAATTTTAATTTCAGTATTATTGTCAATTATGTTGAACAATGAATATTTTCATGAAACTTTCATGAACTTTCAACAAACTCTATGAACAATGAATGGTTTGTTTAAATCGAACTGGTCTCCATTTGGCGGGAACAACAATGTTGATCGTTGCTTAATCATGTGCTGGTTACCAGAGGATTGCAGAAATACTATAAGTGAAGCAGTATTCTACATTTTATTGTGACTTTTATTCGTAGACAAATAAAAATTATTATTATTATCATTTCAATAAGGCATTTAGAAGACAAATTTCGCGGGATGATATCGTCATTTCGTAGTTTCTTTAAAACCGCTTTACAATTAACATAGGTAACAATAACAAAATTTTTTTTTAAAACGCATGACAATTACTCAGTTATATAAAAAAAACAGAAGTACATATTAATGACCAATCATATTTTTGAATAAGTCAAGTAGTCAGTTCATGGTAGGCGAATGTTGATGTCTGTTGTTTTCACTGTACACATAGTTTAGGATGTATCTGATTAATCCAAAGTGCTTCCATCACCTTCAGTAACCAACCAACCTTGAATTAGAGTTATGTGGTGAAATAATTGTGAAACAGTCATTCATATTGATTTTTTGACTTGATATTAATAAGTGCTTTGCAATGGATGAAGCTGGATTTCTATTCTGATTAATCGCATTGGGATTTTCTATATGTTTTGTTAATCATTTTGGAACATGTTCTTTTCGATGATATTGGAACATTCTATTGGTTCTACACCTATACAGGTGTCACCACAGTTACAGGTGAACTTGTAGAAACAGTTTGAAGTAGAATCCACAGAATTTCGTCCTTTAATCGTAGGTACACACGGTTCGAAAATGTTCGGCATGTGAGGGAAAGAGATGCAGCGTAGAATGTGCGCTTAACGGCTGATCGAAGTCTTTGAGCTGTCAACTGAATAATCCGGTCACTCTTGAATGATAGGTTAATAAAGATAGCCTTCTTTGGTACAGAAGGTGTCTTTTCTGAATGTGGTCTATCCTTACTTTGGCAATTGATAAAGTTTTCTGGATAACCATTAGCCTTCGCCTATCATGGATTACTTGGACTATTTAAAAATATGACTGGTCATTAGTTTGTACTTTTGTTTTTATATAACTGAGTAATTGTCATGCTTTTAAAAAAAATTTTATTGTTGTAAACCATGTCAGTTGTAAAGCGGTTGTAAAGAAACTACGAAATGAAGATATCATCTTACGAAATCTGTCTTCTACATGCCTTATTCAAATTTATTTATTTTTTAGATTTTCCCGTCTATTGATTGGTCCGAAGTGCTTGGTCGCAGGTTGACATGTTGGCTTCTTGTGCAGATGTTTCGGCGATGTCTGAGCATGTAAATAGAATTTAATTTCTGGATGGTGACTGGTAGTGGAATCCAGGATGTGCATTTCGACCTATTTGCGACTCGTCTGTCACTGGATGTACCTGCATTCCCCAGTGAGTGATAAAGCTCCCACGGAGGTTTGAACCCATTGACCATATTTTCAAATGCAAAAGCATTATCCACTTAACCACTTGAGCCACAAAAGCCATCTCTTGTGTCTAGTGGATGACGCCTTGGAGTTTGAAACTATGGGCACTGAGTTCGAGCCTTGGTGGGAGCATCATCACTCACTGGGGAATGCAGGTACATCCAGATGGCGAGTTTCAAATAGGATGAAATGCGCATTCTGGATTCCACTGCTAGTCACCATCCTGCAATTAAATTCCAAAGGGACTAATTGATTAAATTATTATTATTACTATAAAATAGTTACTTGTTAAAACAAAGTGGTTAGCCATTTTCGCTTACTTTAAATTCTTCACGTAATTTCGTCTTTTGTGATGTAGAGCAATCCCCGAATAAATTTACAAAGTCATGTACATAAATCGCATCTGGTTGTCTACAAAATGATGAAAAGTAGTTGTCAAGGTTACATCATCAAAATAATAAGATAACTTTACAAAACCTACAAATTTCAAATAACAATAGGTTTATCAAACACAGAAAATATAAAACACAAAATAATTGAGAAAAGAATAATTTTTTCAATAATTTCTTCTTCTGGCTCTACAATTATATATATATGTATGTCTTTATATACATAGAATATTCTAGAATAGTAGTCAATTACAATATTAGTGTTTTTAAAATAATATCGATTTGTAAAGTAAGATCACAATGGAATTACCACAGTTCATTAAAGATCCTTAAATTATAATAATAATAATAATACAATAACAAATGGAATATCAACTAAAATTAAGAAAATTTCCAGAGCAAACTGAGCATCATTCGTACCTAGATGGCCGCGGTAAGGACACTGTCTGAACTAGCTTCTTCCTTTGGACACATAAATTAGCCTTCTTAATGTGGATCCCAACAGCTGGCCTCAGCAATATTTGGTAAACGCACTCGTAAGGCGAGGTTAAGATTGCTTAGTATGCGGTAAATGACTTTGCAAGCGGCCTCGTTAAAATCAACCTTGTGTTCTGTATCCACAAGACGAGATAGAATAGCGCTATGAAAAGATTTTGTTTGTCCTTTACTTAACCACTATGCAGGATGGTGTTCAGAAATCCGACAAGAAACACGCCTAATTGTACGGCCTATGAAACTAACTGGCTCAACAGGAGCAGTTAAATTGGTTGATACACATGGAAGAGGCGAAATTAGGCAGTTTGTCTTTTACTGCCGAACGTAAAATATGGGGGGGGTATTGAAGACACAGCGTAATTCGGCAGAAGGGAATGCTCTTTTTATCGCATTCCTAAGGCGTTGTGTTACTATCTCGCTGACGTTGTCCCCGAGGAACTGAATTTGTAAGAATAAGGCCTTCCTTTTTCGGAACTGTTGGTACTTTGGACTGCTTTGATTTTAGATTCATATTCTTATCAATGAACTTCTCTGGATAACCATTTTCACTGAGCGACCGTTTAATATTATTCAATTCCTCATCAAGACATACATTACTGAATATATTATTGACCGAAGTGCTCTACCTCAGACTGACAAGTCGGCCTCTTGTGCACATGGTTCGACGATGTCTGCAAAATTTAATTTGCTGGAAAGTTCAAAGTGAATTAAATAATCACTCATACGCCTTTCACAAGACCTATTGGTGTCCTAGTGTATAACCCACTTTGGCGTTTGAAACGATGGGTACTGGGTTCGAGCCTCAGTAGGAAGAGCCCATCACTCACCAAATTACTACAGGAAATATATGCGTTAAACTTCAACATTGTGGTAATAAGGGATTCCGCATTTTAATTTGTTTACTGGGTATATCACACATTGTGAAATGGTATTATGCACTGGATGACTACGTTTCGAACACAATTGATTATTTATAAATATTTATGAACAATTACGAAATGCGATGTTTATATTACTCATTCTTCTTTCGCTATAGTCATCGGGGTGGGGGGGGGGGGGGGTAGAATTTTCCAGATGTTCAGAGATGTTGAAATATTCCTATTGCATATTTTCTCAGTTAATTTAACAAAAATAAAGTTTCACTTGTCAGTCACTCAATGGTAGCACTACGTGCAATTACACACCACAACCATACAATGGATACTGAACAGAGAGTACTCTTTTCGATAACCCCTTCTTCATCAGGTTCTACAGTTATATATCCATCCATTATAGTGAATGAATGAATTAGTGTTATGAATAACATTAATGTTGTTTAAATAACAACGGACCAATAATATTGATAGATTACAGCTCAATAGCATCAACATAAAATAAGCTGAATGTCAGAAAAATTAGGAAAGATAATATTACAAATTCATAAATTTATAGTCTCTACTGAAGACCGGCCAGGGCAGTAGTAGTGGCTAGCTGGACATGCTTCTTTTGAACACAGAGCACTCGTTGTTTGAGGCGAATCGCAATAGCCTCTGCTGTTCGGAGCATGCGGTGCTTCGATGATGATTTTGGCAATTTATTAGGCACCCGGTAGATGATGACAGAGACGGATTCTTCCACACTGGCTGGCTTTGTGAACGGTTTGCATCAGATAGTCCAATATCGAACTGTTAATGATTTTCACTAAACTTCTACTTAGCCATACTAGGAGATGTTCTAGAGCACGAAAAATCAAGTTCCTAGCGCGACAGCCGAAATAATTCGCTCCACTACAAGCGCAGTTGAATTGGTAGATACAACTGGAAATGGCTGGCTAGTCTAGGTACTTCATCCTTCAGTCGAGATAGCACCATCGGTCGTGTAGAGAATGAGACGTGCAGTTCGCCAGCATTAAAAGTTCTTTGAACTGATTTTCTTAATTTCCTCGTAATTATCTCACTTGGTATATCGCCCTTGAACTGTAGTCGTATATAAAGTGGCTTTTTCATGAACAATTGTTTCCATTTAAGTAAAGCAGTTGGTGACTTGGTGGTAGAATGGTCGCCAACAATGTATATGATACAGGTTCTATTCCTGGATAACACACTGGTAAGTCAAAAAAAAGGGGAATGTTGGGCTAGAGCTGACAACCCGAATTTCATAAAAAGACTTCAATGAATGAAACTCTATGTTTCACTCCAAACACACGGAGGACAGAAAAAATGTCTCACTTTAGCCTGACCCTATAAAAGACACAACAATAAACCATTCAGATGCATATAATTATGAATGGACTAAAATTTCGAAACATTGATGCTGTTGTGCATTTGAATAGCCAGGCATTACGCTATGTCTTATACCGTCAACTTGTACTTTCATCTGAACTTCATTCAAACGCAGTCATTCAGCAGTGAAATGTTCATCGGTCATAAGAGAGAGTCGGGTTCGATCACCGAACGGGGTACACTTAAGCGTCGACTGGTTTACAAACCCCCTAATGACCCCGGAAAACCGGGAAGGTTTGGTATGAGGTTAACAGCTCCACCTCATGAAAATAACACCACCATGACTGTTGAAAAACTCCAAAGCCTGAACGTCACTCGAAACATAAAGGAACAAAAGAACGGAGCATGGAAGCTCAAGTTGTATCAAACCCCGAATAGATAAGTTTATTCGATATATTACACAGTGGTGGTACAGTATTAACAAGTGTATAACGATTCAAGCATCTTGAATACTTGAAAATCAGTGAGATGCTCACTGGAGACTGGACCTATTCAGGTGGGTAGTTACCTGGGGTTCTAGTGAGAAGTCGTGACCAGTAGGGTGCAGCAGATGGAGTTTGAGAACAAATACTCGTCGAAGACATTGGCTAGCGGTCGCGCTACGTCGTGAATTGGCAAAAGTTAGAATTCATGGACTGTTCGTTGGATTGGCGGGTCCTAGTGGCTTAATGGTCAGTGAGCTCGCATTGTAACCAGAAGGTCCTGGGTTCAAACCTTGGTGGGTGCGTACTGCTGAAGAGTCCAAAACTTCAGTTTCAAGCATAAATTATTGCTAGTCGTAATCATATCGATTTTTATTCACACGGTTTCACAATTCATAATAATATTTTCTCTCTTTCTCTCTCTCTGTTTCCAACTTCCCCTTGTTGTTCGTTGCCACCTTCCATGTCTCCGGCATAGGTATCACGCATCATTCTATGTGGTGTTGAATCGATAAACAAAGCTTCAATGACTAACCTCTCCCTCTCTCTCTCCGCCTAACTATACTACTTTTTAATAATCTCACCCTGTCCCACCCATCCTAATCTGAGATTACATGTAAGTGAATCCACTGCAATGGCTGAGCTCTATTTTTTCTAAGTTATTCAACTTGGCAGGGTCAGTCATTCTGGATCTAGCATAAGTTTGAAGTTTCAACAGTCTACTAGTTTGACTGGTCTATGTAATTGACCTCACTCATAGTCTTAACATGGTATTCGGCAAATTACATTATTGTTTTCCTAACCGGATCTATCAGGTGAACCCTTAAGTCGACAAAGCTTAACTCTTACATTCATTCTTTATACGGCAGCGCTAAAAAGGCTTTGAATCCCATAGTATTTCTTGATGTTTTATCATTTTTATTACTAATCTTATTTCTCTTATGGTTTCTCATACATTTCTAAATAAATCCTGGTGGGTAGTTTGTTATTTACTGGTAAAACTTTCTTCGATTATTTGATTTCATTATTTAAATCTTCTGGTCTACTACTGTGGTGAGAGCAGGCTGCTAGCCGATTGGTTGGCACTAATCTACGTTAAGGTCTAGGTCACTAATATGGGTCGTGAGAAAATATGAACAAGCCTGAGTCAACAACCAATCACAGCAAAGTTAACGTGGCAGAATATGATTCGCAGAGAGAACTCTATTTGTCAAGGAATCCCGAAACAACCAATCAGAAGCCTGCGTTTGTCTACCTAAACAACCAATCAGATGACTGCGCTTGTCTATAATAATGTAGTTGAAAGATGTATAAATACGTGTTGATTTTCATAATAAAACGATCTGTTGCCTGGCCCTTGTCTTCTGTTGTTACACTACTAGTTAGGCTCCGAAAGGCTTGAATAAGAAAACAAAACAAAAATTAGGCAGTTTCGTCCTAGCTTGGGACTCTTCAGCAGTAAGCACCCACCCAGGACCTTCCGGTTACAAGGCGAGCTCGTAGACCATTAAGCGGGACCACTAGCCAATGTCTTCGGCGATTATTTGTCCTCACTCCCCCGGCCTGCTGCACCCTAATGGTCACGACTTCTCACTAGAACCCCAGGTAACTAACTACCTAGGACGAAACAGCTGTCTAGTACTCCAGCTAGTTTGCCGATGATTCTCTAACCAATGTCAGCTCATGATGAAATCCTGTGACCAGTCAAATCAAATCTCTACAAACCAATACTTGAAAACTTTAAGCATTTAGGAAAATAGTGTGTGAAACAATCAAGGGGGTGGGGAGTGTTACTCACTTTGAAATTTTCAAGGGAATGATAGGCACTTTATATTCCTCACGTAATTCATATCCAGCTTCGTCGTCTTCATCTTCACTAAATTTAGGAAAAAAAAGCTTTATATTGTAATGTGTATAAAAATTACAACTATTCTGTTATGCAACAAAATGTAATTCTTTGATCGGACACTAGTAACTAGTGTTTTTTTTTATTGCAGCTTGATTCTACACCGTATTTTTCGGTACAGGTATGGAATTTTCAGCATGTGATATCGGTAGCCCAAATTTATCATGCCGACCATAGATATCAAGTGTGCGTCGGCAGGGGATCGAACCTTGGACCATGTGCGCATGGTCGGCGAGAGTCCTAACCACTGTGCCACCAACGCACCATCAATCAAAGTATTCACTACAGTCCTACAGAAGGTCAGACACGAGTTCGAATAGCTCAGTGGTGGTAACATCTCTGATTGCATGCGCCATTGGGTGACGTGGGTTCGATTCTCAGTAGGGACATAAGTTCCTTTGAACTGGTTACAGATACACCTTGCTGTGACTGACTGGTGAGTGCCAACTAGCACGAAATCTAGGTGAGGCAAGGATTCCTGCTGATTGCCTTCAACCATCTAAAAAATGTGACAGTTTTGTCGATAGCAGGGAGCATTGGAATCTATGAAGTTTGTTTTGTTCCAACTCAGAGTGTTCACCTGGATGCAGGCTAACTGTCTTCATTGTGCAAGATTGAAATCTAGTCATACTGAATGTATGTTTGACCAATAAAGAGTCCTCTTCTCTGTTACACCATTGAGAAATAATGTGCAGTTGTACGCATTATCAAAAGCATTTCTAACAGACTATTGGAGATTTTCATCGCATCGACAGATGAAGCCGTTTTCGCTAGATATTGAAGACCATATAACAGACAACAAAGGATAAGCACCAATGGAACACTGATAACGAACTACTCAACAGCTTAATACTCAACAAATATGTACTGTTTATAAGCTAATGAGATCAGTGAGTGCAGTTACATTGCAGGTCCTTAAGTGATACTTGAATGGGTCAGTAACTAGTGTAATGTGTCTAGTCCTATGTTCGGTGCAGACTGAATTCTATCAGCAGACTGCCTTCAACCATACAATATCAACATCTCACAGTGCACCGTAATGTCGAGCCACCTAGTGGCATAGTGGCCACATTGCAAGCTTGACTGAGAGGATTCAGTCTGCACCGAAGATAGGACTAGATACATTACAACACTAGTTACTGACTAGTGTGAGATCAAAAATATCCAATACAGTCCTACAGGAGGTCAATCGCGAGCCTGAATAGCTCAGTGGTAACGTTTCTGACTGCAGCACTGGGTGATGCCGGTTCGAATCTCAGAAGGGACATGAGTTCCTTCAAAGTCACAGATGCGCCTTGCTGATGAGTGCCAACTAGCACAAAACCTAGGTGAGGCAAGGCTTCCTGCCGATTGCCTCCAACCATTCAATAGTACCAGTAGTGCTATATGGTGAATTGGTAGAAGTTGGAATTCATGGGTTAACCAATGAACTGGCAGGTTTAGTGGTTTAATGACCGACGAAAGACTGAGACTCAAACGAAGGATAAGCTAGACAGTTTTGCCACACACACACACACACACACACACACACACACACACTTATGTTTATTTATCAGTTCAACTACGTCTGCGATGATAGTTATGTCGGGAGTACTACTAGACGGTTTAGAGAACGTGTTACTGAACATCTCCAATGGTGATTTGGTAAAGGACAGACAAAACAATCCATAGCTCCGTTTTATCTCAATTGGTGGAGAAAATGAAAGTATGCAAGGTGATTCATCGCATCCCACCAAATCTTTCCGATAGACTTCGTATTCGTCGACTGTACATAGCTGAGGCGATAGGCATTGGAACTATTAGGCCTAAACTATGCATTCAAAAGAAGTTCGTACAGCTATTATGCCTCCTTTGGTCTTATAAGACCTAACGGACTGATGATATCACCGCCATGCCTCACTTATATTTTCAACCCCTCTCTTATCATCCCTTAGTCTTATCACATCTTCATTATAAACGTGTTTCATTTACTTCCCTTGCAATCTAGCATTACGTAATCGGTTCATTTGCTTTTCTTAGCCTTTATCGACTACTATATCTACCTGAACACACTTGTTTGTTTAATCATGCTGTTTTTCGTTAGTCTTGTTATCATGGACCTCCTCACTTTTTCATCCTTGTCATTGATAAAACCATTATTACTATTATTGGCTAATTGAAAAACTTATACGTACGATCTTATTATCCTATAGACAATTCACCATGATTCGTTTATATTTGAATTTTTATTTGTAAAGTTCTGTATGTTAGAGTTAAGTCTGATGAGACCGAATTGAAAACACAATACTGTCCGCTTAAATGTGTTGTTTTAAATGTTATTACAGGAATATTTAATATCGTCTTGTTTCATGGAAAAATGTGGAGCATATAAGGATTCGGACAGGGAGAGACAGTGCGTGTGTGTGTGTGTGTTGTCAAACCAGAGGTCCAGGTAGAGTTATCGAAGTGACCTTTATACTGACCATTTTCAAATTCTATCATCAGATATGTAGAATATCAAATTTTACCACACTTAAGAATATTCACACATGAAATTCAGGAATAAATCTTGAAAATAAGATGGCTTATGGGGGGACAAGACAACTGAAGGTAACAGTAAACAATAGGCTCCACGGTCAAATGACCTTGAACCAACCATTCATATCGCTCAGCATTACAAATGGATGGACGCTTTTCTTAATCTCCTCTGCAAGTTTCATACTGATTCAGGATTCAAGTTAGGGTAGGACTAAGGTAGGTTGATGGTCAACGTAGTGCAGAGCTATCTGATTGGTTTATGTGTAAGACTTGGGCACTGTAGTAGTAAGTAATTCCGTATTAATTTGTTTATTAGACATATCACACACAGTCAGTGAAAATATATTATATACTGGATGACGTTTCGAGCAAAATTCATTACTGTTCATAATCAATCCATCAATTATGATCACACGACTTCGAAACCTGAGTTTTATAGTTTTATTTGTCCTCTCCTATTTGCCGTCGTAGGGGTAGTAGAATTTTACAGATGTCCGGGTGGACAGATGTTGAATCATTCCTATTACACGTATTCTCCTCAGTTGGTTCGATAAACAAAGATTCCGTTATCGATCTCTCCCTCCATTCACCCTGTTACATTAGATTTTAAAACAACCGTCTGTCATCTTATGCCATTCCATCCTTTTGTATGGTTGTGTGTAATTGCATGTAGTGCTATCTGTAGCTGAACTATTCTCTAGATTTCTGATCTTATTATTAGGGTCAACCAATCTAGAATTTCCCGCTAGGTGTTTGCGCAATTCCATACAAGGAAGGAACCTCGGAAACCACCTCACGCAGAATTATTAACAAGGCAGGAATAAAAGTGGCTGGCATTCAAAACCACAAACTCAATTAGAAACAAGCTTTGTCGGTTAAATAGGGATCCTGTGGAGCAAATTAAACAAAACAATTTAGTTTATCTAATACCCTACCTGCAATGATTGTCAGGTCAAATACACAGGTCAAACTAGTAGAACAGGGGCAGTCAGTGAGACTAGCCGAACATAAAAACCTAGCAGCAAAATCTAGACTGGCTGACCTGAATAAGATAAGAAATCTGAAGAATATTTCAGCTATACCACTCACTACATGCAGTCACACACAACCATACAATAGTATGGAATGTCATAAGATGACAGACGGGTTTAAAATCTAATGTAACAGGGTGAATGGAGGGAGAGATTGATAACAGAATCTTTGTTTATCGAACCAACTGAGGAGAATACGTGTAATAGGAATGATTCAACATCTGTCCACCCAAACATCTGTAAAGTTCTACTACCCCTACGACGACAAATAGGAGAGGACAAATAAAACTATAAAACTTAGGTTTCGAAGTCGTGTGATCATAATTGATGGATATGATTATGAACAGTAATGAATTTTGCTCGAAACGTCATCCAGTAGATAATAATAATACTATTTAACTGTGTGATACATCTTAAAAAAATATATGGATCTGATTGACTGATTCAAGGGGTGATTTGACTGTTCTTTACTGTTCATACGGCTGGATGTAGTAAACATACATTTATATCACTCATACATAAATGTATAGTGCTCACACCATTAGATGACAATTTTACAATGAATTAAGCTACTGACATGGAAAAAAAATTCAGCATTTAAAAATTAAATTCACTCCATCTTACCAATAGTAGTCAACTCTTCCAGTTTTAGTAAATTGTTGTCTGTTTTTCAAACGTCCTCTATTGAAAATGATAAATGTTACTATTAGAAAACATAGGAGAACTAAGACGATACCACTAAGGATAAGAAATACTAAAGTTGTCCCAGTAAATCCTGGAGATGGAATTTTATCTAGAAGATAAATATACATAAAAGAAACGTTGTATTACTTGAAAATGTTAAATTACACATATTACGAACTTATTAGTTAAAATTTACTTCACTACAATACTGTTTCAAGTCTTGCTATAGGCACGAATGTTGTTCGAGCCTCTTTTTCAGATAGATTACACTACTGCTTTTGACTTTATTCCTAGGGTACTTTTACTAAGCAGACTGATTTTAACAAGTACTGAATTCTGGGTCACAAATTGGCTGGCTGACTGGCTGGCTATCTTCCTATTCTCCGGGTAGAAAACAGCACACTGTTTTCAATGAAAAGCGCTCCATTTAGTTGCTAGCGGAAACCGGTGTGCCTCAAGATACTGTACTCTCTTCACTTGCATTTTTCTTTCTTTTCACATGACCTTTCATATTCTTCCAAAGCCAACTTCAATTAAAAATGCCGATGATCTAAACATTTCTGTTCCAGTAGGAGTTTCTGCATTGGATTGTTCTTATGTGAATAGAATCTTATCTGTAGTTAACGAATGGTCCCACCTAGATGGTCTTAAATTGAATGCATCTAAATGTCATACCGCTGAATTTAGTTTCAGGTGCGAAAAAGATTTGTGTGGACTGATTCGGTCCCATGATTCCTGTAATATTGACGGCACTGTGATGATAGGGAAGGTTGGAGGATTTCATTATGAGCTGACATCAGTCAGAGAACCAGTGTAAAACCAACGCTGGAGTATTGGAGAACTGTTTCGTCTCAGTTTAGGATTCTTCACGGTGTGCATCCACCGAGGTTTGAGCCCAGCACCTTTTGATTAGACCATTAAGCCATTGACAGAACCTGAAGGCCATGAGTTCGAACCCCGGTGGGTGCTCACTGATGAAAAGCCTCACAGTAGGATGACGAAACAACTGGCTGTCCGGTAATGGAGTGCTAATTTCCCCAACGGTTCTCTGACTGATGTCAGCTCATGATGCAATCCTGTAACCAATCAAACAAAATCCCTACAAACCAATATTTATTAATCAAATATCTCTTATCTTGGCATCAGTTTCTCTTCGAATCTCTGTTGGTCGTCCCATATCTTGTCGAAGAAAAAACATTTGTCGTTTGACCTATTACATAAGGAAGTTAAGGCTTACTGTTAGCATAACTCAACCTCTTCGCACACACTTTGTAAATTCACGTATTCTGCTCAACCAATTGACACTGCTGCAAGCAGTTATCTGCAGTTATCTTGTCTGATACCTAACAACCTCTTCACCTATTTACAGCATTTTCCTTCTATATCTCTGCGGGTGAAACCAGAAAAAACTTCACTAGAATTTATGTTCGTGCAGCTGCTAAAGATAAAATTCTAGCATACTATACGTAGCACGGGTTTTGTATGGTTAGCAGTTAATATTACTGTGTAATACTGTGTGACTTATCAGAAAAAAATCTTATCCTTAATGAAGTTATACTCTACCACCACAGTGCCCAAGTTTTCTACCTATACGCGAAAGATGATTCCTAATCTTGTTATGTTTCATTTAGACTAAGCACTGAAATTTGGTTTATGACAGCTAACAATGGAATTCTTAACGTGCGTCTCTTCCTGTCAGGGCCCCGTCAACTGGATTCATAGGCATCTTCAGTGAGTGATAATATTTCCAAACACAGAATTCATCGTTTCAAAAGCGAAATGCTTCTAAGACGTCTAGATAATCAATCGGAAGAGTATTGAGAATATTAACACTATTCAATCTCATCGTAAACTGACGTCGATTAGAGAACCATTGAAAAACCTGCAGGAAGTATTGGACAGCTGTTTCGTCAGCCTAGGTTGGGACTCTCCAGCTGTAGACAATCACCGAGAGAGTCCCAAAGTAGGCTGATGAAACAGCTGTCCAGTACTTCCTGCATGTTTTACAATGGTCCTCTAATCGATGACAGTTCATGATGAAATCCTTCCAAACCAAAACGTGAATATTAACATTATTATTATTACAAACACGTACCGTATAACTGCCATTTGTGTTTTATTTTATAAATAACATCGTCTGCAGTAACAGAATACAAAATTGCATATCCAGTATTTTGTGAACTTGTATCAACTAGTTTAGGATCAGTTGGCAGCAACATTAAATTCGGGCTGTTTGATCGAAAAACACGTTTCTTATGTGTAAACGCTGATTTCATAGTTAAAGCAGGCAGCATTACCAATGGATTTCTAATATGATATTGAAAACTGTACACGGTTTGATTTAACATGATACGATTGAAATCATGCAGTTGCAGGATTTGTAATTGTTTTTCTAAATACTTTGAATTATGTATTACTTCATTGTATAAATCGGTAGAGATGTTTGTATTGCTGGATAATGAGTTTTTCCATAGAGCATTGTTATTTCTTTCAATTGGTTGATAAGCTTTACATCCATCTATAAGTTTTCTCAATTTTTCCAAAACTCGTGGATGTGCATTTTTCTAGGTGAATTAAAGGATAAAACAATAATGTAAAATTATATCAATACATGTGTAAAACTTGGGCACTGTAAGTAATTCCATATTAGTTTGTTTATTAGATGGATATATCACACAGTCAATGAAACAGTATTATTTACTGGATGACGTTTCGAACAATGGCACCAAACCCCCTTAAAAGCCACTCGAAATCCAGACTAACAAATTCTTATGAACTAAAACACAGATTAGATAATTTAAAATTAGATAATGAACAGAAAATGGTTAGTTTTGACATTGTCAGTTTATATACTTGTATACCAATAAATATGGCTATAGAGGCAGACAGAAACGAACGCATTCCTGAGCAAGAACTCGAACTCAGGACAAAAGTGGCACTTGAGGACATAATGCATGGAGTACAGCTATGCATGACTTCCACAGTATTTAAATTCCGAGGGAACATATACAAACAAACTAAGGGAGTTGCTATGGGGTCACCAATATCCCCGGTTGTGGGAGATATATTCATGGATAGGTGGGAAGATGGGAAGTTAAACACTCGTGTTTATAGGAAATCCACACATTCAAACAGATATTTGGATTTCAGATCATCCCATCCTATGTCAGTAAGAGTGGGATTGGTGAAATGTTTGAGTAATAGAGCGGAAAAACTAAGTAGTACCAAGGAAAATCTAAGACAGGAAGTGAGGCATATAAGAGAAGCCTTGAAACTTAATAATTATCCTGATAAATTAATTAGAACGTATGTAGGGAAATGTGAAAATCAAATAAATAATGATAATAGTAATAGTGATAATAATAATGATAACACTAATAATGATAATAATAATAATAATAGTGATAATAATGTTAATGGCGACATGCATGTCAAATATGCGCAAGACAACACCAACAATAAAGAATCTAAATCATCAGTAGTAATTCCACACAAAGAAGGAACCTCGGAAACTACCTTAAGCAGAATTCTTAACAAGGCAGGAAGGAATAAAAGTGGCTGGTATTCAAAACCACAAACTCAATTAGAAACAAGCTTTGTCGGTTAAATAGGGATCCTGTGGAGCAAATTAAACAAAACAATTTAGTTTATCTAATACCCTACCTGCAATGATTGTCAGGTCAAATACATAGGTCAAACTAGTAGAACAGGGGCAGTCAGACTAGCCGAGCATAAAAACCTAGCAGCGAAATCTAGATTAGTTGTCCCGAATAAGATAAGAAATCTAGAGAATAGTTCAGCTATAGCATTCACTACATACAGTTACACACAACCATACAATAGTATGGAATGGCATAAGATGACAGACGGTTGTTTTAAAATCTAATGTAACAGGGTGAATGGAGGGAGAGATTGATAACAGAAGCTTTGTTTATCGAATCAACTGGAAAGAATACGTGTAATAGGAATGATTCAACACCTGTCCAGCCAGATATCTGTAAAATTCTACTACCCCTATGACGATGAATAGGAGAGGATAAATAAAACTATAAAAGTGAAGTTTCGAAGTTGTTTGATCATAATTAGCGATATAATTATGAACAATACTAGATTGTTTTTGAAACATCATCCAGTAAATAATACTGTTTCAATGTGTGATACGTCTAATAAACCAACTAATATGGAATAATGTGATGTACAGGGGGAAAATTAAACTTTAAGCACCATCACCAACTACCACCAATTTGCGAATGACCTCGAACGCACCACTCTCGTGAAAGAGACATTTTTGTGTATGGAATACATATATTTATGAAAAAAATTATATAAATGCTGTATAAAAATGTTACAGAGGATACCTTTCTCTCACAGTTATAGGCTGAAGTATTGACAAAGTATAATTCCATTGTGAGTAAAATTTATTTTAATGAAGTCTCATAGTTTTATACAGTAATATTTACTGAGCAATAAACTGTGCTCGAAACGTCGTTATCAGTAAATATTACTTACTATATGGACACAGTGAGACTTTTTCAGAATAAATTTTACTCACAATGGAGTTATACTCTACCACCACAGTGCACAAGTGCTTTTCTTATATGAACGGAGTAATTTAATCACATTCTATGCATGTAGTTATATAGGTCTTCTAACCCCTGACAACAACCCTAATCTTTCCTGAACACTTTAAAGTAATTCAGTGGCATGTATTCAAAGAGTCCGGTTTTTAAAAGTGTAATAATTGTCACTAGTGGTCCACTAGCGTTAGTACTGTTTTTACGAGAAGGGGTTGCTAGCCAGCTAAACGCCCAACCATCACTCTCCCCCTCTATTTTCCGGGCCGACTACACCTGGAATGTGTTGTCTGAGAATAGAAAGCAAACATCCCCCATGGCTGATGGGCATTATAATACTATTAGCGAACAGAACCATAGAGCAGGTAGAAATTCAAAAAATGGCTAGTGTGAATTTGTTTTTAAGAGGAATATCTTTCAACAGGATATGAAAAGAGGCTTTAACAGTATTCACGGTTAATGATGATAGTGACGAACTGTATGGTTGAAAATCCCTTTATTACGACGAATACAGAGAAAGCAAGATTTTAGTCCGCACTCAACATACAAAAGAGTAAGTAGAATAAGACTCGTGCTAACTATTACGTAATGTTCAAGTATTGGCTTTGTAGGGATTTTTTGTGATTGGATGGTGGATTTCATCATGAACACAGACATCAGTTAGAGAACCATTGGAGTACTGGACAGCTGTTTCGTCTTAGCCTGAGTCTATTCAGCAGTACTCACCCATCTCACTGTCAGGGTTCAAACCCAGGGCCTTCTGATTACAAGGCGAGCTGGCTAGTAGATCATTAAGCCACTGTGACTCGATCCAATGAATGGCCAGTCCATGAATTCTAACTTCTGCCAATTCACGACATAGCACGACCATTTCGCTCATGATGAAATCCACCATCCAGTCAAACAAAATCTCTACTAAACCAATACTCGAAAGTTAATCTGATACTCACTAGCGACTGGCCCTATTCAGGTAGTTAACCCGAGGTTCTGGTGGGAAGCCGTGACCAGTAGCGTACAGCAGGTTGAAGATGGGGCAGTAACTCATCGAAGAAGACAATCCGGAGTGGTCGCGCTATGACTTGAATTGGCAGAAGTTAGAATTCATGGGCTGATCATTGGATCGGGTCCCAATGGCTCAATGATCTACTAGCCAGCTAGCCTTGTAATCAGAAGGCCCTGGGTTAAAACCCTGTCAGTGGGGTGGGTGAGTACTGATGAAGAGTCCTAAACTAGGACAAAACAGTTGTCCAGTACTCCCAGGTTTTCCAGTGGTTCTTTAACTTATTACGTAATGTGTTGTTTCACAAATATACAAATCAGAATGAACAGCATCACGAGTGATAATAATACATTAGGTAATTGCTTCAAACTATGTCCAGGAACCTGGACAGTCCTGATAAATTCTCAAGACACTAGATGGTATCACATAATCATTGGGTCATAGTACTATAACAAAGAGATTTCGTGTCAGTTCGATAGGTATGAATATTCTCAACAGGTGCAAGACTGTATTTTTGATTTTCGATTCCATTTCAACTAATGTCATCTCATACTTGATATTAGATGGTTGAAGAAAGCCCTACCTAACCTAGGTTTCGCACTAGTTGGGACTCATCAGTCAACAAGGCGTTACTAACTAGTGTTTAATCGAAGTATACAAGTATACAGTCAGTCGTGAGCCCGAATAATCCAATGGCAACGTCTCTGACTGATTGCAGCACTGGGTGATGGCGCGGGTTCGAGTCCCACAAAAACCATGAGTTCCTTCAAGGTGGTTACATCTACGCCTTGCTGAGTGATTGATGAGTGCCAGCTAGCACGAACCCTAGGTGGTCCAAGGCTACTTGCCGACTGCCTCCAACTAACTAATATATATAGACAATTCACAGTGCAATGCATCGTGATGGCTAGCCACCTAGTATGGCATGGTTTGCACCAGCACTGCAAAGGACTAAAGACACACAATACACGAATTACTAACCAGTGTCCAATCAAAGCATCTCATGCTTACAATTATTCCTTTTACTGTCATTAATGTATATTTATTATGTTATTGTAAAGAACTTACAAGTGAATAGTTTTTTAAGCATTCAAAACACGGTAACCAAATAAATTGTGCACATTTTTGTAGCCCAACTGCTGACTGATCCTTACGGATAGCTTTAACCGACATGACACTCTGGCTATCCAACTCGTCATCACCATCATCAACACCATGACCACCATCATTATCACTATCATGATCTAATTGTTGATATTCCTGAAGATTTTGTCCAACTGGTAAAAAGAATTGAATAACAAAGCCTAATAGACCATGTAGAGATCCAGAAATATTCCAAGCTATTTGTAAACAATAACTATTTTTATATAGTACACTTTTATTGAACTGCTGTGAATGTAGACGGCTATGAGTGTATTCCAGTGTTTGAGTTGACGTGTAGTTCATTCTACTGTCAGTAGATGTTGGTTGACAAGTATAGTAGAAACTACCATCTCGTCTTTGTATTTCACTGGGTCGTTTTGCGTTAACAGTAAAATTCACAAGATTATATTCCGCTGAAAAGAAAGTACACAAGGGAAATTATCACATTTAAAGCTGACAAGAAGGTAAATCAATATGAATGTAAGTGATAAACGAAGAGCACTAGTTGGTGGTATTGGGTTCAAGTTCTAAAGATAGGACAAACAGTATGAAATAACTGAGGGGGGGAGCGAGGAATTGTAGCTCAGATAGATGAATGAGTTTGACTGTTCACTGTCTGAGCTGGTTGATTTGGTCGGCAAGTTTTCGTTATTTCCCTTCTGGACAAAATCACTTTAGTGCAGGTGTAACAACAGAAGACAATGGCCAGGCAACAGATCGTTTATTTACGAAATCAACACACATATTTATAGATTTTCATGTACATTATTATAGATCAAACAAACACAGTCCTCTGATTGGTTGTTTCTCACTGAAAGTTAATCTTCAATCTCTTTGTGGCTGTTTCTTGAATATCAGGTCATCAAAACCAATATTGTGGACATAAACATTGACGTAAATTACTGTCTACCAACTTTGGCTAGCAGCCAGGCCTCACCACACAGGTTTTAGTATGAATTCTCCAGGAACAATGATATAATCGTATCTCCTTACTGACAGCTATTGTTCAAATAGCACTAATAAAAACTCTGTCCTGTAGAGTCAGGCGAATATTCTCTACACAGAAATTAAGGAAGGAAGAATTTCTGATTCTCGAAAAGATGGCGAAAAACAACGGATACCCTCAGAGGTTGATTGGTAAGTATGGAAGATGTGAAGGCTCAAACATCAAACAAATCTCATGTGACGGAAAAACAGTCGGTCTTCATTCAATTTGATTTTAAAGGTGAAAATATTGCAACAGTATTCAAAAGAAGATTGAATACATCACTAACCAGAGCGTATCCTGCAGCTAAGTTGGTTCTCGTTTATGTGACCACATGTTCTTCGGTGAAATCAAAAACGCAGTAAAAAAAAGAGAATTCCCTGCTGCCGAATTACACTGTGTGTCTTCAAAACCACTCCTCTTTTGAGTTCGGGGGTAAAAGATAAACTGCCTACTTTCGCCGCATCCATGTGCATCTACCAGTTTAACTGTTCCTGTGGAGTGAGCCAGTTAGTTGCATAGGCGTACAATTAGGCGTTTTTCTCGTCGGATTTCCGAACATCACCCTGCATAGTGGTTAAGTGAAGGACAAACAAAATCTATTCGTAGAGCTATTCTATCTCATCTTGTGGATACAGAACACAAGATTGATGTTAACTATGCTTTCAGGGTCATTTACCACATACCAACAGATCGTTTACTAAATATTGCTGAGGCTGGCCGTTGGGATCGATATTAAGAAGGCTAATTTATGTGTCCAAAGGAAGAAGCTAGTCCAGACATTTTCCTTAACTTGGCCATCTACGTTTGAATGATCCTCAGTTTGCCCTGGAAATTTCCTTAATTTTAGTTGATATTCTATTTACTATATTTTTATGATCATTGTTATAATTGAGGCATCTTTAATAAAGTGTAATTCCACTGTGTTGTTACTTAACAAATCGATATTATTTAAACGAAACACTAATATTGTTATTGACCACTAATTTAGAATATTCTATGTATATAAACATACACAGATAGAATTGTACAGCCAGAAGAGGAATTTATCGAAAAGGATATTCTTTTCTCAATTATTTTGTGTTTTATAGATGTCTGAATGAATATTTTAGCTATATTGAAATCAAAAATCGACAGATCTCCTTCCCATTTTAACTGCAACTGTATATACAAATTTCCCTGTATCTGAGGGAGCAGTTACATTGGGAGAACAGAAAGGTGAAGGGCACACCTTC
Source organism: Trichobilharzia regenti (assembly GCA_944472135.2). Classification (NCBI taxonomy): domain Eukaryota; kingdom Metazoa; phylum Platyhelminthes; class Trematoda; order Strigeidida; family Schistosomatidae; genus Trichobilharzia; species Trichobilharzia regenti. The sequence goes on along the minus strand of OX235267.1, from coordinate 7,127,025 downwards.
AATTTTCTCAATATGTACTGAAAAACTTATGTCTCTAGCGGACAAACGCCTACAATAGTGCCATTACTAGACATCTTCTTGACACAGATTATGAAGTGGACGTTACAAGATCTTTCAAAACTATCGATAGGAAAAAGATCTTAATTCTCTTTAAGTTTGTCAAAATAATCTTCAACGAGTGCCTGAAACCTGATTTATGTGTTCAGAAAGGAGCGGTTATTCGTTTTTCCTTACCCTGGTCACTGGATGTCCTTACTCTCTGTTTCATTTGACTGCGTGACGCCGAAAATTCCACTCTGTATGATTATCATTGTTTAATTTAATTTTTCATTACAGCCTGATTTCACACCGTATTTTTGGTACAAGTATGGAATTTTCAGCGTGGATATCGGTAGCCCAAATTTCGCAGGCCACTGTATGCATATATTGATTTTTTGTTTAAACTTGAACTCTCTTGGCAAGGATGTTAAAATTGTTTCTGTACATAAACTTAATATTTTCTTTAGGCTGCAAGCGGATGATGAGTGTCCAACAAAATAAATGATGATGTTACCACTTTATTCCGCAAAAACCACTCAAAAAACGGGAAGAAATATATGATGTTAATTTACGTATCTAAAAGAAGTGGAGTGGAATAATGCTCTTATTCACGACAAGTAAAATACTAAGCTGCGTCATCCTGGAAAGAATCAAAGATGCCCTGGATGCAGGCCTCCGAGCTCCGGAACAAACTTGATTCAGGAAAGGAAAATTACCTGTTGGTCAAATTACAACTCTACGCACCGCCACCAACACAGAACAAAGCATAGGATAGCAGTCAAATATCTACCTCAACTTCCTTCATCGACTTTGGAAAGGCTTTCGACAGTGTTGCTGGCGAAGTATTTTAGAAATTACTATAACACTATGGCATGAAGTGCCTCAGATCGTCATCACCCTCATTCACCAGTTTGCTCTATGACAATGAAACGTGTCAGGTGATCCACAATGGCAATTTTATTAATGCGTTTGAAGTGAATACAGGAGTAAGAGAAGGCTGACCGCGTATTATCATCGACGATGATATCCTTAATTGTGGTGGACTGAATCATGCATCAGACTAGGGTGTAACAACAGAAGACAAGGGCCAGGCAACAGATCGTTTTATTATGAAAATCAACACGTATTTATACATATTTCAGACAACATTATTATAGACCAGCGCAGTCATCTGATTGGTTGTTTAGGTAGACAAACGCAGGCTTCTGATTGGTTGTTTCGGGATTCCTTGACAAACAGAGTTCTCTATCTGCGAATCATATTTTGCCACGTTAACTTTGCTGTGATTGGTTGTTGACTCAGCCTAGTTCACGGCCCATATTAGTGACCTAGACCTTAACGTAGATTAGTGCCAACCAATCGGCTAGCAGCCTGCTCTCACCACAAGGGGAGTGAGTAGACAGCAGTACGATAGACCGCCAATAAGAAGGAGGCTCTAGAAAATCTGGATTTCGCACATGGATGATTTATGTCTAATGTCACACAAACTCGAAAACTAACAGACTGGCAGAAGAGGCAGTGTAGCGAAGACAGACAGCATTCCAAGTGATGAGGATAACCAACAAACCAACCAACCAACCAACAGTAACCGGAACAACAACCAGAACCAATCACCATCAACGAGAGAGATTTAACAGAGGTTACTCCCTTCAATTATCTAAGAAACATCGTATCAACTGTATGTGTAGGCACAGACTAAGATATCCAACGCAGAATGCGAAAGGTAAGATACGCCTTCATCATTATGAAATTATTTGGGAAATCTTTTGCACTCTGTCTCAGCATAGAAAACAAAAAAAAATTCGATTTTCCACAAAGTCGTTAAGTCATTCAGTCATTCAGTCAGTCAGTTCTTCTATATGGGTCAAAAGCTTGCACTGTGCGTGAGTCATGAAAAATATTTCCGACAGCTCAGTACAAACGTTTATCAACAGCTGCTCTCCCTAGCTCCATACTGATGATCAAATGGCTAGCCGGTGAGAAAGAGTCAAACAAACTAACCAAGAACACCTATCAGTCAATAAATGTATAGGAGAAAATGGAGGGAGATAGATTGGGAACACGCTACTGAGGAGCTCGTCGAATGATATCACATTCAATACATGCCATCACTCGAGTGGAAACCAAACTGGAAGCGACGGATTGGGATGTTAGTGAGAGAGGAACATGAAGGAGATCGTTCGAGGAGGAGATGAGAGATTATGTGTGATCATTGAGCCAGATAAAAAGGACGGCAGAGAATAGGACGAAGTGGAGACGTGATATTCAAGCCGTATATTCTACTCATAACCCAAGGGAACAAGGATAAATAAATAATCAAGTATTGGTTCTTGTAGGGATTTTGTTTGATTGCATGGAGGATTTCATCATGAGCTGACATCAGTTAGAGAACCACTGGAAAACCTGGGAGTACTGGACAGCCGTTTCGTCCTAGTTTGGGACTCCTCAGCAGTACGCACCCACACCACGGGGTTCGAACCCAGGACCTTCTGGTTACAAGGCTAGCGAGCTCGTAGACCATTGAGCCACTGGGACCCGATCCAATGGTCCTTGAATTCTAACTTCTGCCAATTCACGACATAGCGCGACCACTTCGCAATGTCTTCTTCGATGAGTTACTGCCTCATCTTCGACCTGCTGTACCCTACTGGTCACGGCTTCCCACTAGAACCCCAGGTTAACTGCCTGAATAGGGCCAGTCACTAGTGAGCATCAGATGAATTTTCAAGTATTGGTTTTTGTAGGGATTTTGTTTGATTGCATGGAAGATGGGTGGGTGCGTACTGATGAGGAGTCCCAAACTAGGACGAAACGGCTGTTCAGTACTCCCAGGTTTTCCAGTGGTTCTCTAACTGATGTCAACTCATGATTAAATCCTCCATGCAATAAATAAATAAATAAATAATTTGTTGATAAGACTCCGTGCAACAGCCTTATCTAGATGAACAATATGGTGTAGTGTAATGATTAGAATAAATGTGGAATTCTCGATTTCAACATATTTGAGATACTGCTCTCTGTGTTACCACCAGTGGGTGAAAAAATTCCCAAGCCGTCGTCTTGTCCACAAAGCTGTCCGTCTATCATAACCATACACTAGTTATCTAACGAGATCGACTTCGGCCAGTGATAGTAATGGGGAATAGGGAAGTGTACAACGAAGAACAAAGAACACAGACGTATCCGGTTGCAGTGTTACTAACTTGGTATAATAATTTTATTCAGTGAAACTCCAATTTGCGCGCAAATTATTCATTTTCTACTTTATATTTTTTTATTTTATACTTTTATATTGAGTTAAGACGTCATACAGCAAATATGTTACCTACAAATTCTTGTTAGTAGTATATGCCACTCACATACAGAAGACAGTTAAATGTTGCTGAAACTACTTAAAACAGTCCTGATGTGTCAAAGTAATGTTACTGTAGTGGTGTAAAACAGAAACGTAGGTATATTCAGCCAATGAGTGGCAGTTTCCTCTGCTCAGTCTATACAGAGAGTTGAGTTATAAGAATTTGGAAGATGGCATAATTTGGTTGGTGGTGGCTAGTATCAGAATCCACACTGATCATTCGACCCTATTCAAGACTCGTCAGCTGGATGTACCTACACACATCTAGGGAGTGGTGATTTCTGCACTGAGACTCTCATCCCACATCAACTTAGGACTCTGAACAGTGTGTAGCACTTTGAGTTACTATTCTCTATTTACCACACGAGGCAAGATAAGGGGATAAAGAGATATTCAAAAGAGAGACAAGAAGAACCATAGAGTTTTATTCAATATGAGTGACAAATCACAGATAGTGGGAATACATTTGCGCTGTCAGTGACAAAGAGGGTTTCCGGGCAAATCACACATTGTCTCCAGCCGTCATCAGGGGGTTTTCACCAGCCTGACGACTCCAACCTGCCAGTTAGGCAGTCAACACCTCCTTTCCTACGTGGCTAGCTGGCTGGCTGGCCGGCTTAAACTAACTGTTATGGATTTCATTGACTGATGAAGCTAAGTTTTGGTTTGACCCCCACTAGACAAGTCTTCCCCAACCTGATCTATCCTATATCAGTCAAGATTTGACAGAATAGTTCTAAAATATTTGGGCGCCGAGTGAGAAGTAGACATTTTTAAAAAATCATGATTGGACAAAGTTTGTAAAAACAAGAGATGTTCCTTTTATATATAAACCTCTGGTGTTATGTTAATTTCGATTAATTTCCCTGAAGAAGTTCGGACCAGATCGCCGAATGTAGAAAACGTTGGAATTACTCATTTCAATCTCAATGAGATTTTACAAATATAATTTTTTACGAATGTCTACTTTTCACTTGGCGCCCAAATATTTTAGAACTATTCTGTCAAATCTTGCCGACAGTTCATTTGATTTATTTTGCAATCGAATTAAATTAACAAAGAAACTATGTAATTGGCACAATCATCGTGTTTCCACTCTCCGTTGTCTGCAACAGAATGCCTATTCTAAAACCGTAGCTATCCAGTCAACTGACAACTCCAGTAAGTCGAATAAAGCAGCTCAATATTCAGAAAGAAGACAAAGCAATAAGTTCGACAGGGTGCTTCAATTAAACTCTAATCCTAAACACCATAATTTTGAAAATACGTCTAATCATACAATTCTAGATGCTAACAGTTTGAACAGACATGAAGGTATGATCTTGTTAGCTGATGCATAGGAATTCCTGATTAATAAATAAAAATGGATATGTATCACTAATTAATAATACTTGGTCAAAGTTCCCGATTGTCTATATCTTTTTATAGATACATTAAGAAACTGTTTTACAATTGTTTACCCACACGTGCATGCACACTCTGTTTAAAGTGTTTAACAAATGTAGACCAATAATTTGTAAGTCCGAGGTCAAATTTTGATCATGGCTCATACAACTTTTTGTTTACTATACTTGTTAATATTTGCTTTATGACTCATGATTGGACAAAGTTTTTTTAAAACACGAGATGTTTCTTTTTATATATAAACCTCTGCTGTTATGTTAATTTCGATTAATTTCCCTGAAGAAGTTCGGACCAGATTACCGAACGCTGGAAACGTTGGAATTAATCATTTCAATTTCGCTGAGACTTTACAAATATAATTTTTTACAAATCAGTAGTAAATAGAAAAATAAATAAAGGAAGTCGTTAATCTTTATGAATAGATTAAATGTACAATTCAACTTACATATATTGACAAATACTAAAGTTAATGGTGTCCATTGACTAAATTTAAACACATTCATTTCATCATGTAATGTTGGCGAATAAACTGATTCATTTGATGAACGTACTCTTCCACGTATTTGATATAAAAAACCACGTTGAATATTTTTGGTCAAAAATACTTCTATTACAAAGAAAAATAAAAAAGAACAAGAACAACAACAACAACAGAGAGTTAAGGTTTAATTGAAATTTTTGGTTGACTGATTGATTGGACCGAAGTGATCGATCTCAGGTTGACATGTCTGTCGGCTTCTCCTTGTGCAGATGCTTCGACAATGTCTAGGCATATAATTAGCGGTTAGTTTTTAGGTGGTGACTAGCATTGTGGAATCCAGGATGCGCATCATCACTGCCTCACTGGGGAATGCAGGTACATCCAGATGACGAGACAATCTCAAATAGGACGAAATGCGCTTTATCCTGGATTGCAGTACTGCTGGTCACTGTCCATCAATTAAGAGAGTTAAGGTGTTTATGAGTTACACTTTAGAAGGTTTATGGAAGAAAGCAGAGCGTACTTTATCACTCATTAATTATAAATATATCAGATTACAGAGCAAATTAGTTCATTTAAAACAAACCATAGATGGCGAGAAACATTGATAAGAATACCAAAGCCAGGATGATCCATAATGCAAGACAGGCATTCATAACTATGACATTATTATGAAAATTTACAACACTCAGTGGACAGGGAATAAGAGGTGAATTTCCATTATCAAGTCAATGTTAATATTATTTATTATTATTCCCTTGAGTTAAGAATGGAATATAGGTGGGCTTCAACAACACATCTCCACCTTGTCGTATTTTCTACCGTCCTCTTCAGTTGGCTAGGGCCATGGCTGGTCACAATCTCTCCTCTCCTCCTCACCACCACACGATGTCCTCCATGTCACCCTCACACTGACAACCCACTCGTCTCTTTCCCCTGGGATTCCACTCAAACAATGGCCTGGTGTGCGCTGTCATTCGACAGTCTCCTCAATGGCGTGTGCCTACATATTTGTGGAGCGATCGGTTCTTGGTTGGTTTGTTCCACTGTAGAGTTTCTTGTTGCTAATTCTTTCTGGCCGGTTAGCCATTTCATCTTCAATATGAAGCCATCGAAGGGGGGGGGGGCAGCTGTTGGTTGATAAAAGTCTGCAACGGGCTGTTGGAAATCCTGTGTTAGTGACACGCAGGGCAAATTTCGGACTCCATATAGAAGGATCGATTGGATATTGGTGTTGAAAATCTGAAACTTGTTCCTTATGCTGACTGAGTGAGTGGAGAAGATTTCCAAACTGGTTTCAGGTTGATGATGGGCGTATCTTGGCCTTTCCGCTCCTGACTTGGACATCTTCAGCCGATCTGTGTACTTGTAGTTGAAACGATGCTTCGTAGCCAGATAAGTGAAGGAAATAACCTCTGTTAAATATCTCCCGTTCTGCTGTTCTTTGGTTATTCTCATCACCTTCATCTTCTCTTTGTTCACTTGGAGTCCAGTCTTCGACCCGCTTTTTCAGCTTGCAAGTCTTTGAGTTTACATGACATTAGACATATATCATCCATACACGAAATCCAGATCTTCTAGAGTAAAATCACTACTTCTATATAATTCACATACTTGGTGTGTACATCGAGAAAAGCATCATCCATCAACCAACTGTGGACTTTTATCAACTACTTCTCCACTCTGATGATAGTGAAAATTAGATGGCAGAATGGAAAAGATATTCTACAAGGAACATTGGCAGAGAACCGGCCGACAACCTATTCCTCAAACATATATGCAGAGGGAAATGAAGGTGGATTGGATTTATTCTGAAGAAATCTTCAAGTGACGTCACACGCCAGGGGTTCTCAAGTAGTACCAAAATAGGAAGTTACGAGTTAGTCATGGATCCAAGAGTGACAGGGATAAGATCATGTGGAAAAGAAATGAAGGCTGCTGAACTGTAGTGAAGCTAGTTAAAAGTGTTGTCTGACTTTTGGATGGAATGGAGGTGTGTGCTCTTGAAGCCCTCTATATTCCAATTAGAATCCAATGAAGGCTTACGAAAAAGACACCCTTCTCTGATTGAATCAGAAACTACTTACTCACTTAACACTTAACACTTAGATTCAGGCTAGCTAAGCCTGTTTTATGGTAGATTGGTTAAACCACACGTACAGTGACAGTCCAGACACGCAGAATTCGTCTAGAATATGGCAATGTATTATACATAAAATACTGAATTATAATATACGAAACACAAATTTTCCAGTGTCTGCGGGTGCTTGCCGTCAAATTCACAATCATACTATGAGTCAACAAGAAAAATAAACTTAAAATAACTGTTTTTATAACTTAAAATTTGAAATAATAATTTGAGCTTGAAATGAAAGTTAGGAGGTTCATTGAACACTAGAGAACATTACCCAGCGTGGTTGCAAAGAGGAGGCGCTGGTTCAGTCAGAAGCGCCATTATTGAACATCTGATCAACACCTCCGACAACATCTCAATTAATTTTTTTCAAAGTGATTTACAAAGTCAACAGAAACCTACCAAAAGCGGTATGTTTCCGACTTCCCTCGCAATATGCATCGAGAAGCCGGAGTTGTGTGTTCAAAAGAAATTAGTAGTCCAACCTCTACAACTACCATGGACCTAGTTCGGTATGTTCCCTTTGCTTCCGGTTTTTCCATTTATTTTCGTTCTGTCTTTTCTTTTTGAGCATTTTTTTTCGTTCACTGTGTGTCTGATCCCTACTCCCTCAGTCTTTATTCGATTCACTCCATCTTTTCAGTTATAAAAACAGTTATTTTAAATTTGTTCCCATGCTTTTCCTGTTCACATTTATAATTCGTTTGAAATAACTATTTTACAATTATATCTTAATCCTGTGGAATTTTTGTATTTCTAAGGCTCTTGTAATCTATATTCACACCTAACTTTCATTTCAAGCTCAAATTATTATTTCAAAATTTTCAATAAGGAAAAATAACAAAGCTGTGTCAAAGTCGATCCACGCATAGATTAAACAGAGCACGAATGCCAGACAAAGGATAAAGTGATCCGAATAAACAACGCTCAACAGAGGAATGTATGTAAGTAAAGTGTTTACTCTAGACAATGTTTAGCTATAGGAAAATAATTACTACACACTGAATAGAGTATTAGTACATTAAGTGAAATAATCTTCAATAGCAAACAAACTACTTACTAGTGTTAAGTAGTATAAAGCTTGACACAAAAAGGAAAATAGCAAAGGACAGATAGAAAAGCAATTAACACGTTGGATTTTAATAAAAGCACAACTGGTTAACAGAATTAAAACAATTCATTATTGTTATATAGACCTAATTTTTCTAAACTAATACATCTATCTTTGCAGTACAGTGCTGTTTGTAATCCCCCCACACACACTTATGACCTTGGAACCCTATTGGTTGTTGGCTGTTTTAATTTATCAATGTAACTAGTGTCTCTCAAGGCCATTTAAAGAATATACACATACACGCAACGGCTGTCCACCCTTTTTACTTTTGGTTCGAGACAATAAAGGCTGTCTACATCAAAAGTCTGTCTTCTTACGTCGTGGGTTCAGTCGTATTGTATTGTGTCATTGTTGTTGCTAATAGTGATTAGGACAGAAGGCTTGCAAATCCACTGGATATGAAGTCTGTTGGCGCAAACAAACGATTGCATCAAAATAATAATAGTAGTATGAAATGTAATTAAAACATTTGTGATTATAATCACAGTTAAATGTCAAGTAGCAAAACAATAAATGTCATATATAGAATAATACATAATATATAAGATGCTAGCCACCATCCACCAATTGTATACTAAGATGTATAGATGTTGGAAAGGGGTGCATAATTATAGGAATAGTAGGCGAACATAACATGTTACATAACATAGTGTGACATCTGATAAGATAAAATTAAATATCGTAAAAATAAAAAATAAAATAATAATTTTGGATTTAAAATGACAAGTGGGTCAAGCGGAAACAATTCAGAGTGAGAACAGTAATAACAATAGTGAAAATAAAAATAATCGTAGTGTAACAACAGAAGACAAGGGCCAGACAACAGATCGTTTATTAAGGAAAATCAGCACGTATTTATATATATTTCATGTACATTATTATAGCTTATTCAAGCAGACAAACGCAGTCTTCTGATTGGTTGTTTCTTGCCCAAGGTTATTCTGTACTGCTTGTGACTGGTTTCTCAAAAAGTTAAGCCATATATCTGCGAATCGTATTCGCCCACGTTAAGTCTGCTGTGATTGGTTGTTGAATCAGTCTTGTTCATATTTTCTCACGGCCAATATTAGCGACCTAGACAATGACGTAAATTAATGTCTACCAATTGGCTAGCAGCCTGTTCTCACCACAGCAGTAATAAGGAAAAGTACATAGAATAACTAAATAAACAAAATAAATAAATGTCTATCCCTCTACGGTCAAGGCAGAAGTAGGGATTGTACATACTTCTTTTGTACACAAAGGTCTGGCTTAGAAGTCTGTAACGAAGAAAATGCGGGAAGTTAGTATGGATACGGTAGATGATCTTAAAATCATGGTCAGGGTCGCCAGAATGACGGGAGTCGATCAGGTGTTCTAGAATAGAGCTTCTCACACACTTCCTTTCTCCCTTGTGAAACCATGCAGCTAGAATATGTTCTCGTATCCGTGTGGAAAGCGGCGTTCTCTGGTTACGGCTAATGTACCTTGCTCCATAAGAGCAGGTGAACAGGTAGATGCATATGAAGGCAGCCAGACGGGGAGCTAATCTTTTACAGAGATGGAAAACAACTTGCGGCTGATGAATATCATTTACTATTTTGCTGCAAAGAACGTCTTACTGACTGCTTTACAGAGACGATTTTTGAGCATATCCAATTTCATGAATAAGGATTTCTTTGTAACTGAGTAGGCGACCAGTTTAGACTGCTTATCTTTCGTGTTACTGTCAATAAATCGGTTCGGGTGACCATTTTCTGAGAGCGTGGCTTTTAGGAAGTCAAGTTGTGAGTCAACGCAATCAGAACTACAAATGTTTCTTATCCGAAAGCAGAAGGAATGAATCAGGTTCCTTTTCCTGGAAATAGACACCCAACTGTAAAAATTAGTTAGTTGTCCGTTCCATGAACGTTTCCGGTGGATGAATCTTTTGAGAGATCCGTCATTACGTCTGCTAAGGCACACATCAAGAAACGGAATACTTAGTTCGGATTCCTTTTCTATGGTGAATTGTAAAATAGGATGGCAGTTGTTGAGAGCAAACAAGACATCATCAAGAACTAATTACCTTATTATCGTAGATAACGAAAGTGTTATTTATGTATCTTTTATAAATGTCGAAATGATTGATGGTTTGACTAAGTTGAGAGTTTTCAAGTCGAAAAAAACAACAACACCAAAGTTCCGGAACAGTCACAATCGCCGTTAGTTACAAGTTCTTTTTGTTGTTGTTGATATGTTTCAGATCTTATTCCTGGTAAAATAGAGGCACCATCTCCAATCACTAGTTCGTTGAAGGCGCAGAAGTCGGTGAAGATTTCTCCATTTTCATTCATTTCTTGCAGTAAATTGGATAATGAGACAGACAACTGCAACCAACGAGGGAACGGGCATCAAATGGACTCACACAAAAGACTTGGAAGATCTGGACTTCGCCGATGATATATGTCTGATTTCCCACAAACTGGAAGATATGCAAGTGAAAAGCGACAAGTTGGCGATAGAAGAAGCATCAAAGATAGGAATTTAAGTGAACATAGATAAAACAGAGGTGATGAAGATTCTTGGCCAACACCAACAGCAACAACAACAACAGACAACAATCAGCCAGCATAAATGGGAGGAACCTGAAAGAAACAACCTCCTTTACCTACCTAGGAATCATCGTTTCAACTACAGGCCAATGGAACTGATGAGGATATCAAAGCCAGAATAGGAAAAGTAAAACAAGCTTTCACTACTCTTAAGTCTGTGTGGTTGTCAACAGTACTCCTCAGGATGAGAAATAAGATCCAGATTTTCAACTCTAATGTGAAGTCAGCCAGTGATACTCTATACGGATCAGAGACTTGGTGCGTCATAAACAGCATCTCAAACAAACTACAGACCTTCATTAACAGCTTCCTTTGCTCAATACTCAAGATCAGATGTCCAGCCAGAAAAGATCAGCAACAGGGATCTCTGGGAGCGAAGCAACCAAGCAGGAACTAACTGTGAAACAAATAGGCAGGAAAAAATGGAGACGGATTGGCCATACTCTGAGGAAACCATCAAGTGACATCACTAGACAAGCCATTGCTCGAGTGAAACCCGAAAGAGAGGCGGCGAGTTGGTCGTCAGTGCAAGGGTGACTTGGAGGAGGTCATGTGAAGAGGAGATGAAAACATGTGGACAGACTTGGAGCGGGGTGAAAAAGTTGGCAGAAAACAGATAGCAACGGAGGTGCGCATCTGAAGCCCTATGTTCCTCTAGGAATTAAAGGATACAATAATAAATAATAACAATAATCTCTCCAAGTTGTCCACGTGGGCTACATTGTAATTGATCGATACAATCACATATATCAAACGGAAAATCACAAACATGAGTAAAAAAAATAATCACCGGTAGTTTTAATTCTGAGTTATATGCAACAACGTCTAGAGTAACTAGGGTGTCTTAGATTTTCGATCGAAGTTAAGGTCTTTTGATATTCTAGCAGATGCTAGGAAGTCTCCGAAGCGACTGTTAGGTGTGTCAGTAATAGTCTACCTTCTGCATATTATACATATATATATATATATATATTGATGTGTAACAGGAGAAGGCAAAAAACTTGGTAACGAAAAATTACACCAAATTTATACATTTTCAGCTACATTTATGTTCGGCTAGGTCAGCAGATAATAAAGTGTTCTCATTGGTTGTTGATGTCCTGAATGTGTTTAACCTCGAGATAATTTCCTGACCACAATGTAAGTTAGATTCAGATTTGAGAAATAAACGCTTCCTCCTACTTTTGTAGCACCACTGACTTCAAATGTTCCTTTTTTTAATTTTGGCTACTTTCTATCAATCTGCATCTATATACTACTGATAATTCTTGTTAGTAATATATGCTGTATAATGTATATATACTGGACGTTAGCAGTACCACATGTTCTATATTTATCAGGAATAATTCCCATTTAAAAATCAATGAAAACGGCAAACCAAGTAGTTCAACGAAGTGATTCTTTTTTGTGAATTTATTTTCTGTGGCTGTAGAATCACATTTGTGTGCAACTTTCTTCACAAAAGAGAATAGTTAGCAAAAAAGTGATGAGTAATCATATTCATAAATATTAGTAATAATCGATGCATAAAAAGAGTTGGATCTGGGTGTTAAAGCCACACAAAAAGATAAGTTTCGGTAGATAAAGAAAGATAAGATTTACAGTATAAAATGATATGATCATTCTATTTCACAGGTCCTCATCAGCTGCACACACCACTACCTGAAATTACAATGGTTATATAGATGATGATAATAACATACTTTAGTGTTTAAGTGGTAGTAGAGAAGAAATACTATAAAGTTGACGCATCCAAAATGTAAGCATTAAAATTTTTAGTTTAAGATTTCATCATCAACTTATACACTTTCAAAGTCGAAAAGAGTGAGAGGTGTTAGTCAGAAAACAGAAAAAAATTAATTAACGGAACAGTGTTAGCTTGTAGGTTCACCTAGCAGCTCAAAAAACAAAAGCGGTTACAGTTTATAAGATCGAGATTCGCTCAGTGAGTTGAGATCACTGAATTAGATGACTGATCAAAATCAAAATTCAGTTACCAAAGAATTGAGAGATTAATCACACTCTCTTTCTGCATGCATAAGTCTGGTTGGTTTGAATCGTTTGATTGCGATTGCTTTGGCAAATCGTAGTGTATTTAATATTTTGAAGGACTTAGAAATCTCTACGAGATGTCAGGTATCAACAATATGTTTGGTAATTGTACTCTGAGAATATCTGCTTTCTATCCGGTACAAGTTTCTTGGAATATGTTCAGAAAGCCACCGGATAGAAGCCCTTCTTTCCTGCCTTCCAATTTACTTGCTGCTGCATGTGCACGTGAATTCATAAACGCAGTTGGAGGTGACATCCTGCTATTCCGGATGAATACACTTGGTAATTGAATTTTGATTATATTAATTAGTCATCTAATTCAGTGATCTCATCTCACTGAGATAAAATTTTTAAAAATGTCAGTTTCGCAATCGGCGCCCAATTATTTTGCAAACTATTCGGTCACAACTTGATCACAGTTCATATGAAGTAGACTATGTCATTATTCCTTTTTTCCATTTGTTCATATTAGATTCAAGAATATATATGGGCTGCCCCATTTCAATGTTGTGGATTTTGTCCCATACAATATGCAGCTAAAGACGATTTTTCTTCTAAATTGTAGTAAGCTTGTATTACTGTGGGGTTACCTTTAGTCAGGTGTTTATGCCCATTCACTGTCATTTCGAGTTGTCTGGACGTTTAATCCACATATTTAGTCAGACACTAGCACATGATATTTTGTAAATTATACTACTACGAATCCTCATATTTTTGACGTTTCTTCGAATTACCTCTGACGTACCACCTTTGTATGGTAATGTGATTGTTTTTTGCCTTCCTCCCTATTGTCATTCGCTGTTTTTACCGTCTATTTTTCCCTACATCTAAAGGTTATTTTTACCATTCGATCATTAGACTACTTTTATGTTATCAGTAGCTAAAGTAAAATCAGACAATATTTCCATCGAGCATTCCCACACTTTAGCAACTAGGCTAGTTTTGTTTTTGTCAAAACAAATTTAAATAAGAATTCAAAATAAACAACAAATTGAAATTATGAAAGAAGATAGTACTTAAATATCCTACCAGGATTTGGAGCAATAGTTACGGTTGGTTTTTCTTCAACATTATAAATATTCGAGTGAAATTCATATTTCACTGGGCAATAGCTTGTATAATTCAAATGAATTCGAAGACGTAACATTAGTGGATAGAATTTCGTTCTAAGTGTTGATGACTTCATATCAACAACTTCAGCTGTTAAAGCTGGTATATTTGTAAAGGCTATGGGGGATTTAAACAAAAAACAAAACAGAAGAACTGATCAATATTCAATATGTAGGTATTCTTTAGAAAAATTACTAATCATTTAATATGTATGTAAAACTTGGGCACTGTGGTAGAAATTAACTCCATATTAGTTTTTTTATTAGATATATCACACAGTCAGTGAAACAGTATTATTATTTACTGGATGACAAGGTTTCAAACAAAATTTATTACTGTTCATTATCATATCGCCAATTATAATCACACGACTTCGAAACTTGAGTTTTATAGTTTTCTTTGTCTTCTCCTATTCGTCGACGTAGGGGTAGTAGAATTTCCCATATATCTGGGAAAGGTGTTGAATCATTCCTATTACACGTACTCTCTTCAATTAGTTTGATAAACAAAGCTTCCGTTATCAATCTCTCCCTATATATACCCTCAGACATTAGATTTTAAAAGTGTCATCCCACCCCATCCTCTTGTACGGTTGTGTGTAACTGCATGTAGTGAGTGCTATAGCTGAACTATTCTCTAGATTTCTTATCTTATTCGGGTCAACTAATCCAGATTTTGATGGGATTTTGTGCTCGGCTAGTCTGACTGCCCCTGTTCTACTTGTTTGACCTATGTATTTGACCTGACAATCATTGCAGACAGGGTATTAGATAAACTAAAATGTTTTGTTTTAATGGCTCTACAGGATCGCTGAACCCACAGCGCATGTTTCTAATTGCGTTTGTGTGTTTGAATACCAGCCACTTTTATTCCTGTCTGGAATTTTAAGAATTCTCAGCCAGGTTCCTTTATTGTATGGGAGTACTCCTAATGATTTAGATTCCGTATTGCGGTATTGTCATTATCCTGTGCATTTTAACATGCATGTCGTCAATAATATCACTATTACCATCCTTATTATTATCACTATCACTATTATCATTATTTGTTATATTATTTTTACATTTCCCTATATACTTTCTAATTAATTTATCAGGGTAATTATTAAGTTTCAAGGCTTCTCTTATATGTATCACTTCCTATCTTAGATTTTCCTTGGTACTATTTAGTTTTACTGCCCTATTACTTAAACATTTCACCAATCCCACTTTTACTGACATAGGATGGGGTGATTTGAAATCCAAATATCTGTTTGAATGTGTGGGTTTCCTGTAAACACTACTGTGTTTTAACTTCCTACCTTTTTTCCTTTTTACGTTGCAATCTAACATTGGAAGCTTCCCTTCCTGACTTTCTAATTCATAAGTCAGTTAACGTGTTCGAAAAATCTATCTATATCTTGTGTTCTAAGTACCATGAATGTGTTATCTACATACCTTCACCATACTTCGACGGGGAGTGGGGCTGAACGTTTCAATCGCTATGTTTTCCCACCTATCCATGAATATGTCTGCCACTATCGGGAATACTGTTGACGCTATAACAGCTCCCTTAGTTCGCTTGTATATTTTCTCCTGGAATTCAAATACTGTGGAAGTCAGGCATAGCTACGCTCCCAGCATTATGTCCTCTAATGGTGGAACTTTCGTTCTAAGTTCGACTCCTTGGTCGGAAATGAGTTCGTTTCTGACTGCCTCGATCATTTATACATTTATTCCCCTTTATGAATTTGAATCAACCAAAAGAGCAATACTGGTTTGTGCTGAATATGTACAGAAACAGTTTTAACATACTAACCCACAGAAATTTCAAGTTTAAAAAGAAAAATCAATGTACTTGTAAATGAATCTCTGGGAATAACTGCTGTGTTTCAACATCTTTTCAAGGATCTCAGAATTTCTTCCTGTAATTTATCTTTAGAGTATATTCTGCTGACTCTATAGGATAGAGTTTTTACTAGTTATCGTTTGGCCAGTAACTATTAAAATGTAAGGATTGTCCATTCTCTGCCTTCTCTTGATACTCAAGATCAAATGGCCAGAAAGAATAAGTAACGAAGGAACTCTGGCGATGAATAAACGAAACAGGAGCCGATCGCGCAACACATATGTAGGAGAAAATGAAGATGGTTCGGACCTACTTTGAGGAGACTGTTGAATGACACCTCGCAGCAGGTCCTCAAGTGGATCGAAATGGGAAGCGACGAGTGGGTTGACCATGCGAGGGTGACATGGTAGAGATCGTGTGAGGTGGAGAAGAGACATCGTAGGCAACCGTGGCCTCAGGCAGCTGAAGAGGATGCCAGAAGATAGAACAATGTAAAGATGTGTTGTTGAAGCCCACCTTTGTTCCAGTCGGAACTCAGGGGAATAATAATAATAATGCTTGTCTATTCCATGTTGGCTTTCAGTAAATTGATTTCTGGAGATTGCCATCTTCTAGGAGCTGCAAGGCGATGTCGAAGAAATGAAACTTCCCATCATTTTGATATTCCATAGTAAGTTCAATATTTGTATGTGTGTCGTTGAATAATCCGAGTAGAAGTAAGAAGAATGACTTTCATTGTTGCACACTACAAACGTGTCATCTGTGAAATATCGACAATAAGAAGTTGTTTCGTCGGTTGTATGCTTCAAATTTGTTCTCTCGAGTTTGAACGTGAGGATAAGGGGATTACTATTATTACCATTGTATGCATACAATAATTTTCTGGTTAAACTTGAACTCTTTGGGCAAGTATGCTAAAATTGTTTCTGTACATAAACTTAATAATATTTTCGATGTGGTTGTGTACTCTGAGCTGGATGATTTATACTTGCAAAGGTTTCATTGCCCCAACACTAGGCAGCATCCTCATTTCAGTACATACTTCAATTTAAAGTGAGCTTTTAGACTTCTCCGCGAGTTTATTAATCATCTCTCCTGGTGAACTTTGACGTGATTGGTTGTTTTTGTGTGTTACTTATATTGGAAGTGATTGTTTTCTTGACTTGAACTTTGACCCTTTGTGAGTGAGACTTCCTTCTTCTTATCGGTTGGTAAATTTTGTCTATCTTGATGTGTCTATTGATTGGTGATTCACTGGAATACCAGACAGGCTTCCAAAAATCCTCTGATATTCTTGGTGTTTTCTTTATCTAATATTTGAACGTTGTCCCAGTCGAATTGATGTCCATGATTGTCTGTATGCAGTGAGGCGATATGAGGAAGTGGGTGACATGTCTTCTGACAGCTAGCTTATTTTCATGAATACGAAGACGGAGAGTACAGGCTTCCACTTTGGTCAGTGTAGTGTTTTTCACAGTTGTTGGTTTTATCTCCTTTCGTTGTTGAGCTTTTTGATTGACACAAAGCCAGTTGAGTGAAGTGATTTTGTTGATTTGTGTGAGACGTCAATTTCTAAAGTTTTGAAGAGTCTTGCAATGATTTCTGAGATGTCCTTTATATATGTGGTAGGGTGATTTTCTTTATGCTTTCTTTGGGGGCCTTTGATTTGATAGATTGCCTTAATTATATGTTTAGGCTGCAAGTAGTTGATGAACAGTCAACGAAATAAATGATTTTGCCAATTTATTCAGCTCAAACGACTGTTCAATGTCAAGCCAATCAAATCCCTACAAACCAACACTTGAATACCAATGAGATGCTCACTGGCGACTGGCCCTATTCAGGTAGGTAGTTACCTGGGTTCCGGTGGGAAGTCGTGACCAGTAGGGTGCAGCTGGTCGGGTGTGAGGACAAATACTCGCCGAAGACATTGGCTAGCGGTCGCGCTATGTCGTGAATTGGCAGAAGTTAGAATTCATGGACCATTGGATCGGGTCCCAGTGGCTTAATGGTATACGAGCTCGCCTTGTAACCGGAAGGTCCTGGTTTCGAATCCCGGCGGGTGCGTACTGCTGAAGAGTCTCAAGCTAGGACGAAACAGCTGTCCAGTACTCCCAGGTTTTCCAATGGTTCTCTAACCAATGTCAGCTCATGATGAAATCCTGAAACCAATCAAATCCCTACAAACCAACACTTGAATAGGCTATATATGTTCGTATACTTCTACTAGATTTTAAAGAGATCTGTCCTATCGTGGAAATGATCATACTGAATCTGAAAAAGACCTAGGAACTGAAGTACTACTTGAAAATTCCACAAAATCAAACAATCAACCTTTATATCGAAGGGATAATTTCGATGTCTGACAGTCGGAGGCGATTTCCAGGAGGGAGATTGTGAACTCTGACTTCCATGTTATTAGTATTATTATTAGCACTCATTGGTAAGGAGTAGTTACTGGCCTTGAAGGGGAGCAGATATCTCGTGTGACCGTTGAATCAGTGTCACTTAGTGTTGCAATCAGAAACTCGACTGTTGGTAAAATTCAATGAGAGCTAAGAATGTGACAATATGAGATTGGTTGCTCAGAGTAACTGGCAGAGTTTTAACTGGCGTATCTTCATTCCATTATATACCATATACAGTATTATATATATATATATATATATATATATATATATATATATATATATATATATATATCGGTCGATAAGGAGTCCTGCAGAATGTTAACTGTGAAACCGAATAGCTCAACGGTAATGTTTCTGACTGCAGTGCTGAGTGATGCCATTTCGAATTTCTGGGGTGGCATCAGTTCCAGGGGTGATGCGGATACTCTATGCTGACGAGTATCACTATGTACGAAACCTAAGCACAGGGTTTGCTTATTAAAATTCAAACTACGATGACATATATATATATATATATATATATATATATATATATGACAACGAACAGGAATTGATCAAGTGAAACAGACAATATATATATGTGTACAGACGATAACAGCGAAGGAGAAACAACACAACACCTCACTAAAATATTGTTAGATAACAATTGTCCACTGAGACTTATTAGGCGTTACGGAAGTGTCAACCAAAGAGCTGTATAAAATCCAATCAGCTCCCAAAAAGGATGCTTATATATCCTTGCCGTTCAGGGGTGATCAACAAAGTCTGGTCACCAAACAAAGATTCAAGGCGGCAATTAATAGAATAACTTACTATGTAGTCAGACTTATCTTCATAGAGAAAACGAGATATCTGTTGTCCTGTGAACCCTCACAGTATCCCAACGATAGTGTCACATCCCACTGTGTTTATCAATTTAGATGTATATATGGACACATACGTACATAGGGGGGACCCATCGGTCTCTGCAAGTTAGAGCCATAGAATGTAATCCAAAGTGGCTGCAACAACACATAAAATCACCGGATACAAGTGGTCCTGGAAATAAATCTCCAACATCGTCTATAGCGAAGCGCATTATTTCAATAATGCCTTTAATTCCACACATAAATCAAGTTTAGGTTACATACTCAAATTCGTTGAAGCCTTGGCTATAAAAAGGCTTAAACCTGTCTCGTATGTTCAGAAAGTTGTTTGTTATTATTAGTGAACTTGGTTTGGTAATCCAATTTAGAACTAAGGTTTAAAGCAATTAGTCCCCTTGATGAATTTCAACAACATAGTAAGAAGACGTAGTTTATCGGAAACGTGTACGTCGGTGGCACAGTGGTTAGGACTCTCGCCGACCATGCACATGGTCCGGGGTTCGAGCCCACGCCGACGCACACCTGATATCTATGGTCGGCCTGCGAAATTTGGGCTACCGATATCCACGCTGAAAATTCCATACTTGTACCAAAAATACGGTGTGGAATCAAGCTGTAATCAAAAATAAAAAAAATAAATAAAAAATAATATGTATTTGTATTGAGCAACACATTTTGGACATTCTGATCACACACACACACGAGTACTTGTCATACACAGTTATATAGAAGGCAAGAAGGCATGAATCATTATGGCGACCTGTTTGACACCTGGGCTATCTTTTCGTGCATCTACATATTGCATCTAATACGTCATGTTTTCATTCTTAATTTTAATAAAATATGATCACAAATCGTGTAAAATACAGTAATTCATTCATTAAACGTTTCAAACCATATGACTTTCATGCATCTAATAAAACTAAGAGAAAACATCACGATGGCTGGCAGCGTGCACTTAAACAGACACCTTTATATCACACAACTATTCCTGTTATTGTCACTTCAAACTGCCGTTCACT
The DNA here is from genome assembly GCA_944472135.2 of Trichobilharzia regenti. Lineage (NCBI taxonomy): Eukaryota > Metazoa > Platyhelminthes > Trematoda > Strigeidida > Schistosomatidae > Trichobilharzia > Trichobilharzia regenti. The sequence goes on along the minus strand of OX235267.1, from coordinate 7,106,637 downwards.
TCCCAACAAAATTATGCATCTCCAGTCTCTCTTATCATCTGATACTTATCACAATACGGCGATTGTTGCATTACAAGAAACATGGCTCCATGAACTCTATGATGACAATCTGGTTTCCCTAAATGGTTTTACATTGTTTAGACAAGATCGACTATGCTCCAGAAAGAAAAGAGGTGGAGGTGTTGCAACTTTCATTCATTCTCAATGGTCAACTTCAAATAATGTATGTTTTTCTTACTCTAATGACTTTATTGATTGTATAACAGTCAAATGCCGCCCGAAACACTTATCCAAGTTTAAATACGTCTTCATCTCTAACATTTATGTTACTCCTGGCTGTTCTGCCTCTGATCTATCTGATTTTGCTGATGAATTCACTGAATTCGCCGTTACACATCTTGAAAACTCTTTATCAGTTGTCACAGGAGATTTTAACTGCTGTGATTGTTCTTTCCTCGTATCATTAGGTCATGCCAATATTGTTAAATTTCCTACTCGACTTGATAAAACTCTTGATCTAGTGTTTATTAATGATGAGGAAATATATGAAGTACGCAGACGTGCTCCTATCATGAACTCAGATCATTGTATTATTCGGATATTACCTAAGATATACAGCAGATCTCACTTTAATATCTTCTCAAATCTGTCCAAGAAAACACAGCAAAGGTGTTACTCACAAGAAAATATGCTCAAACTAAGATGTATGCTAAATGACACTAACTGGGAACTTTTCAACGAACACAAACTGGATGATACTATTTCCAATTTGACTGACTATCTTAAATTCTGTCTTGATATATGCTGTCCAAAACAGATAATTTTCAAAAGAATGGATCGTTTCTCTTCCCCTCATCTCAAAAAACTTCGTAGAGAAAAAGAGAAGCTGTACAAGACAAAGAATAAATCTGGTCTTAAGAAGATAAACATCCAAATTAAATCTGAAATCAAGAGACTAAACAACATTTATAATCAAACAATACTGTCTTGTAAAACTCAGAAAACATATGGAAGCTCTTAGTAATTGTGCCTCTTCTATTGATGTAAATACTCTCAATAGATCTTTTATCCGCCCTCCAAATGTCCCTTTTGCCTTCAATTTAACTAATAACACGACCAGTGACTTTCATAGTTTCAATACTTCTGATGTTCTTAAATGTTTGAAATCTCTTAAACCTTCCCAGAGTCTAGGCCCTGATGGTATACCTGCCATTGTTTAAAGAAATGTGCTGATATTTTAAGTAACCCACTTACAAGCATTTTCAATACTTCTTTTTCTAATAATGTTGTACCTTCTCTGTGGAAAGATATTAAAATCATCCCTGTACCCAAGTCTGGTTCTGGAAATAGTGTTAAGTTTAGACCAATTGCCATTACCTCTCTTTTTTGAAACTGATGGAGAAATTACTGTTACAAAAACTCATTCCCTCCCTAAGCTTCTCAAATGATCCAAAGCAGTTTGCTTACAAACAGGGTAGAAGTACTTTGGATGCTGCTGCTGTGTTTCATCACAACATTGTATCCTCCTTAGACAAAGGGGCCAAGTATGTCCGTTGTACTTTCCTTGATTACACATCTGCTTTTGACTCTGTACCTAGAGGCCTTTTGTTAAACAAGCTTAGCCTTACACAAACTGAGTCCTGGGCTATCAACTGGCTGCACTCTTACTTCTCCAATAGGATGCAGTACACGGTATATAATGGTGTAGCTTCCTCTCCTTTGCTTACTGAAGCTGGTGTTCCTCAGGGTGCTGTTCTCTCGCCGTTTCTCTTTTCCTTCTTCTTACATGACTTACCTCTCTCAGACGAAATCAACTTCGTCAAATATGCAGATGACCTGACTGTTTCGCTTCCCGTTAAGTCTCAGTCAGACTGCTTCAAATTAAATAGCTTCCTGTCGGACATCAGTCAGTGGTCTAAACTAAATGGCCTCATGCTGAATCCCTCAAAATGCCAGACTGTCGACTTCTCCTTTAGGCATAAACGAGATCTACAAACACTAGTAAGCACTCATGATGCCTGTAGAATTGAGGGGACTATAATTGAAACAAAGTCTAATGCAAAATACCTCGGATTAGTTCTATCTTCCGACCTTACTTGGTCATCTCATATCCAAATGATTTCCAAGAAAGTGTTTCGTCTAACCTACTACATTAAGAAACTCAGACTAACTGGAGTCCCTCAACCTCTGCTTTCACAATTTGTCAACTCTCGTATCCTACCTATTCTACTTTACTGCTCCCCGTTAGTCTTTCCTGGGTTACTGAAAAAGGACTATACCATCCTGAGAAGGATGTTGAAGGTAGTTAGTAGGACTAGCGGTGTAAAACTCAGTCAGCTCGTCACAACATTAGTGGATAAGCATCTGAATACATGTGAGAAATGGTCTAAAACCATACTCTCTGACCCCCAACACCCCCTCTATTCCCAACTCTCTCCTTGCATCTCATCAGGTAGAACCAGAAATCAGTACAAAATAATATATGCTCGTACAACCAAGTATAGGAACTCAACGATACCATATTTGGCCCGTGTTCTAAGTGACAGAGACAATGTTAAGCGCGAAACCTATGACTCGCGCCCTTGTTATTTCCCCCTTATACTCTCTTATTTGTACTCTATAGTGAACAACCTTCTTAAACATACTTAGCTACTTAAAATTATTATCATTGGCTTACTTTTTATTCTTTATTCTATTCCTTCTTTTGTGTATCTACTGGGTCCGACTATATTATCACTATGATTATTACAAAATTGTCCTGTCATTAACCATCATGTAATATTAGTTTTGTGATTGTTTTTTTGTTCGGCAATATTAAACTGACAATCTTGGTTGTGAACGCCGTTATCACCATCCTAAAATTTTTGTATTATGCATGATTACTCACACTACCACAACAAACAGCATGCTGAAAAAAAAACCTGAAATGTTTATTTTATGATTGTTTAGTGTAGTTCAATCAAATTAACTGATCATCTTGGCTATAAACATTCTTAAGAACATTTCATAACTTCTTGTATGATTATAGCTGTTACTGTTCACCACGCATGCACATATCATAGCTTCCACTACCCAATACTGAAATATTTTTATTATTGGTGTTTATCTTCCTTTCTACTTGGTATTTTTATTTGCATTTTTTTTATTTTTGTGTTTTTGTTTGGTTTTGTTGTTTTTTTTATTTTTTATTATTTTTTTTGTAATACTCCTTTTAAATGTGCGATGAAATTAGATGCAATATTGTAGATGTGTGCTGAAAATTCCACACTGTTCCACAAATACTGTTTCTGGAATAAAAGTGAATTTATTATTATTATTATTATTACAATACAGGTCAGATTGTGTACAGGTGAAGGTCACAAATAATGGGGGTAGGGAGATGACACAAAGGTGTGGGTAAGAAAGAAAAACAAGGCAAAGAAGAGGTTGAAAATATTATGAAGTAAATTGATCCTTGGTTGCAAATTGGATTACCGAGGTTAGTTCAAAGTAATAACAAATAGTTTTTGGACATTTAAAACAGGTTAAAGTCTTTTTATGGCCAAGGCTTCAATGAATTTAAGCATATGACCCAACCTTGGTTCATATATGGGCTTAAAGGCATTGTTGAAATCAACGCCTTGTGACTCGTCTCTATAATGTGCTTCGTTATAGACGTTGTTGGACATCTGTTTCCTGGATCAGTTGTATGTGGCTATCTTATTTGTTTTTGCAGCCACTCTTTTGGAATATGCTCTGTAGCCCTAACTTGCAGAGCCCCATGGGTCCTCCCTATATATATGTGTGTCCACACATACATGTGAAGGGACACTAAAGTTCGGATGTTCTGAGGGTTCACAGTACAGCATAGATGTCGTTTTCTCTATGAAGAAAAGTCTAGCTGTATAGTAAGTTCTATTAGAACTAAGGTTCAATTTACTCAATGATTTTGTCACCTTACATCCTTACTTCAACTTCCTACTCCTTATTCGTAACCTTGACCTGCACACAAATTCACTTGTATTGTAATAATTCGTGCTCTCTTGCGTTCTACATAAATGTTTATGGGAGATACTCGTGTGTGTGTGTGTGTACTACCCAGCAGTCATTTCGTTCTGTCCTCCTTTATGGCTGAGAGACCTGGTCATTGAGAGTGGAAGACATGAAAAGGCCGGCTAGCTAGCTATCTTCGATCATAGATGCCTACGTTCTATTTCTCGTGTGAATTGGTATAATAGGGTGAGCAGTACTGAGGTTAGGCCTCGGTCGAGTGCTAGGTAATTTGGAGGGGAAATCAATAGACGAAGCTGCGAAGTTACATCGGCTGAGATGGTTAGGACATGTGTTACGCATGCCTAGACATCGATCGCCTTCTTCCAAAACGGGCAATGTTAGGTGACATATGGTCAGGTTGCGAAAGAGCCAGTAGTGGTCAAACCAAAACATGGCTTCATAAGTCAATGAAATCCACAATAGTCAGTTTTAGCCACGTAGGAAGGTGCAAACTTCCTGACTGGCTGGTTGGGGTCCTCGGGACGGTAAACACCAATGGCGGCTTGAGACAACTGGTGATATGGCTCAAAATCGTTCTCAATGGCTGGCGCAGATGCATCCACTCCTTGTGACTTACCATATCCAATAAAACTATATTGTTCTTCGATATTACTATTCTTTTTGCCTCTTATCTCTGTTTACTGTCTCTATTTTGCATTTCCTTTTACTTTATTCTCTGGATTTGTGTGCTGAGTGAAGTGTGGCGACTCGAACTGCTAGATACCGGTGCAAAGTTCTGTGTTGAAACCAGACAGACAGGATCATGTTAAGCATTATTGATATAACATGTTAAGCAAATACATATCACACATTTTTCAGATAAACTACGTCTTCTTATTTTTGTTACAATTCATAAAGGGGACTGTAATTGCTTGAAACAGTGTTGAAAAAGTACCAAACTCTGTGTGTGTGTGTGTGTGTGCGTGTTTAGTCTACGTTATAATAAGAAATATAAAATAATACTGACCTGCTCGTTTAGTTGTATCACACACAACATTTGATAATTTACTCGAACCAGCGGTATTTTCAAATTTCAACTTAACACAATATCTTTGGCATGGAAGTAATGATGATAATCTAATATGATCCAGTGAATATTCTGTATCAATAAATGACCATTCTTCAGTATTTCCAGGTGATTTCATTAATTTATAATATAATATAACATTGGATGGATGACCACAATAAACACGATTTTGTAATTTCCATTTTATAGAGAAGGCGTGAGATTCAGTCTTGTAAATTTCTATTTCTTTTGGTTCACATGGAACTAAAATTAAAGTGGTAAGAAATGGAGGGAAAAACACATGAAGTAAAAACAAGTTTTTGTAGTCTTCTCCATGGTAATCTAATGGTCATATCAGACACAGTAATAACAATAATAATAACTTTCAAGTAGGAGATTTGTAGGGATTATTTCTGTTTGATTGGTTGGAGGATTTCATCATGAGCATCGACATCAGTTAGAGAACCACTGGGAAACCAGCACTAGAGTACTGGACAGCTGGTTCGTCGGTCTACTTTCGGACTCATCATCACGACGCCGCCACTGGGGTTCGAAACCCGGACCTTCTGGTTACAAGGCAAGCTGGCTCGTAGACCATTCAGCTACTCACTGGGACCCGACAATTCAATGGCCAGTCCATGAATTCTAACTCCTGTCAATTCACGCATGATATATAGCGCGACCACGTTTTAATGTCTTCTTCGACGAGTTACTGCCTAACCTTTTACTTCCTGTAGCCTACAGGTCAAGACTTCCCACTAGAACCTCAGGTAACTGCCTGATAAGAACTAGTCGCTAGTGAGCATCAGATCAATTTCCAAGTATTGGTTTTTGTAGGGATTCTTTTTGTTTCATTGGTTGGGAGATTTCATCATGAGCACCGACATAAGTTAGAGAACCACTGGAAAGCCATCACTAGAGTAGTGGATAGCTGTGTCATCCTAGTTTGGGTGCGTACCGCTGAAGAGTCCCAAACTAGGTTGACGAAACAGCTATCTAGTACTCTAGTGCTGGTTTTCCAATGGTTCTCTAACTGATTTCAGCTCATGATGAAATCCTCCAATAATAATAATAATAATAACAGCTTTCCGGTCAAAGGTCAATTTGGCAAAAATTACAAAAAGTGCACGTATCAGTTTACATGCTCGTGTGGAGCTGAGTACATTGGCCGTGCCATGCGCTAACTTGCAAAATGCGCTCGTGAACACCATCCAGCCTGGCTAGTAAAAAAAGGAGAACGAAAATGTGTATATATATAGATCAGTGACAGTGAGATCTGGTCAATTCAAGACATTCAGCGCCTTTTGAAAAATCTTTCAAAATCATATACAAGATTCGATCTAACCTATCAAAGGGAGTAAAATTAAGATATCTGGGCGTAGCCGAGGAACTAGCCGTGCAGGAACTCAAACCCACGCTATGTATCCAAAAGAAATACGTTCAGCCCTTGTCCCTGCCATGGCTATCATAAACAGGTAATTCTTTTAATAATGGCTATCCCATTGTCTTTCTTATCCAAAATTCCTGTTTATTCATATTATTTTCAAGTTTTTTCTTAATCCCTGTTTACACTACCATATTTTCATACCCTAACTTAGTGTTTATTTTGTCATTTTACTATTTCTACATATTTAATCCCTGATTGCATAAACAATTATTCATCACATTAGTTATGATCCCACTAGACTTTTTATCCAACCATCCTGTCTGTTTTTGTTATTTCTACATTTCTAACCCCTAATTTCACAATACGTCAATCTTCTCAGTTATTATGATGCTACTTTGTTTGAGTTTTGTGCGTCCCCCACCTGTTTATTACGGCATTTCAATTTCTAATTGCAATAATTTGAGTCTTGACTGGAAATTATTCTGGAAATTTCACACCTATTTATTATGTAATTTTACTGACTTGACCTTTGATGTGAAATATTTCTAGGATAATACTATAACTTGTCTACCTAACTGTATTCTGTATCCGATCTTCGTGTTTATTACACTTTATAATTTTACTAAATATCAGCTTTATTTTGAATAATTTTTTATTTACTTATTTATTTTTGATTACAGCTTGATTCCACACCGTATTTTTGGTACAAGTATGGAATTTTCAGCGTGGATATCGGTAGCCCAAAATTCTCAGGCCGACCATAGATATCAGGTGTGCGTCGGCGAGGGCTCGAACCCGGGAACACGTGCATGGTCGGCGAGAGTCCTAATACACGTTTACACACAATAATGAACTTTCTGTTTCTTTCATTACAAAGTATATATGGTCTTCAAGTTCAACAGTGACCGACAACGTTGTTCAGAAACGGCAGAAGGTGAAAGATTTGTAGCAGCAGTAAAGAATAGATGTTCCACAGTCACATGACCTTGAAAAAAAACAATTAGATCGCTGCGCATCACAAATGGATGGAAGATTTTCATAATCATATTGTAACGACAGAAGATAACGACCAGGCAACAGATCGTTTATTCAGAAAACCAAGAGATATTTATAGACTTCTATGTAGATTATTATTCGTTATTATTAGCAGAGAAACAGCATCTTCTGATTGGTTGTTTTCCTCCTGGAGGTTATTCTGTCATTCCTTTGTGGCCGTTTCTTTGATGGTCAGACCATATATCTGCGAATAGTATCCACCCACCCTAAGTCTGATGTGATTGGTTGTTTAGTTAGTCTTTGTTCTTGTTTTGGGAGGTAAACATTGACGTAAATTGCTATCTACCAATTTTGGACAGCAGACAGATCTCACCACAATATTAGCAAGTTTAACCCTGATCCAGGGTTAAGGTTAGAGTGGCACTAAAGTAGGATTATGATTAAGGTTAGGGTGAAACTTTCAACAAAGATTATGAAGTGCATCCATCCATTTGTAGTACTGATGATCTGATTGGTTAGTTAAAGGTCGTTTAGCTGTGGTGTGTCTATTTTTCACCGTCGAAAATATTGGAATGCTCACCAACACCTCCAAGGTAAACTTTAAGCATCACTAACTACCAATGGAGTGCGACCGCAGCAGTGACCTTAAAACGCTGACTGAGAAAGTTAGTGAAACCTGGCAAATAATGTTGTCATCATCAATAAAATATGCTCATCGAAGTGTTATGTTATCTATTAAATGAGATATAGGGCAAGTTTCAGCTTAGGTTTGGGAAAGATTAAGTTACCCTTTAAGCCAAAGACAAGTCAGGGTTAGGTTAACGTAACAAAGGCGACATTGGGGTTGGTTCAAGTTAGATTACAGTTAGTTTAGGGATATTTTCACATTAGGGTTAGGTTGAGGAAAGATTAGGGTTACTGTAAGGGTTCGAAGGCCAAAATAATTACATGCCGAGAATGTGGTTAAATTTCCCTGGTGAAGTAAGAATAGAACTAGTGCACTGTGGCTGAGTATAATTTCATTGTGCCTAAAATTTATTTTAATAAAGTTTCACAGTGTTATACAGTAATACTCACCGATGACGACGTTTCGAGCACAATTTATTGCTCAGTAAATATTACTGTATAACAAACACTATGAGACTTTATCAAAATAAATTTTACCTACGATGGAATTACAATCCGTTGATACTTCAACCCACAAGTGAGAGCTACTTTTATCACATGTGAGAGAAAGGTATCCTTTGTAACACTTTTATACAGTTTTTATACAATTTTTTCATAAATATATGTATTGCATGTACAAAAATGCCCCTTTCACGTGATTGGTGCGTTCAAGGTCATTCGCTGATTGGTGGTAGTTGGTAGTGGTGCTTAAAGTTTAACTTTGCCGTGGTCCGAGTTCAGTTCCTAATTGATGCACTCCTAATTATTTATTTTATTCCTTTACGTTCCTAGTGATGGAACATAGGGCGGCTTCAAGCTAGAGCTTTGACGTTTTCGTAGCAGTGGAGTTTACGTATACAGGATGGGGTTGCTAGCCAGCCTCATGCCCAACCTTCCCTTTTTGACAGTCTTATTACCGGCTTAGAGAGGTAATGATGGGCATCCATTGGCTGGGAATCAAACCTCGAACCAGTTGTGGCGTGATTGGCGAGCATTCTACCGCTGTGCCACCGGCGCCACTCAACCATAATAGGTTAGAAAGGTTACGATAAATTGATGAGGTGACTGTATTACTGATATAAGGATAAAACTTAGGCACTGTGGTAGAGTATAACTCCATTATGGATAAAATTTTTATACAGTAATATTTATTGATGACCACGTTTCGAGCATAAATGTGAACTAGGTGTAAGTCTAATAACAAAAACGAATGATTCCATAATGCAATTTGATAATACACATCGGCTTCTACCCATCTGTCTATCTTTTATAGCTTGGTTTGTAAGGATTAGTGATGTTTTTATGAGTTGATCACGGATTGATATCAGTTAGAGAACCATTGAAAACCAGGGAGTACTGGACAGCTGTTTCACCAGCCTAGTTTGGGGATCATCAATCCGAGATCAACTCGTAAAAACATAACTAACCCTTACAAACCAAACTATCGAAAATTATTCTGATGCTCGCTAGTGAGTGACTTGCTACATGATGGAGTTTCCTGGAGTCAGTTCTAGTGAGAAGTCGTGACCAGTAAGGCGTAATTAAATGTCACGTGTGTGGATGGATGTCCCACCAACGACAATGGTTGGGGTTGCGCCAAATCACGAATTGATAGAAGTTAGAATTCATGCACAGGCCATTGAATCGGGTCCCAGTGGCTGAATGGTATACGAGCTAGCTTGCCTTGTATAACTGGGAGGTACTGGGTTCGAATATCTGTCTATCTATCTACCTATCAAATCACAATATCAAAGAGTTTAAAAATAAATAAAAATTTAAGTATCTAAGGTGAAATCGCCTACTTGCAATTGTTGTTGTTACTCTTTGAGTTTGTCCAGCTCCAGGTCTACCAAATTTATTAAACGGTATAATGTTCACTTCATATAGTGTACTTGGTAAGAGATTTTGAAAGATCACTGTGTTTTCCGACCTCGATGAAGCCAATGAATGTACTGTCTGTCCAAGACATGAATCTATTAACGACTGGACTAATAGATCATGAAAGTAATTCTTCCAGTTTTCTAGACGATCTTTTGAAACTACCTAGAAAAAAAATAATACTATTACCAATTAAAACAAACAAACGTAAAAAAAAACAACTACGGCTTGTAGACATTTTTAATGTCTGTTGAGATAATGGCGGCCTGCTTAAATCATTGGGCTACCGAAATTACTTTCCTCCAAAATGCTTAATTTCGTCCGGATTTATCATTGTTTTAATCGTCCAGTTATATCAAATGACCTATACATAAACTTTCGCGATGATTTAACTTGATCCTAAGTAAACGCTGTACAATTCTTCAACGAAATGAAGATATATACTTCAGATTATTACTTTACATGTGAATCCTGTGTGGAGAAAAAAGTACTTTGGAACTGAATACGCTGAGAATTTTTGTACAGTATATTCTCATACTGTCTTAAATAAGGCTTTACCATTGTTATTATTATTGTATTTTTGAGTGTGCTCAAGTTATGCAATTAAATAATGAAATTAAACAAAATCAAGAAAACCTGGGAGTGAGTATTCAAGTATTGGTTTGTAGGAACTTGATTGATTGGTTACAGGATTTCATCATGAGCTGACATTGGTTAGAGAACCATTGGAAAACCAGCACTAGAGTACTGGGCAGCTGTCTCGTCAGTCTAATTTGGGACTCTTCAAGTAGGCAGATACCTTGGCTTCTAGGGGGAAGTCGTGACCAGTGGGGTGCAGCAGGCCGGTTGTGAGGACAAATATTCGTCGAAGACATCGACTAGCAGTTGTGCTATATCGTGAACTGACAGAAGTTAGAATTCATGGACCATGGGATCAGGTCCCGGTGGCTTAATGGTCTACGGGCTCTGGGCTCGAGCCCTGGCAGTAGGGTGGGTGCGTGCTGCTGAAGAGTAAGTCCCAAAGAAGGCTGAAGAAACATCAGTTCAGTACTCTAGTGCTAGTTTTCCCATGGTACTCTAACGAATGTCAGCTCATGATGAAATCCTGTAACCAGTCAATCAAAATAACTACAAACCAATACTTGAAGATTGATGTGATGCTCACTAGCGACTGGCCCAATTCAGGCAGTTACATAGTGGGAAGCCTTGACCAGCAGGGCACATCAGGTTGAAGGTCAGGCAGTGGTCGAGCTAAGTCATGACTTGGTAGAACTTAGAATCCATGGGCTGGCCATTGGATAAAGTCCCAGGGGCTTAATGGTTTACAAGCCAGCTCGCCTTGTGACCAGGTGGTCCTAGACTCGATCCTTGGCAGTTGAGTGGGTGCGTATTGCTGAAGAGTCCCAAACTAGGCTGACGAACCAGCTGTCCAGTACTCTAGGTGCTGGTTTTCGAATGGTTCTCTAAACTGATTTCACTGCTCATGATGAAATCCTCCAACCAATCAAACAGAAATAATCCCTAAAAACCCAGTACCTGAAAATAAAGAAAATATTACTGGTGAAGTGTATGAGGACCCATAGAAAAAAAAAATTAAGATTAACAATAGAAATGACAAAACTAACAAGAATAATATAAAATTCAAAGTTTCTATGTTATACCGTCGTATAGAGGAGGAGCATCAGAGGCCTTACATAGGATTCCCAATGAGGCTGGAATCAAGGTGGCATTTAAGTCAAGTAACTTACTCAGGGATAAACTTTATCGGCTTAAGAAGGCAATAAATCCTATTAGGAAAAATAATATAATTTACCAGATACCATGATGTCAGTTACACAAGTCAAACTAGTAGATTGGGGTCAACTAGATTATTGGAACATAAAAATTTAGCTAGCTAGACCTAGAATGATTGACCCTGGTAAGTTGAATAACCTAGAAAAAAAAGCAGAGCTCAGCCATTGCACTGCATTTGCTTAGATGTTATCACATACAACAGGGTGGGTGGGGAAGGGTGAAAGTATTAAAAAGTAATGAAGTTAAGTGAAGAGACAGAGAAAGCTTAATCACTGGAGCTTTGTCTATCGATTCAACACCATACACGTGATATTGGAATGGAGCAACGCAACGCCTATACTGGAGATATGCAAAGTGACAACAAACAACAAAGGCAAGTTGGGCTAAAATTGATATGATTATAAGTGGTAATATTTTTTAGTATTTTTATTATATTTATGCGTTGAAGTTTCTGTAGCAATTCGGTACAGTTTTGGGTGTGGAGTTGCTAGCATCACGCCGCAACCCTCCCCTCTTTATCCGGGCTTGGGACCGTACAAAAACAGCAGCAACATCCAGCGCCAATCACCATCAACGGGAGGGATTTGAAAGAGGTTACTTCATTCATTCACTTATCTAGGGAGGGAGCATTGTCTCAACTACAGGCAGTTGGAACGGACGAGGATGTCAAATCGAGCGAGAATCGGGAAGGCGAGAAACACATTCATCAATCTGAAACCAATCTGGGAATCTTCGTCACTCAGCATCAACAACAAAATTCAGTCGAATTTTGAATACAAACGTCAAGTCAGTCAGTTCTTCTACACGGTTCAGAAACTTGGCGGGCGGGTCACGAAGGATATTTCCAACAGCCTGTTGCAGACTTTTATCAGCAACTGTGTTCGCTGGATCTATACTGAAGATCAGATGGCCGGGCCGGAAAGAATCACCATCAAGAAACTATGAGAACAAACAAAACAAGAAAAAAACAATCGCCAACCAACAAATATGCAGGAGAATGTGGAGATGGATCGGACACTCGCGGCTGAGGAGGCCACTGAGTGACATCGTGTGCGCGCCAGGCCATTGCTCGAGTGGAACCAGGCCGAAAGAGAAGCGACGAGAGGGACGTCTAAGGGTGACATGGAGGAGATCGTGTGAAGAGGAGTTGAAACAGCATGGACTAACATGGATGCAGGTGAAAAGTACAGCAGAAGGAAGACAGAATCAAGTGGAGACGTGCAGTTGAAGACCTATGTTCCACTAGGAACCCAAGGGAACAATAATAATAATAATGACTGGCAATAATTTATGCTCGAAACTTTGTCATCCATTTATCAATACTGCATCATCACTGTGTGACTGAGTTCAATGAAATCATTGTAAAGCAACACTTGAATATTATTGATTCGTCTAAAACTATCTTTTGTCGGTAGCATTATCCTAATTGTTTTCAACACTATTACTATTATTATTACCTCTGCTATTGTAACAGCAAAACGTAAGATACGGAATGATATGTGTTTAAAACTTGGGCACTGTGGTAGTGAGTAAATCCATATTAGTTTGTTTATTAGATATATCACACAGTCAGTGAAACAGTATTATTATTTACTGAATGACAAGGTTTCAAACAAAATTTATTACTGTTCATAATCATATCCCCAGTGATAATCACACGACTTTGAAACTTGAGTTTTATAGTTTTCTTTGTTCTCTCCTATTTGTCGTCGTCGGGGTAGTAGAATTTCCCATATATCTGGGAAAGGTGTTGAATCATTCCTATTACACGTACTCTCTTCAATTAGTTTGATAAACAAAGCTTCCGTTATCAATCTCTCCCTATATATACCCTGTGACATTAGATTTTAAAACTGTCATCCTATCCCATCCTATTGTATGGTTGTGTGTAACTGCATGTAGTGCTATAGCTGAACTACTCTCTAGATTTCTTATCTTATTCGGGTCAACCAATCTAGATTTAGCTAGGTTTTCATGTTCGGCTAGTCTGACTGCCCCTGTTCTACTAGTTTGACCTGTGTATTTGACCTGACAATCATTGCAGGGTATTAGATGAACTAAATTGTTTTGTTTTAAAGGCTCCACAGGATCCTTTAACCGACAAAGCTCATTTCTAGTTGAGTTTGTGGGCAGTTTGAATGCCACTCTTATTGCTGTCTTGTTAGGAATTCTGTGTAAGGTTTCTTAGGTTCCTTCCTCGTATGGAATTATTACTGATGATTTAGATTCCTTATTGTTGGTGTCGTCATTAATATTATCATTATCATCATTATTATTGTTATTAGCACTATCGCTACTATCATTATTTATTTTATTTTTATATTAACTTATATATTTTCTGACTAATTTATCAGAGTAATTATTAAGTTTCAAGGCTTCTTTTATATGTATCACTTCCTGTCTTAGATTTTCCTTGGTACTACTTAGTTTTTGTGCTCTGTCATTTAAACATTTCACCAATCCTATTTTTACTGACATACAATGGGTTGATCAGAAGTTCAAATATCTGTTTGAATGTGACAGTTTCCTGTAAACACCAGTGTGTTTGAACTTTCTGTCTTCTTCCTTTTTTTCGCTACAGTCTAACATTGGAAGTTCCCCTTCCTGACTTTCAAATTCGTAAGTGAATTGAATTGCCTCTACATTCGAGTTGACGTGTTCAAAAAATCTATTCATGTCCTGTGTTGTAAGTGCAGTGAATGTGTCATCTACATACCTCCACAATACTTCGATAGGGAGTTGGGCTGAACGTTTCAATCGCTATGTTTTCCCATCTATCCATGAATATATACCTGCTACAACCGGAGATACTGGTGATCCCATGGCAGCTCCCTCAATTTATTAACACACAACCACACAATATGATGAGAGAAAGACTTAAAATTCTTAACAGTAATCTAGGTAGGTGGAGAGAGATAGAGAGGTTGATAACTGAATCTTTGCTCATCGAGTCTACACCCAACACAACATATGCAATACAAATGACACATCACTCATACCAGAAATATAGAAAATACTACTACCAATCAAATCAAGCGATGGAAATAAATGGAATTATATAAACGCAGTTAGCAAGTTGTGTAACTAGTGCCTTGATATGATTATGAACAGTAATAAATTGTGCTCGAAACGTGGTCATCAGTAAATATTACTGTGTATAACAACAGTCTGTATGAATTCATCAAAACAAATTTTACTCATAATGGAGTTATACTCTACCATAGCGCACAAGTTTTATTCTTTTATCACAGAATCACAATCATTATAAATACCATTAATGAACTTATCATTTGAACTTACCACAAATTTATATTGTGCGCACATTTTAAATTTGTCTTTAGATTCGTTTAGATCATATAGAATCACTAAATATGCATCGATTTCCATTTCATCATTTTTAAAATTTGATAAAACATCACGTTGCAAGGATGGAACGATATTCCAAACGACTTGAATTGTTGACGAATTACTTTGAAAGGACTGTTCGCCAATTGTAACACATGGTATTGGAGCTTAGAAATGAGAAGAGATGGAAGCATAGATAAACTTTGAGAAGAATTTATGCAATACACTTTGAGGGATTCAAACTTCTCTGCCTCAATTTCATCGATTAATTTGGAAAGGCCTTTGACAACGTAGACGGTGAAGTCATTTGGAAACTACTCCAACACTATGGTGGGCGGGGACCCAATTCTTTATCAGCCTCATTCAACAGCTGGTTATATGACAGTGCCAAGCGTCAGGTGACTCCACAACGAAACACCACAAAACACTACACTAGGTTTGAAAAATTACTCAGACTAAGCAACCTAATTATTCAAAGTCAACCATAAAAATGACAGATAGAGGATACTGTGTCCGAGGAATGAGCGAAAGTCGTAGCTGAGGTTAGAAACCCTATAAGTCGTAAAGCCGACACCAATGCTAACGAAAATGCGAAGATTGAGACTTCTTCGGTTTCCTTAAGAACCAGAGGAACGGAAATAAAGAAAGCAATGTCGTTTCAAAGTTAATCCTTTCATCAGTCAATGAGTTATTTTTTTCTGTGATTTTTCTCATAAACCTTGACAAAATTCCACTGTGAAAAAATGAATTCCTTGAAAGTTCTGTGGTGCATCGTTTTGAAGAATCACAAAGAGTGCGAAACATAGGTGAAAACAAATTTTAGTTACCAATTTTTGGTAAACAATCTAAATGAAATCCATATGGCCTTTTATTGAGTGTCATCCACATGCATTAATATTTATATGTTCAAAAGTACATTATCACAAGGAAGAAACTATGACGTTTAACGCTATAAACCTACCTAGAGATAGACTTTATTGATGTATGGATCCAGTGCACCAACTGGCTTAGTGCAAAATAACATCCTTAAGCCACTGAGACTTATCTCCTCAATGGTTAGCTCACGAAATCCAACTTCTATCAATTCATGATATAGCGTGACCACTAGCCAATGTCGCCTCTGGCAAGTATTTAACCTTACAGATGACCTGCTATATCCTACTTCAGCATCAATCTGATGTTCACTAGAGATTGACTGGCCCTATTCAGGTAGGCGGTGGTTACCTGGGTTCTAGTGGGAAGTTGTGAACCACTCGATTGAGTGTGAGAACAAATACTTGCCAGCAATGACGTTGGCTAGTTCCAGTC
Source organism: Trichobilharzia regenti (assembly GCA_944472135.2). Classification (NCBI taxonomy): domain Eukaryota; kingdom Metazoa; phylum Platyhelminthes; class Trematoda; order Strigeidida; family Schistosomatidae; genus Trichobilharzia; species Trichobilharzia regenti. Next base: position 7,090,225 of record OX235267.1, on the reverse strand, counting down.
ACGCTAAATCGTGAACAAGAAGAAGATGGGATTCATGGTCTGTTCAGTGAGGAGCAGGGTCCCAGTGGCTGACTAGTCTACGATCTTGCCTCGTAACTGGAAGGTCGTGGTTTGGAACCCTGACAGTGAGGTGACTGGCGACTACTGATGAATCCCAAACTAGGATGACGAAACAGCTGGCTGTCCAGTGCTCAAGTTCTGCTTTTTAATTGTTCTCTTGTGATGAGAGCTGTCTACTAGCCAAAATTGGTAGACAGCAATTTACGTCAATGTTTACGTCCCTAATCAGCGTCACGAGAGAGAACAAGAACAAAGACTAACCTTGAGGAACTCAACAGCCAATCACAGAAGACTTAGCGTGGGCGGATACGATTAGCAGCTGTATATCACCGGACTGTCTAAGAAACGGCCATAATGTACATAAAAACCTATAAATATCTGTTAATTTTCTCAATAAACAATCTATTGTCTTGGCCTTGTCTTTTGTTGTTATACTCTAACTGATATCAATCTGTGAAGAAAACTTGAAACCAATCAATTTCCTACAAACCACCTCTCAAAAACATCAAACAGACAAACTTATATAATCTGGAATTATATTTTTAAACATTCCTCAATTTTTAATCATAATTTATTTGCTGAGTAGTTTTTGTAGTAAAAAGTCATAGGTATAACCGTTTCATTGCATCCAAATTTCGCCCCGTATCATGACACTGTTTTGTGTCATGATTACATTTAACTAAATGCGTAGTGGGAATCAATTTGTGTTTCTCTAGATTGTTTAATCTAGTAGTGTCCACTATTCCTGATCCAGCTAACCTCCTATATTCTGATTACTTTGCTGACTTCCAACTAATGGTTTAACATGCGTATTTGACCTCACGGTAATTACATGAAACTGCCTAAATGATGTCATTTCGTTCAAGTGTTGGTTCGCAGGGATTCGATTGATTAGTAACAGGATTTCATCGTGAGCTGGATTCGCCTAGAAAACAGTTGGAAACCAGCACTCGAGTACTGGACAGCTGTTTCATTCAAGTTCTGGACTCTTCACTGGCAGTAACCCAAACCAAGAACCTTTCGGTTATGAGGTGAGTTCATAGGCCATCAAGCTATATGGGCTATTGGACAGAGTCCTAATGGCCTGGTGGTCTACGAGCTGTTTCGCCTTGTAACCAGAAGATCTTGAGTTTGAACCCTAGCTGTGAGGTGAATGAGTACTGACAAAGGGTCCCAAACTAGAACGAAACAGCTCTGCAGTACTCTAGTGCTGGTTTTCCAATGGTTCTCTAACCGATGTCAGTCAGCTAATGATGAAATATTGTAATGACTTCATTCAGTTTTCTCTGACCTTTGACCAAGCCCATCCAGAATATTCTGCATTCCGAATTCTACATATATACGAATATATAGTCATGGGAACAAGTTTACTAGTGATACAGTCACATTTTCTGTAACCATTGCTTTGTCTTGCCTAACTCAACAACCAATCACAGCAGACTCTGCGTGGGCGGATGCGATTCGCAGATATATGGTCTGACCTTCAAAGCAATAGCCACAAGGAAATGACAGATTAACTTTTAGCGAGAAAACAACCAATCAGAAGACTTTGTTTCTCTGCTAATAATAACGAATAATAATGTACATAAAAATCTATAAATATCTGTTGGTTTTTTCTCAATAAACGATCTGCTCCCTGACTCTTGTCTTCTGTCGTTACATATATATGTATATATATATTTAAAAAATGTATATTAGCTCACCCATTTGATCACATGAAGGAACAAAACATGTTTGTACAAATGAATTTTCATCATGACATACTGTATATTCAGATGTTTGAAGATGTAGGGCATATTGACACAGTCCACGATGATTTTGATAGCGGTCAACAGTAGTATCAGCTGCTCTTGGACAGTGAGATATTTGTAATGTACTACTAGGTTGATGAAGTGTTATATAACTCATATGCTGACCGGAATATGGATAGAATCTTTGAGATACTTGATAATATAATGGTTGATTTTGCCAGACACAGTCTAAATGACAATCTGTAGAATTTAAAAAAAAAAAACAACAAGGACAGCAGCATAGTGAAATGTACAGAATTTGACTCCATTTCAGTTACATAATTTCTAACTAGCTCCAATATATACTGATTTTTTATTCCTTAACGTTCCCAGTGATGGAACATAGGACGGCTTCAAGCTACAGCTTTGAAGTTTCGGTAGCAGTCAGTGGACTTTATTTATACAGGATGAGGTTCCTAACCATCCCCATGAGAGAAGTTCAACAATAGTGTCCCAGGAGTGAGAACGCTCTACTGACCTTGAACGCATGCCAGCCGTTGGCTGACGGCACCACCTGTCATAATCATAACTGAAATATCAATGCTATTCACCAGCTAAGCAGCGAATTTCACTCAGATCACGTTTTTAAGTACTGTTTTGGCAATGTTTTAATAGCTCATTAGGGTTAGGATTAGGGTTAAGGTTAGGATTACAGTCATAATTGCGATTAGGGTTAGATTCAGAGTTGATGTCATTTATTTTAATTTGTTTTATTATCCATATTTCCCTGGAAACCATAGTGCGTCGGTGGTACAGTGGTTAGGACGCTCGCCGACCATGCACATGGTCCGAGGTTCGATCCTTTATCAACGCACACCTGATATCTATGGTCGGCGTGCAAAGTTCGGGCTGCCGATATTCATGCTGAAAATTCCATACTTGTACCAAAAATATACAGTGTAGAATCAACCTGTAATCAAAAATCAAAAAAAAAATCAAAATAAATCGAAATGAGAGCTCTGGGGAGAAGAGAGTTAAACGATTCACAAAAATAGCTCATCTTCAGTCACATCGGTGAATACATATACAGAAACTAGTACAACATAGAAAGTCAGGCTCCTCATTGTAACTTAGACGTATTTTTAAGTCATATGTCAGAGAAAGATACCCTGAGTTAATGTGTTTTCATGCACTTTTTGTTGTTGTCGTAAATGTATGTCATATTTTGTACAAGTGTCACTTATTTTTATGATTGGTCGGCTGAAGGTCAGTCGTGCATCCCCATCCCATGGGACGGTATTGTTTAACTTTGCCGCCTCATACCCAACTTTCCTTATTTATCGGTCTTATTAATGGCTTAGCGAGTGAGGTTTAGGGGTGCGTCTAGTGGCCGGGGATTGAACCCAGAACCACGTGTGGCATGTTTGGCGAGCATTCTACCATTGCGCCAGGGACGCACTTCCGTATATCCCATGTGTAATAATTAAAAGAAATGATATGGAATATACTCATATTTAAAGACATTAAAATTCACAAGAGAAGAAGAAGAAGAATTCGACAACCAAATTCGATTCTACTTAGATGTCTTAATCAAGACAAATAACACAGGAAATCAAGAAACAAGTTTATAGAAAATCAACGCCGACACAGACCAAATACTCAGCTATAGTAGTAATAACCCAACCATCCACAAAAGAAACTGTGTCCAGACATTGTTCAAAAGAGTTCAAACACAACACTGTAGCACTACTCCAGTGTTGAAGAGAATGCAGGAAAAATACCTACTTACTGTCTTAAAAAAAGAACGGATATCCTCACTATTTCATTGAAAAGTTATTCCATATTAGTTTGTTTATTAGATGTATCAATCACACAGAGAGTGAAACAGTATTATTTGCTGGATGACGTTTCATCAAAATTTATTGCCTGCAATAATATCAATCGTAATCACATGAATTTGACACTAGCTGTATGGTTTTCTTTGTCTTCTCCTATTTGTCGTCGTAGGGGTAGTAGAATTTTTCATATATATATGGCTGGACAGGTGTGTTGAATCATTCTTATTACATGTATTTCCAGTTGATTCGATAAACAAAGCTTCTATTGATTGGACACTAGTAACTAGTGTGATGTGTCTAGTCCTCTGATTGGTGTATACTGAATTCTATCAGTCAGGTTTGTAATGTGGCCTCCATGCCACTACTAGGTAGCTCACCATCACAGTGCACATTGATTTGATGATATTAGATGGTTGAAGGCAATCGGCAGGAAGCCTTGAGTCTAAGTTTCATGCTAGTTGGCACTTGTCAGCAAAGCGTATCTGCAACCTTGAAGGATTAGACACATTACTCTAGTTACTAGTGGTGTCCAATCAAAATATCCACCACCACCACCACCTACAGGAGGTCACTCACGAGCCCGAATAGCTCAGTGGTAACGTCTATGACTGCAGCAATGGGTGACGCTGGTTTTAAATCTCAGAAGGAACCTGAGCTCCTTCAAAATTGCAGAGACGCCTTGCTGATGATTGCCAACAAACGCACGAGACCTAGGTCCAAGGCTTCCTATGGCCGACTGCCTCCAACCATCTAATATAAACAAAGCTTCTGTTGTCAACCTCTCTAATCTAATCTAACATCACAGAGCGGAGGGAGAGATTGATAACAGAAGCTTTGTTTATCGAATCAACTGAGAACAGAGTAAGTGTAATAGGAATGATTCAACACCTGTCCACCCAGATATCTGGAAAAATTCTACTACCTCTACGACAAATAGGAGAAAACAAAGAAAACTATAAAACTCAAGTTTCGAAGTCGTGTGATTATAATTGATATTATTGTGGACAATAAATTTTCTTTGAAACGTCATTCAGTAAATAAAACTGTGATACATCTAATAAACAAACTTATATGGAATTACTTACTACCACAGTGGACAAGTTTTACGCATATATTCATCGAAAAGTGTTTAAGCTTGAACCACGAAACCAATAAGAAACCATCAATAAAGACCACAAGAAGAGTCGCTCTATCATAAATAAATAATATCTCTGAAATAATACCTTGAACATTAAGAAAAGGTTATGTTCAATTGACATAGAATCTTTATTCACCAATGTTCCCCTTCATGAAACTGTTGATTTCATTTGCGACTATCACAAGCAACGGGATAAACTTACCTATTCCTGTAACGTACATCAAAGACATCATCTTAATGTGTACAGAAAATATTCGATTCACATTCCAAGGAAAAGCATACAAACAAATCGACGGTGTTGCAATGGGTAGCCCTCTGGGGCCCCTGTTAGCAGATATATTTATGTCGAAATTAGAGAAACAAATGCAAGGTATGCTTGGAGAATTTATGCTGTACAAACGTTATGTAGATGATACTCTTATTATTAGTAATAATAGCAAATCTATTGAAAACTTTATCACCCTATTTAATCATATCCATCCAAATATTCGAGTGACCTCCGAACTAGAATCCAATAACAAACTCGGTTTCCTGGATATTACTATGACTAGGAGAAATGATGGAACGATTCAGCGCTCTATTTTTCGTAAACAGACGTGGAGTGGACAATATCTTCATTTTACCAGTTTTGTTCCTATCCAGTATAAACGTTCCCTGGTGAAATGTTTGTTCTCAAGGGCTCGAAAAATATGTACGAGTGACACATTGATGGATGAGCTTCGACATATACATTCAGTTTTACTAGCCAATGGTTATCCAGAAAACTTCATCAATTGTCACGGTAAGGATAGACCACATCTTGAAAAGAAAGCTTCTGTACCAAAGAAAGCTATCTTTATTAATCTACCATTCAAGGGCGACCAGATTATGCAGTTGACAGCTCAAAGACTTCGGTCAGCCATCAAACGCACATTCTACGCCGCATCTCTTTTTCTCACTTGCCGAACATTTTCGATCCCTGTACCTACGATTAAAGGACGAAATTCTGTGGACTCTACTTCAAACTGTATCTACAAGTTCACCTGCAGCTGCGGTGACACCTATATAGGTAGAACTAACAGAATGTTCCAATGTCGTCGAAAAGAACATGTTCCAAAATGGCTAGTAAATCATATCGAAAATCCTAACGCGATTAATCTTAGTAGAAATCCAGCATCATCCATTGCAAAACACTTATTAATGTCTGGTCACAAAATCAATATTAATGACTGTTTCACAATTATTTCACATAACTCTAATTCAAGGTTATTGAAGGTGATGGAAGCACTTTGGATTAATCACATACAGCCTAAACTGTGTGTACAAAAATCAATAGACTTCAATCTTCGCCTACCCTGGACTGCATGACCTATCTTAATATGATTGGTCATTAGTATGTACTTTTGTTTTTATTTAACTGAGTAATTTTCATGAACTTTATTTTATCATTGTTAACCATGTTAGTTGTAAAGCGGTTGTAAAGAAACTACGAAATGATATCATCTCGCGAAATTTGTCTTCTTAATGCCTTATTCAAATTTATCAAAGGGACTAATTTTGTTGGAATATTAAAACCGTTTGAAATAAACACAGCACACAAGCCAACCAGTACAATCACTTCATTCAATATTGTGTGTAAACCAGAAGATCTGATAGAGAAAAAAGATAAGATTAATACCACCGACACTACATCGGTCAAAGTGGGCGTTCCCTGTATGTCCGAATCCAAGAACATAAATCAAGAGGGGAAAAGGCATGATATGCATTCTTCTTTCATATCGATGTGTGTTGAGAGTTACGAACACAAATCTGGTGGGCGAAGTTAAACTTTCGACACCACTAACTACCAATCAGCGAATTATCCAATGAGATTCACGAACGATGTCGAATTATCCAATGAGGTTCACGAACGCAGTCCAATGTTGTATAGCGCTTGATTCATTTCTAATCCGTGACCTTACAAGGCTGTTGTTGCAATTCGAGGAGGTTAGTGTTTCCCAATATTTCCTAGATTTCAGTTGCTCCGGAAAGAACGAATTTGATTGTGTGGTGGTATCATGACTTTAAAAAGCTAAACCAAATCAACTGATGGGTTTGTTCATCGTTGTGCTATATATTTGAAGCCTACTAACACTAGAGAGGGTATGCTAATAATTTTATTATTTCGTAGGAACTTTTTTCGCTAGGTCGCTTCTCTCCCTAAGGATAGCAGATAGAAGAGCAACTACTCTTATACCTATTGTTACCAGAATTGTTAAGCGGGGGTCAATTATACACACGGAAAGGCTACAATTCGCTGTCATCTCTGGGATATATTCATCGTAGAGACAACCATTCAAGTGATTTTGTGGATTCCGTTACGAGGACACATACAAATTCTAATGAAGGATTTTGGGACAGGTTGGAAAATAGGATAAGGGCTATAAACGGATCTCAAAAGGATCTCATTTATAGTCATTTGGATGAATATATGTACAGGATATGGTGTAACTTCTCAATTGACAGTCTCATGCTAAACTGGGAGATTTTTCTCTCACATGTTCAAGAAAGATATCCCATGTAACCTTTTTTATTATCTATTTTATGCTTTTTTCTATGAATATACATTTCCATTCATCATATATGCCTCTTTAATGTGATTGGTCCGTTCGAGGTCGTTTGCTGATTGGTTGTTAGTGGTGTCGAAAGTTTAACTTTGGCATCTGGTGATTAGGATAATGTAGAAATTTTAAATAGAGGAAACAGGAAAAATGCCACCAGGGAATTTCTGTCAGCGTGGGAACTCGAATGAATCAGCGATCAGCAAACACATTACTACTAATAGACCAAATTTACTATCTAATAAAAAATAAAATCACCTGACAAGAGATTTCAAATTCCAAGTCATCAAAATTGAACGATAGACATGTAAATTAACAAACAAGGAATTACGACAATGTTTGTCAGTTGGCGAAAACGATATTATTATGATTCATGGAGAATTCAAGTCAGTTCATTTCATATTAAAGCCTGAGCTGAATCGATGTTGCCTACAAGGGAGGTGGGTGGGGGACAACGAACATTTCGCAGTTAAATCAACCAGCTCAGACACTGAACATAACTGAGTCAAAAGCAGATGAAATCGACAGTTGTTTGGTAACAAAGTAGAAACAAATATCAATAATAGCCACAGACATCTTCGCCATTAGCAAATTACACACAGTTCGAAGTGACAGTTCAGTACAAGTTTCTTTTGAATTCAGAATTGTTGCGATAATTATGCTGTGTGATATCTGCTTGCTACCCTTAGTGGTAATCATTAAATTAGGCGAAATAGAGTGATAGTAAAATACCACAGACATTTGGCAGTATATGGAAACACCTCTGACTAGCTGATTTGCAAACAAGCGAAACAATCGTCCAATGTGTTTAGATCTGGGTATCAAGTGAATTTGGCGTTGGCTTGGGTGGTTTCAAACTACTAATATCGGTGGCATAGCGGTTAGCACGCTCGCCGACCATGCACATGGTCCGGGGGTCGATTCCCGGCCGGCGCACTCCTTTACCTCGCTAAGCCAGAAATAATCCTGGTTGGAAAGGTTGGGCATGAGGCTAGCAACTTCATCCTGTAAAATAAACTCTGCTACAGAAACTTCAAGCCACTAGCTTGAAGCCCTATGTTCCACAGGGGAACGTGAAGGAAAAATTATTATATTTAATATCGATCTGTTAGCAATATACAACATCATGTCGATTCCAGAATATTAACAGAAATACAGATGAGATTCCTTAAATGAAACATGACTGATTATATCCAAAATGGGACGAAACACTGAAGGTGAACGAGCGGATGGTATTCGAAAAGCATTGGGACTAACAGTTTTACTGCTGGATCGATAAGATGACTGTTGACGATCTGGACTTCTTGAATTAATTATGTGTAATTTCACACTAACTCGAAAACTGCAGTCGAAGATCAACAAAATGACTGAAGAAGCAGTCAGTGAAAACAGGACTCCAGATGAACATAGATAACCAGACAACAACAACAACCAGCACCAATCACCGTCAACAAAAGAAATTGGAAAGAGGTTACTTCTTTCACTTATCTGGCTAGGAAGCATCGTTTTAACCATAGGCGACACCATGGATGAAGATTTTAGAAATACAGTCGGAGAAGCAGCAAATACTCTACACACACTCAGGACAAAGAATGAAATTCGGATTTTCCACACTTCTATGTGAGTCAGAAACTTGTCCAACGCGTTACCAAAAGGATTTCCAACAGATCAGTGTAGACTTCTATTAAAACAGCTGCCTCTTGATCTGGTTCCATCAAATTGTCAGAAAGAATTAGCAACAAAAAAGTATGGGAAGAAAAACCAACCAAGAACTAACTCATCGCTAAAAATAATATTCCGAAGAAAGTAGAGATCGATTGGGCACTACTGAGGATGTCACTGAGGCGACCGCCGGGTGACTTAGTGGTAATTGAAGATCATCAGTCGACGGGGAAACTGAATGGGAAGTTAAGACGAATGGGGAGTCACTCCGAAGCAGATATGAAGGGAATTGTGGAAGAAGGAGATGAGTGATTATGGGCAATCATGGGCCCAGGTGAAGAGGAGAACAGAAAATAGGACAAAATGGAGATGTGGTGTTGAAGCCCTATATTCCAGAACCCGAGAATCCAAAGAAAAAGTCTTAATCAACCACTTCTAGGGAAACAACGCATTATCCAGATTAATACTTTAATCACTTGGAACATAAGCTGACCAGGGATTCAAAATTCAATTGAAGGAAAGAATTAATATGATCCACTTTCATCTTTATTGTGTAGAACACTGTTGAAATATGTGAATCTTAACAAAAAATTAAGATACTGCCGAAGATGATTGGTGAAATAAAACTTACAGTTCTCATTAGAAAAATACTACCTCATTATATCTACATATTAACCTACATTTACTCATTGCCATTACATAACATTACAATGTCAGTAATTAATCTTCATTCTACTCTGCAGATAATGAACTTAGTAAGGTTTTAGGAGAATAGGATTTTCCCGTTGATTGATCGGGCTGAAGTCCTCAGCCTCAGGTTGACATGTTAGCTCCTTATGCGGAGGCTTCAACAATGTCTGACGATTTATCCTGAAGTAAATTGATGGACAAGGACTTGCAGTGAAATCTAGGATAACGCGCATTTCACCCTCCTATTTGGAACTGGTTCGTTAGCTGAATGTATCGTGCCTGTATTCCCTAGTGAATGATGGTGTTCCCATCGGGGCTGCAACCCAGTACCAATAGTTTCTAACTCCAAAGAGGGTCACCCACTAAGCCTCTTTGGCCAACATCCAACTGACAAGTCCCAAATAGGACGAAATGTGCGTTATTCTAGGATTCTACTGCCAGTCATCATCCACGAGGAAAGAAACTATATTTGAACTGGTCGATGCTAGTTTTGACTTTCAGCGGGAACAAGGTGTCTGACTGTGAATTCGGCCGAAGAGTCACGAATGGGTCGAAACCCACTACTAGCCCTTCTTCTACCGAAAAATAACTTTCTAAGCAATATAAACACTTGTTTAAAATTACAGATACTAGTAGTCTACAGAATTAATTGAAATAATAAAACACACTAAGTAAAAAACAACTTACTTGTACTCAACAATGGGATACTCAGATCAATCCAGTTTTTACCATTAAATGGAATACTGTGTATTCGAACAAAAATATGCTTAGCCAAAATGTGCGGATTACTGATAAAGAAGTGTTGACGTGTTGATGTGCTATGTTGGTCATAAGTAGACGATGGTTGTTGAATCATTTGTAAATCTTTCATTTCGATAAGGGCATAATTGTTTGGCCATACATTGAAATTTTCTTTTTCAGTATATATGGAGACAGCATAACCGGCAACACTACAATGATGAAATGTAGACGATTTTGGCTTGTCCATTTCTAACAGTAATACATTTTGAGCTAGTGGTGTAGCATAAGCGTTTTTAGGTGGTTCAGGAGCTGGAATAAGCGAAAACCGGTATTTTGGTAAGAAAACTGAAAGAGATTAATTAGTTGTCTTTTCTAATAGTTTTCTAAAGGTTTACTTGTTTAGTAGAGGCTAATCAGTGTGATTCAGGATGTGAATTTCGTCCTATTTTGGACTCATCAGCTTTTGCTGATAGAGTGTGAGACTTTCATCACATATCCTTTCGACAGAACTACACTTTATACAAAATTCCTAAGAATCAGATCATTTTTTGTGTCCAATGAGTAGTTCCGACTTGCATTTTTCTGATATACTGTCAAGTATAAGATGAGGAGGTTACATGACTGGACTGAACTGGATTACATCGACTCACTCCTAGCTTGAAGATGGAGGGAGCAAGAGTGAATTGGTTGATGGAGCATATCGACCACTTCTGATATTTAGAGGGGAGGTTGCATCAGACAGTGCCAACGGTTTGATCGCTGATGGAATCTCAGAGCGGATGCGCAAGGCTAGTGTGGCATTTGCCTGCCAAATTACGCCATATCTCGCTTTGTAGACATGATATCCAGCTGGCTGGATAACTGGATGTCGACCAAAGACGTGTGTTCTACTCACTTCGCTCTATCCACCGTGATGGCTGGCTAGCTGTGAGTGAGATATGGCACCAGTTCAAAGTGGAAGCCTGAAAGTCAAAAGCCCAGCTAGCTGTCTGGCTTACTGTCTGCCTTCTATCTCCCAAGTTTGTTTTTTTTGGTGTTAGGTGGTGGTATTATAGGATGAGCAATATTGAGGTGGTTAGGCTTCAGTGGAGTGCTAGCTGGGTAAGGAAGAGGTAGAATAAGTAGACGAGGGTGTGCAACAACTACATGGATTGCGGCAGATATTTAGGACATGTAAAACACATGCGTAGCCTAGCCTAGTGACCGCCTTCCTCAACATAGGATGGATTAGGGTTGGGAAAGAGTTGGCTCTTGAGGGTCAAACGAGAACATGGCTTCATCAGTCAGTGAAATAAACCCATAACAGTTAGTTTAAGCCAACCAGCTAGTCACATAGGAAGAGAGGTGTAGACTTTCTGACTGGCTGGTTTGAATTCACGGGATGGTGGCAAAAAAGCAGTGAAGGCGTCTGGAGGCAACTGGTGATATGGCTCAAAACCCTCGTTGTCAATGACAGTGCAGATGCATTCACTCCTTTTTGTGATTTGTCAGTCCTATCCAGTCAACCTTTATTGTTCTTCCACCATATTACCATTGTTATTTCCTCATAATTCTGTTTAGTATCTGTCTTTCGAATCTCTATGTTTACTGTTTTCTCTTGCTTTGTGTGCGTCTATGGTGAATGGAGGGAGAGTGGCAAGTGAAACTTGTGCACATCTTTGCAAAGCTCTTTGTTGCAACTAGTCAGTAAGTTATTCCATATTAGTTTGTTAATTAGATGGATATATCACACAGTGAAACAGTGCTATTTACTGGATGACAAGGTTTCGAACACAATTCATCATTGTTCATAATCATATCGCCAATTATAATCACACGACTTCGAAACTTCAGTTTTATAGTTCCCTTTGTTCTCTCCTATTCGTCGTCGTAAGGGTAGTAGAATTTTTCAGATGTCCCACTGCATAGGTGTTGAATCATTTCTGTTACACGTATTCTCTCCAGTTGATTCGATAAAGAAAGTTTCCATTATCAATCTCTCCTCCACCCTGTGATATTACATTTTAAAACTGTCATCTTATCCCATGATCCGATTATATGTTTGTGTGAAATTGTATGTAGTGAGTGCTATAGCTGAGCTAAGTATTCTCCAGATTTCTTATCTTATTTGGGTAAACTAATCTAGACTTTGCTGTTAGGTATTTGTGCTTCACTAGTCTGACTAACTGACCTCGTTCTACTACTTTGACCTATGTATATGACCTGACAATCATTCCAGCGGGGTATCAGATAAACCTAAATTGTTTTGTTTTAAAGGCTCCACAGGATTGATCCCTTAACCGACAAAGCTTGTTTCTAATTGAATTTGTGGGTTTGAGTGCCAGCTACTTTTATTCTTGCCTTGTTAAGAATTCTGCGTAAGGTGGTTTCCGAGGTTCCTTCCTTGTATGGAAATACTACTGATGATTTAGATTCGTTATTGCTGGTGTTGTCATTATCCATCGCATTTCTGACGGTCAGTAAGTTAACGAGCTCTGTGGAAAGAAAGGTTCTTACGCTCGTCTGTTTGTGTTTCAGTCGGACTTTATGCAATCATCTATGCTTTACCCACTAATAATAATAATAATAATACAATAGAAATAATAGTAATAATAATACCAAACTTACGTGATCCATTTCGCATGAAACGTCGTTTACATTTGAATTCTTCTACATACTTATTCTGTTGAAGAATAGCAACACTTATTTCATACACTTTACAGGGTTGTAGCTGACAGTTTATTATAAAACTATTGTCTTTTCTGAAAGGAATCTCAGCTTTTAAACAATTCAAACGTTGTGGTTCATTCTCCATTTGTGGTAGAAAGTTTAGCGTTTGTGACCAATTAGTCTATTATTGTAGAGAAATACAAAAGGCAAGTAATCTGAAATATTCAAGTATTGGTTTGTAAGGATTTGATTGGTTGGTTACAGGATTTCATCATGAGCACTGATATCGGTTAGAGAACCATTGGAAAACCAGCACTAGAGTACTGGAAAACTGTTTTGTCGGCCCGGTTAGGGGCTCTTCAGCAGTACTCACCCACCCCACCGTCAAGGTTCGAACCCAGGACCTGCTGATTACAAGGCCAGCTAGCTTGCAGACCACTAAGCCAGTGGGACCCGACAATCCAATGGCGAGCCCATGAATTCCAACGTATGCCAATTCACGACATAGCGCGACCACTAGCCAATGTCTTCAGTGGCGAGTATTTGTCCTCACACCCGACCTGCTGCACCCTACTGGTCACGACTTATCACTAGAACCTAGGTAACTAACCACCCTAACCACTGTGCCACCGACCAGCCTTGATAAAGAAATTAGTTGAAAACTGGAGTATGCAACTGTTTCGTCAGACTAGTTTGGACCCATCAACACTACACACCCACAGCTAATCAGTATTCCAGTGCTCGTTTTCAATGGTTCTCCAACAGACATCAATCCGTGACTATAACATGAAACAAATCAACTACTTACAAACAAACTCTTTAGAAATAAAACAATTAGCCCCTTTGATAAATTTAAAAAAGGCTTTTAAAAAAAAAATTTTGGGAGATGATTTCTTCTTTTCTTATTTTTTTTAAAACCGCTTTAAATTTAATTTGGTAAAAAAAAATAAAAAAAATTTCTGACAATTTTTTAGTTTTATAAAAAAAAAAATACAAACTAATGACCAAATATTTTTTTAAATAGGGTAAGTAGTCCCTGGTAGGGGAAGACTGAAGTCTATTGTTTTTTGTACACACAGTTTAGGCTACATGTGATTAATCCAGAGGGCTTCCATCACCTTCAATAACCTTGAATTAGAGTTATGTGATACAATAATTGAAAAACGGTCATTAATATTGACTTTGTGACCTGACATTAGTAAGTGTTTTGCAATGGATGATGCTGAATTTCCATTCAGATTAATTGCATTGGGATTTTCTATGCGTCTAAACAACCATTTTGAATCATGTTCCTTTCGACGACATTGGAAGATTCTATTGGTTCTACCTATATAGGTGTCACCGCAGCTGCAGATGAACTTGTAGATACAGTTTGATGAATTAGAGTCCACAGAATTTCGTCCTTTAATCGTAGGTAAACGGATCGAAAATGTTCGGCAAGTGAGAAAAAGAGATGCAGGGTAGAATGTGCATCTGAAGGTTGACCGAAATCTTTCAGCTGTCAACTGAATAATCTGGTCACCCTTGAATGGTAGGTTAATAAAGATAGCTTTCTTTGGTACAGAAGCTGTCTTTTCGAGATGTGGCTTTTTTTTACTGTGACAAGTGATAACGTTTTCCGGATAACCATTAGCTAATAAAACTGAATTAATCCGATGCAGACTGGTGACTAGCTGCAAAACGAGGTTACCCGCCTGCATTTCTAGCAAAAAAATCGCGACCGGTGGGATCCACCCTGTTGATAATGAGAATAAATATTCGCCAGCGATAACATTAGCTGATGCCAGTTGCGCTAAATGTTAGAATTCATAGGCTGGTCATCGAGGAGTCGGGTCTCAGTGTCTGGTTGAATAACTTACAAGATAGTTTTCTTTACAACTGAAAGGCTATGGGTAGTGAGTGGGTAATGCTAATGACTCTCAAACTGCGAGGGGGGGCGGGGGGGGAAAGAGGACGAAGCAGCTGTCTGTCAGTACTTGAGTGCTGGTTTTCAATGGTTCTCTAACTGATATTAATCCGTGATCACAGTTGATTATAATTTAAGTGTGCTTTCAATACTGTCTCAGTGTTCAAACGAGAATCTGATGAGTACGTTGTTGTTGTGATCAAAATTTTATCAATACTCAAACGCATAATAACAAGCAATCAGTAAAAATAGAAATGGTCAAATAACTTTGAAGGCACTATTTCTATCCACTTTGTGGCCGCTATCAATCAAATGAGTCAAAATAGAACTTCCCATAGATTTTATTTGACCTTTTCCAAACCATGAAGAAAGATGCTCATTATTGCGTTTATTAAGCTGTCTAGTTGTTCGCCCTATATGGCCAGACTTCTCCACAGGAGCGACTAAATTTATAGATACACATGGAAGTGGCACAGCTAGCTAGGTGGTTTGTCTTTCTCTTGAGCAATCATAATTGGTCGACAGCTGGAAAATGACAAACAAAGGGTGGCGGCGGCGGTGGCGGCAGTATAAGTCCGTTTTATTGCTCTCGATAATCTCAGATGTAAGACTTCACTAGCCATGCGCCCATTAAATTGCAGTTTTAAGAACAGTTGTTTCTTTTCTTTTCAACTGTTGTCAGTTTCTCTTTATCATACATGGTGTTCTCCTTACAAATCTACTAGGATAACCCATTTGGACCAGCGTATTTTGGATGCATACTAACTCATTTTGTCGGGAGTCATCTGTACAGATACGTCTTGCTCTATTCGTGAGGCGGTATCTGACCAAATAGGCTTTGTATTGGATTGGTACAAAACTGAGGAATTGTGTATATTGTCCTACAGATGTAGGTTTTCTATAGACATCTCTCTCTCTCTTCTACTCAGTTGGAAGAATTACTAACAAGAATCTCTGATAATGAACACAAACCAACTCAAAACGTATCGCTCAACAAATATGTAGGAGGGGAAAAGGGAATGGATCGGGCAAATGCCACTAAGGAGACTGTTGAGTGACATTGGGCTCAGGGCAGGCCATCGGTAGAATGGAATCCTTATGAAAAATAACCGTTTGAGCGTTAGTCCAATGGTGACATGGAGGAGATCGTTTGTCAAGGAGAAGAGATGACAGGTTATGGACAGTCGTGGTCCCAGCTTAAGAGGACCTCAGAGAACAGGACAATGTGGAAATGTGTTGTTGAAGCCGTATGCTTCACCCAAGGGAACAATAATAATAATACAAACAAGAGTAAATCAGAAACAACAGACAATACAAAGACTCACTGTCTCACAACATACTTTCATTTCAGCACTCAAATATCAGAACAGATAAAAGGAACACCAATTGTATTGCCCATATCAGGATTAATAACTGAAGCCGTCATACAAAGATTAGAATTAATAGCCCTCCCTACTCATAATTAAACCAAAAGTTTGGGTACGTTATATTGATGATACATTTATAATAATTAAAAGAAATGATTTTAAATATATCCACAAATTAATAAACAACATATTTTAAAGATATTAAATTCACCACAAGAGAAGAAGACGAATTAGACGACAAAATTCCATTCTTTGATGTCTTAATCAAGAGAACTAACATAGGAGATTTAGAAACACAAACATTCAGAAAATCAATGTACACAGACCAAATACACAGCTGTAGTAGTAATAACCCAATTACCTACAGAAGAAACTGTGTTCAGACATTGTTTATAAGAGTTCAAACCCAACACTGTAGCACTACTCCGGTGTTGAAAAGAATGGAAGAAAAATACCTACCACTAACAGTCTTTTGAAAAAAATGGATTTCTCCCTCACAATTTCACCAAAAAGTCTGTCTGTTTTCGACATAGAACTTTGCACAAATGTGCGGAAGTTCAAGTCGCCACATTCCGTGTAGCACGCGAAGCAAGAGAAGAAAGTACAAGAAAAGCATAATAGAAACAGTGAGCAGAGGTGTGAGACAAAGGAGTAATAAAGAAATACAAAACAGTTTCATTGAAGATCATAAGTCACAGGGAGTGGATGCATCTGTGCCACTGAGAACGATTTTGAGCCATGTCACCAATTGTTTCCAACCATAGATTTTTACCGTCCCGAGGACCCCAGCCTGGAAGTCTACACCTTCCTACGTGGCTTAGACCAACTGTTGTGGATTTCATTGACTGATGCCAAGTTTTTGTTTGACCGCCGCTAGCTTTTTTCCAGCCTGACCCTATATCCGCTAACATTGCTCGTCGAGGGAGGCGATGGCTTGGCATACGTAACACATGTCCTGACCATCTCAGTCTTTGTAGCTTCACGACTTCGTCGATTGATTTCCCCTTTTTCCCTAAAACTCGACCCCAACCCTAAATTTTGCTCCCTTTTTTATCCCACTTTACAGGGAAAATAGAGCGCGGGCCCCTATGATAAAAGACAGCTAGTTTTTTCATGTTTCCCACTCTCAGGGCCCGGGTCTCAAACCCAAAAGGGGGGAGGGAGCTGACTGATGAGCAGTACCCCCCCCTTTGGAAAATCTCCCAGGGGAAAAATCACCAAAAAGTGTTTAAGCTCGAGTCATAACACCAACAAGAAAGAAGGTGGGCGTCTCCTTCGAATCAGAATCCAAGAATATAAATTACATGTGAAAAGACATGATATACATTCTTTCATATCGATGAGTGTAGATAGTTATAGACATTAATTTGGTTGGGATAATGTAGAAATTTTAAATGTAGCAAAAATATTCATTCAGACATCTATAAAACTCGAAATAATTGAGTAAAGAATATCTTTTTCGATAATTTCCTCTTCTGGCTCTACAACTACATGTATACGTTTATATACAGAGAATATTCTAGAATAGTAGTCAATAACTATATTAGTGTTTTTTCTCAAATAATATCGATTTGTAAAGTAAGATCACAATGGAATTACAGTTCATTAAAGATGCTTAAATTATAGTAACAATAAAGATATAGTAGGAAATAGAATATCAACTAAAATTAGGAAAATTCCACAAAAATTGAGGATCATTCAAACCTAGATGGCCAAGAGGGTAAGGATAATGTCTGAACTAACCTCTTTTGGATGCACAAATTAGGCTTCTTAATGTGGATCCCAACGGCCAACCTCAGAAATATTTAGTAGTCGAACTCTTGAGGCGAAGTTAGGATTTGTTGGTATGCGGTAAATAACCCTGAAAGCATGGTTAACATCAATCTTGTGTTGTGTATCCACAAGATGAGATAGAATAGCACTGCGAATAGATTTTGTTTGTCCTTTACTTAACCACTATGCAGAGTGATGTTCGGAAATTCGACAAGAAACACGCCTAATTGTACGGCCTATGCAACTAACTGGCTCACTTCACAGGAGCAGTTAAATTGGTAGATGCACATGGATGCAGCGAAATTAGGCAGTTGGTCTTTTACTTCTGAACGCAAAATAGAGATGGTTTTGAAGACACGGCGTAATTCAGCAGCAGGGAATGCTTTTTAAGTGCATTCCTAAGGCGGCGTTGTGTTAGTATCTCGCTGACATTATCCCCAAGGAACTGAATTTGTAAGAATAAGGCCTTTTTAGGAACTGCTGGCACCTTATGGTGCTTTGATTTTACATTCATCTTGTTATCAACAAAACTTTTCTGGAAAACTATTTTCCCCAACCAAAAGTGCCCGAGAATTCCTAGAAGCCTGGTACTCAAGAAAATCAGCGATTAAGAAACATATTGACGAACATACAGACAAAATTTATCAACTGATAAAAAGTAGAACACAGGACGAGAAAGTTCAAAATCCAAGTCAGTAAAAAATGATCAATACATTTATAAAGATGGTTACCGGGAGACGCCATTCTATCACTCATGGAGAATTTAAATCAGTTTATTCAATGCTAAAACTTGCTCTGAAGGGGAAAAATGAAAGCTGAGCAATTAAATCGCCAACCAGCTCAGAGAACACAATGAATTGCAAATTGCCAGACCCACTGTTTTCTAGACAAGTTAGTCTACTGAATATATATTCGAGATTTAAATTGTGAGCTTATTTTTCCGTCTTTAGAAATAAACTCAAATGATTTCATTTCAAATTTCGCAATATATAAAACAAAAAAAGAAATAAATACTTACATATGGACAAGTAGAAATAAAGCATGTCTGTTGCAGCTTTTTTTCTGGTCTACCAATCAATGAAATTTGAACTACATACATGATATGTTCAGTGTTCAACAATTTAGATTCTATTGTATGTGGTAAATTCCATTTAATAAGGCTTCTGTCACTAGAAATATCTTCAAGTGTTAAATTACAATCTAAAGAAGGATTCACTGTAATGAGGAGGAAAATACAAAAAAAAGCAATTGTTCTTGAGAGATAAAGTTTAGGCAAGCATTTCGGAAAGAGTTGTGATGACAAACTCAACTACACAAGTGTTGATCATCAGATATGTTGGCTGGTTTCCAGGATTTCATTATCAGTTGATATCGGTTAGAGAAACATTGCAACAACCAGCAAGCACTCCAGTAATAGACAGCTAGATGTTTCGTCAGCCTAATTTTGGACTCTTCATCAGTCTTCACCCACCCCACTGACAGGTTTCGAGCCCATAGCCTTTACACTTTACTAGTTGGGCTAGTTAATCAAATATTCAGTTACTGAGAGATTCTATGCAATGGTCAGCTCATGAATTCCAACTCCCAAATAGGTTATCCTAGTAGATTTGTAAGGAGAACACCATGAACACCATGTATGATAAAGCGAAACTGACAACATTTGAAAAGAAACAACTGTTCTTAAAACTTCAATTGAATGGGCGCATGGCTAGTGAAGTCTTACATTTGAGATTACCGAGAGCAATAAAACGGACTTATACTGCCGCCACCACCGCCGCCACCCTTTGTTTGTCATTTTCCAGCTGTTGACCAATTATGATTGCTCAAGAGAAAGATAAACCACCTAGCTAGCTGTGTCACTTACATGTGTGTATCTACAAATTTAGTTGTTCCTGTGGAGAAGGCTGGCTATATAGGGCGAACAACTAGACACCTTAACAAACGTATTATTGAGCATCTTTCTTCATGGTTCGGAAAAGGCCAAATAAAATTTATAAGAAATTCTATTTTGACTCATTTGATTGATGATAGCGGCCACCAAGTGGACAGAAATAGTTACTTATCGCATTCCATCGAGCCTTTCGAATGGAATTCAAACCCGCCTTTTAGACATAACTGAAGCTATTGGACTGCGAGAGAACAATCCCAGTGTCGTCGCGTACAAAGGAAGTTTGTTCTACATTTGTCTCTCCCTAGCCTGGCGTAGGTGAGTTCTACTCAAAACCCTCCCACCCTTTCTTATTTTACATTTCCTTCGTACTTTTATGGTATTTATTTAAACTCTGTCTATCTGTCCAATTCACCTTTAGTATTACGTAACTTTTAAGATTTGAACGAATTTATTTATTGAATTGTCTACATATATACATATTACTTACTACCTTTGTTATTCCTCCTAACGCCACGTACATAAACCTTATTATCATTATTTTATTATCATTATAATCATCGTTTTTAACTACGTTCAAAACCTTTACCACATTATTATTATTATTTGATCCACAAAATCACCGTCATTGGTTAAAAAAGTTATGCATAAATCTATGTAAATTAGAGTAAAGCCTGAAGAAGATCTAATTGAAAACAGCAATATTGTTCGTTTATATGTCTTGTTCTAATATTGATAATGAGAATATTTAAAGATTTAAAATTTAACGCGATTTGTACCAGCCAATGTCACATAGCTGGCGATTATTTTCCTCACACCAGACTTGGTGTATACCACTGGTCACGACTTCCCATTGGGACCCAGGTAAATACCTAACTGAGTAGGGCCAGTCACTAATGAGCAACAGTTCAATATGTTCATAAAGTCTCAATTTTGTTTAACTAAGGAAAGAATTTGTGTCTGTGCAACGTCAACATAACTATCATACTTACTGTTAGGCTAATTATTTTCTTTCCAATTCTGATTGTACAGGATTGAGGAGAAAGGAATAGGCAAACTAATGTTTCTGCAACAGATTGATGAATCTTTCATTGACTTCAGATTTTCTCGTTGATTGACTGGACCCCGAAGTGCTCGGCCTCAGACTGAACTGACGGCTTCTTGTGCACATGCTTTGAAGATGCCTAATTATTTAACTTGAAGTAAATTACTGGTGGATGGTGACCAGCTGTTTATTTCAAATTAAATAATCAGACGTCGTTGAAGCATCTTTACAAGACGCCAAGATGTCAACCTAAGGCCGAGCACTTCAGGGTCCACTTAATCACTGGTTAAGTCCAAATTGTACTAAACAGTTACGGAAACTCGTTGTAAAAGAGGTGGATCTCGTGAGCCGAGTGGTCTAGTAGATAACCCACCTTACCGTTTGAAACAATGGGTACTGGGTTCGAGCCTCAGTGGGAACAGCATCACTCACTCACTCACTGGGGAATGCAGGTATATCCAGTTAGCTGATGAAACAGTTCGAAAAAGGGAAGGGGTGAAATGCGCATCCTGGATGCCATTCACTGATACTCACCTACCACCAATTTACTCGCAAAGTGATGAATCTGTCTAATTTTCACGTGCTGGTTTTGTAGGGATTTTTTGTTTGATTGGTTGGAGGACTTCATCATGAGGTGATATTGGTTAATGAATCATTGGGAAACCAGTACTAGAGTAGTGGATAGCCAGCGGTTTCGTCAGCCTAATTTCGAACTCTTCATAAGCACGCATCTACACACTGCCAGGGTTCGAACCCAGGACCTTTTGGCTAAAAGGCTAGCTAGCTCGTAGACCATTAAGCCACTTCGCGATGTCTTCTTCAATGAGTTACCGTTTCACCTTCAACCTGCTGCTGTACCCTACTGGTTAGAAGTTCTCACTAGAACCTCAGATAACTGCCTAAATAGGACCAGTCTCTAGTCAGCATGAGATCTCTAACTGATGTCAGCTCATGATGAAATCCTTGAACGAATCTGTCTAAAACGGAAATCTGGTTCAGTACAAGACTCGAACCACAAACCAACACCTGACATTCAACCGACTACTATTCAATTATTTCATTGCATTTAAAGGCAATAAATGCCAAGAAATCACCCGCAAAAGCATCACAAAATGGATGTCCACATACAAACCACAAAAGACGAAGAAGAAGGAAAGAAGCCACTTCTCAAAATCTTACATTTTCCAGTCACAAGTATTTCATCAGCTTCAACAGGATTGGATTCTTCAAAAACAGGTAGAACTTTGATTTCATATTCTTCATGCGGTATAAGCCCTTCCAAATTAACAATATACTCTTCATTCAGTGATGAACCCCATTCATCTTGAATGCTGATCTGATGTTTCTGATGAACGGTAGTTGTCAATTCTGGCCAACTATTGCCTAGTGTATCGATTTCTTTATGAATTTCATTCACTAAGCAGCTAGTTGAAATTCTATGATATACTTTGTGGATGTAGGAAATTAAATTTGATTGTAAATGATGTGCCTAAGTAAAATTTTAGAAAAAAATACTATTGTTATCATTTTATCGTAAATAAATAAATAAATATTGGATTCATTTAAACGTTAAAAGCTGTTCTGTGTAAAACAGTTTGTTAGATATAAATTAATAATAATAATAATGTTCACTAGCGCGTTTTTCAAGTTGGCACATGGTACGACCGATGTACTCAACCCCGCAAGAGCAAGTAAACTGGTATATACACGTTGAAGTGGCCCAATGCGACAGCTTGTCTTTCGCGTTCTAACTGAACAGTTTCTTGCAGGAAAAGGTGATTTGAAAAAGAGCAAGGACAGTTCGACGGTAAAGGAACTGAATAAGTTTCTACGTTTGTCCGTCAAGCTTGTTGAAGCGAATGCGAAGATTTCCTTCTGGGAAAGCTGCCTGGATAAGCATGAATACCCGAAAGTATTCTGAAAAAATCTGAGAAGAAACCATATATCTCCCAATAATAATATTAATAATAGCTTCATACTTCCAAAAGAATAGATATCCACGGAATTTCATCAAGAGAGATATACCTTCAAGCAAATCAACCTACCAAATCAAAGGCTCCCCAAGGAAAGCACAAAGAAAATCGCCCTACTACATACAAAAATATCTCAGAAGTCACTTTAATACTCTTAAGACCTTTAGGAATTGACGTCTTACACAAACCAACAAAATCACTCCTCTCAGCTGGCTCTATGTCAACCAAAAGACTCAACAGTGAAAGAAGATAAAAACAACATCATCTACAAAAAATTGTAACAACTGCGCGAAAAACACTGCACTGGTCATAGTGGACGCCCCTACTCTTCGTCTTCATATCCATGATCATAAACTAACTAGCCGTCAAAAGACATGACATCCACTCCTTCATATCACATCATACAGATAACCACGGAGAACGTTCAAATATTAGACAGAGGAAATACCAAGAATGCAAAAGAATTTTAGAAGCCTGATATTCCAGTGAATCGTCAATCAATAGACACACATGGAGATAGACAAAATTTACCAATCGATAAGAAGGAATTCTCTCTCACACACAAAGAGTCAAGGTTCAATTCGAGGAAACAATCAGTTACAATACAAGTAGCCGCCTAGAGGGTTTGAAAACGCACAAAAATAACCAATCACGTTCAAGGTCACCCAGTAGGACAGATGACTAATGAACTCGTGGAGAAATCTAAAACCTCACATCAATTCAAATTGAAGTATGAACTGAAGATGTTGCCTAGTGTTGGGGCAATAAAAGCTTCACAGATAAACTATCCAGCTAAGAGAACACAACCACATCAAAATCATCCACCTGAGCTACACATCATCTCAATCGTTTCTCAAACGATATTCATGCGATATACAAAATTTTCAGCATAATTTATTGCATAATATTTCCTTTTCGACTAGAATATTTAAATATAACACCAATTGACAGTAGGTCGTGTGATGTAGTTCTATCTGACCTGAAGCGCATAAACCAATCCATTATGATGATATCTCTTCTTTGTCTCCTTCAAGAAATACAAGACGACATTTTGTTGAGTTCCAATTGGCAAAAAGTTAAGGAGTACATTTTGTGAGTGAAGGACACCATTCACGAACAGTCATCTCATGTATTGAGATAAGTTACCATCGAGGATAATGCTTTTTCTCATGTTTAGTAGAATAGATATGATATCCGATTATCGACCAAAGGACGGGTGTACTGCTCATCAGTCCGCTCCGTCCTCCTTTATGGCTGCGAGACGTGGCCATTAAGAGTGGAAGACATGAAAAAAATAAGCTGTCTTTGATCATAGGTGCCTGCGTTCTATTTCCCGTGTGAAGTGGTATAATAAGGTGAGCAATATTGAGGTTAGGCGTCGAGTTCTAGGTAAACAGGGAAATCAATCAACGAGGCCGTGAAGTTACATCGACTGAGATGGTTAGGACATGTGTTACGCATGCACGCCTTCCTCGACTGGTAATGTTACCTGATATAGGGTCAGGCTGGAAAAGAGCTAGCGGCGGTCAAACCAAAACATGGCACCAGTCAATGAAATCCACAACAGTTAGTTTAAGCCAACCACGCAGGAAGGTGTAGACTGACTTCCTGGTTGGGGTCCACGGGACGGTAAAAACCAATGGTTGGAAACTATTGGTGATATGCATTATAATAGAGGTTTTTGTATTTCCCAATGAATGAAAAACAAAACAATATTGTTTTTACTGACATTTCGCTATTTAATGCTAATAGCTTTCTCAAAATGAACTTGGTTTGGACATATATAATCTATTGGTGATATGGCTAGCTCAAAATCGTTCTCAATGATGCAGATGCATCCACTCCCTGTGACTTATAATTTCCAATGAAACCGTTTTGTTCTTCGTTATTACTATTCCTTTGTCTCACTCCTCTGTTTACTGTCTCTATTATGCATTTCTTCTACTTTCTTCTCTTTCTTTGTGTGCTACATGGAGTGTGGCGATTTGAATTGCCGCACATATGTGCAAAGTTCTACGCCTAAAACAGACAGACAGTAGCCGATAATAATAAGACCAGTAAAGAAGGAAGGTCAGCCAAGAGGCTAGCAACCCCACCTCGAAGAAATAGACACCGCTGTTATCGAAACTTCAAAGCTATAGCTTGAAACCACCCTTTGTTCCACCAATAGGAAGAAAATAAAGGAATAAAATAAATAAATAACTCATCGTTAAAGATAACATACCCACGGTGCTTGAATACTATAGGTTCGATCATAACACTGAACAGTTCTTGACTTTGAAATAGCTAAAAGTAGATAAGCATAAGGGATTTGATTCGGTCGCTGAGATTTGGCTAACGCTGTTGACGGTAACCAAGATATCTGTACCCAATTACCACCTGAACTTATAAGTTTTAAATTAGTAATGATCGGCTGATGAATAGTTAACAGCGACTGAGGAGATGAAGAGGAATCCGTAGTTGGTGGTAATAATGATTGGTGTTGTTTTTGCTGTTGTTGTTGTTGCTGTCTAAATGTAGGAATAGTTTTAATAATACAATTCCAATAGGAACTTTTACAGGCATAGGTTGTTTCTGTTACACAAAGTTTATAACTGCTTCCTTCTGTCAAATTTTCTAGACATATAGATGTAGTGGATGTTTCATGTTGAATTATATGTGTACTGGAACAAAAGAAAAAAGATACAAAAAGGTGGAAATAGAACAAATGAGATCTCAAATTATAGGATCATTATATTTTTGGGACTCTTCACCAGTAAACACCCACCGCCAGGGTTTGAACCCATACTGATGAAGAGTTCCAAACTAGGCTGACGAAACGACTCGCTGTCCAGTACTCTAATGCAGGTTTTTAGGTACTCCCCTAACCAATGTCAACTCATGATGGAATTCTGTAACCAATCAATCATATTCCTACAATCCAAAACTTGAATATCAATTAGATGCCCACCAGCAACTGGCCTTATTCAGCAAGGTAGTTACTCGGGGTTATAGTGAGAAGTCGTGAACACTGAAGTCTACCAATAGGTCGAGTGTGAGGACAAATACTCACCAGCAATGACATTGCCCAGTGGCAGTCACCTTATGTCATGAATTGTCAGAAGCTGGAATTCAACGGGGTGGCCATTGGATTGGCGAGTCCCATTGGTTTAATGGTAGGTTCGAACCCTGTTAGTGGGGTGGGTGAGTACTGATGAAGAGTCCCAAACTTGGCTGACGAAACAGCTGGCTCTTTAGTACTCTAGTGCTGGTTTTCCAATTGATCTCTAAATGATGTCAGTTCATGATGACATGCTGTAACCAATCAATCAACCCCCCCCCAGAAACTTATCCTTGGACCATTATATTTTCGATTGGACAATCGTTAGTAATTAGTGCCATGTGTGTCTGGTCCTTTTTCTGGTGGAGACTGAATTCTCTCAGTCGAGTTTGCAGTGTGGCCAACATGGTACTAAGTGGCTCAACATCACAGTACACTGTGAATTGTTGTTGTTAGATAGACTGATAGAATTTAGTCTGCACCAAAGGGGGACTAGACACATTACACTTGTTACTGACTAGTTTCCAGTCAAATGATCTAATACGCCCAGTCCTACAGGAGGTCAATCGCAATAATTCACCGAATAGTTCAGTGGTAACGTCTCTGACTGACTGACTGACTGACTGACGCCGGTTTGAAACTCAAAAGGGACATGAGCGGTCCCTTCAATGTGGTTGCAGATACGCCTTGCTGGTCTTTTTACCACTTTTATTCTATTTAGAAGAGCAAATTCACTTGAGGAATGAACATTCGTAGGATTTATACCCGTTGCTTTTATGTAACTACTTTATTCGATTGTAGTTTATAGCATGAAGATTTATATAGTTAAATACGTAAAACAATTAGTCTCTTTTATAAATTTCGATGGTGTTGTTATTAGAAGACGGAGATTCTCTGAAAAATTGTGATGTGGTGTATTTAGGCAATACTATATCGAACAACAACAACAAAAACAATAAAAACAATCTGATCACATATTTACACAAAGTGACAAAAAAGACTTAAGGACTTAATACGAATTATTTAACCCTACTTTTGATTATATAATTATATAGAAGTTACCACGGTGGGTTAAGATTAATAACAGATTGCTTTTGTACACACAAGATTGGGGGTTGGTGGAGGCCTAAGTTTAGGAATAGCTATGTAACCGCATAAGACAAGAGTCAGACAACAGATCGTTTATTGAGAAAATCAAGAGATATTTATGGATTTTTATGTACATTATTATTCGTTATTATTAGTAGGGAAACAGCGTCTTCTGATTGGTTGTTTTCTTGCTGAAAGTGATCCTGTCATCTCTTTGTAGCCGTTTCTTTGAAGGTCAGACCATATATCTGTGAATCGTATCCGCCCACGCCAAGTCTTCTGTGATTAGTTGTTGATTTAGTCTTTGTTCTTGTTTTTTTTCCTCATGACCAAGATTTGGGACGTAAACATATTGACGCCAATTGCTGTCTATCAGTTTTGGCTAGCAGACAGTTCTAACCATAGCCATATCGTCCCAGCGTCTTTAAAAATAACCTTAAAAACTGTCTTTTGACATCAATCTTGCGGTGGTTCATACTGATTAGATGTTTAACTATAGACAAAGTCGGTGGTCCGCCACCTGCGTCTGTCGACTTTCCAAGTTCCTTTCCCACCCTTACATACAAAGTGCGGTTACTCTTCCCTATGTATGTTTGCTTACACACACACCCACACACACACACAGGTATATTAGTACATAGTATGGGATGTGACATAATCACTTGTGCATTTTTGGGGTTCGAAGTGCAGCAAAGTTTGGTTATTTCGATGATTATAAGCCCGAGTGATTAATATGTTCTGTGGATGGCGGAGTTTAGTCTCTGTCTTAAACTTCTACCATTGACTTTTCCATTGTATGGTAATTTAATGAAAACATTTTTCTTAGGGGCGGTATAAATTGTAGGTTTAAAGATTAATTGACTTCTACATCTGTTTGAAAATTTTAGAGGACATCCGTTTTCAACAAGAGTATCCACCAATATTTCACTTCATTTCTCTGAAGCATCAGCTCTGAAAATACGTTCAATCCTATTAAAACAGACATTTCACCAAGCCTCTCTTATACTGTAATGGACAGAAACTGTGAACGTTTAGGTATCGCCTTGTCCAAGTGGGCTTTCTGTAGATAGACCGTCTTATTGAGCCATCATCTCTTCGACTCAGAAGTATGTCTAAAAATGCTAGTTGGTTGCGACTTTCTTCCTCACCTGTAAGACTAATATGATTTTGTACAGATTTAAGTCTGTCTAATAGGCGACTCGCATCTTCATGATCGTCACATATCAAAATGATATCATCTACATATCTCCTATAGAAGGGAAATTTTGAAATTAAATCAAGGGATAAGTTTTCAACGTAAGACATGTACACGTCCGCTAACAAAGGTCCTAATGGACTCCTCATAGCAACACCATCCACTTGTCGAAAATGTTCGCCTTCAAACGTGAAACGGGACGTTGTCAGTACATAATAGTAATAAATCTTTCAAATAAGTTAAAGAAAAAGGGAATGAAAAGCAACTAGAAGATGTATAGTCACAAAGAATATTCGCAGAAGTTGGAATTCATGGGCTGGCCACTGGATTGGGTCCCAGAGGCTCAGTAGTCTACGAGCTCTCTGGCCTTGTAACCAGAAGCTTCTGGGTTCGAACGCTATCAGTGGGGTAGAGGTGCGTGCTGATGGAGA